>PVJO010000155.1:109849-304952 GCA_004026905.1 Hystrix cristata
GTGTTTGGCTGGCCTGGTGTCGGTGGGTGTGGGAGGGGGGCGTTGCTGGGCTCCCGGTGGCAGGCAGCAGGAGGGGTGTGGAGCCCAGGGAGGTGGCTCTCCAGGCAGGGAGGATGGCAGGGTGGGTTCATCCTTTGGTGATGGGATGGGGTTGGGGGGGCGGGGGGCTTCCTGCTTTCTTGGTTTTCCTTAGAAGGGAGCTGGGCTGGAGGTAGAGCTCCCCAGCGCCCATCTGTGCGCTACCTGGGGGTGGCTCATGGCGCCTGCTGCCTTTGCTTCTCCCCATGCCACCTGGAAGTCAGCTGGGGACAGGCCACCCATGACAGAGACGGCGCCATAGAGCACGGGTGCTGTGACTCTACCCAGACTTGAATCCTGGCACATCCAGCCCGGTCTCCTTCTCAGAGAGGTGAGGCCCGTAGACCTCTCTGCAGCAGAGCTGCGGGAACCTGCACCACCCACTGGCGAGCGGTGGGCCCTAGAGAAGTGGGCACATGGGATGTCACTGCTCTGTAGTCAGTCTCCTTGCAGCAAGGTGGCATAGATTAGCACTGGAAAGCTGTCCTGGGGCCCAGGGCTTGATCGGAAGGCCTAGTCCTCCCTGCCCGGGGTGGGCAGAGTCCTGTGGTCCATGGTTGGTTACAGGTAGGATGAAGTGTCAGCCCCGGGAGCCTCTGCTGGGGGCAGGGGCAGCTGTTTCTTGGCCACCTCCTGTGGGCTGGGAGCGGCAAGGGCCGTGGATGTAGAAATGTGGATTCAGCTTGAGGGCTTTGGAATCCAGGAGACACAAGGAGTTTCTAGAAGCAGGTGCTACCAAGGTCAGAGGTGAGAGGAACCTTGAGCCGGGTGGATCAGGGAAGGTGTGGGTGGTCACCCTTGGGATCCGAAGGTGTGAACCCTGGAAGGTGGTGGCACAGGTCTGCAGATGGGAGTGTGGGTGTGCTGCCCATTTGCAGTCCCGCCTGAGTGTGCAGGTAGGAAACAGGAGCAGGGAGCCCTGAGGTTGAAAGAGTGAGCAGAGCTGGTCCTCAGGGCCACCACTGTGGGGTCCTGAGTTGTCACCTGTGGAAGACACAGGCAGCCACTGAAATGTCATGGGCAAGGGTGTGGGGCCTGTTGCCGCCCCAGAGTGAGGATCAGCAGCAGGTGCCAGGGCCCCCGCAGGACAGGCGTGGGGGTGCCTGGGCACAGGGGCCCGAGCCAGGCTGTGGCCTCCCTGGGGAAGACTGGGGCTAGTTGGAACCTGGCAGGTTAGAAGGGGAGGGAGGCTGGTCCAAGCGTGGAGCAGGTTGGGGCGGAGGTGGGCAGGGGGATGGCCCGGGGCGCCCAGGCCTCAGTCCAGATGTGTTTCCCACCAACTCCTTCCCAGCAGCTCCTGATGCCAGGTCTCAGGTCCCCATGGGGAGATTTGTGGTGCCCTTGACATGGTTCTCACCCTGAGGACCATTGAGGGTTCCAGCATGCTGAGCACTCATCCTAGGCGTCTGATCATTTTCTCACCAAATTACTCCTTGAAATTTCGCCTGCCTGAGTTCAGCCCAGGAGGTTGCTATTCTGGGAAGTTTCATCAAAGCCCTTTCAGTGTGCGCGAGTTCCTGAGCTCTCAGAGCTGGGCCGGGTGGGAGGAGATCAGGGCCTGCCTTCCCTTGGGTTTGGGGGCTGCTTACCACAACCTACACCTGGGCCTTCCTGGTCTCAGTGGTGCTGGGGCTGGGGCGCAGCTGAATGAGCTGAAGCAGGACAGGCCCCCAGTTCTTCCCCCATAGCCCATGTCATTGTCTTTCCTGGGGCCATTTAATTAATGTATGATTGATATGCCTGGACTTCTTGAGGTTAAGTCTTTATTGATGGCCCTTCCTTGCGTGCCACACACCAGGCCTACAGCACTTGGCAGCCTGGTGGGCGGGCGAGTGGGGAATGAGCTCTGTGGGACTTTCCAGCCTCCTGGGGACAGGGCGCTGTGCTTGGTTTTTGGCAGCTCTCTGGGGTTCAGGGTTAGGGAGGGCACTGGGGTGTCTGCAGGAGGCTTTGGTCGGCTACACAACAGCAGTAAGAGCAGTGCAGTTCCTCTCTGGTGACTGAGGCGCTCACGTCCCTCGTCCCCCGTCCTGCAAGAAGTCTGGAGAAGTCGAGTCACCTGCCCAAGGTCACACAGCAGTCAGGCGGGGGCCAGGGTCTGGGGTTTGTTTCAGTGTCCCAGCCTCCTGCCTCTCCTGCAGGCCTCAGCAAGCCCACCTCCTTCGGGGAGCCTTCTGTGCGCTCCTCGAAGTCCAGGGCTGTGTCCGAGGAGCAGTAGCCTCCTTGACACGAAGGAGGTTCGAGGGAAAACACAGATGCCAGCACGTGTGAGGCTGCACTTGTGTCTCTGCCTCACCTCTCCTGGGGCAGTGGCATTGGCCGGTCTCACAGATGAGGTTGGGGGCACTGTGCAGTGAGGCCCAGGACCTGAACCAGGGCAGCCTTGGGCTACGGGGTGCACTTTTGATTCTTCCCTGGGATTCCCCCCCCCCCGCATCCCCTTATCAAGTTGTCCAAAGAGCGCCCCCATCTCCTCCCACGCCAGCAGGACACACGTGCCCCTAGCCACAGCTCTGCAGATGGAGATGGCCAGAATGTGAGGGTGCCGGGCGTGCATCTTCTCCCTGGCCAAGCCTCAGTGTCCGTTCGCATCCCAGTAAGACTGTTGTCCTCCTCTCTCTCCCCAGCTGTCCTTGAGGTCGGGATGGGGGGACTCAGGGAGGACCCTGTGCTGACTGAGGGTTTGAGAGCTGGCACGCACCCTGTCTGTGCCACCCAGCCAGGCTGTGAGAGGACGCTAGGGCTTACCAGCTGCCACCAGCCTGCCCCCGACCCTGTGGGCCAGTAAGGGAGGGCGGGAGGAGAGGCTGGCTGAGTAGCCGGGTCCTAGCTGTCCCTCCCGCTGGGCCCTCCTTCCCCTGCTCCCACGCTCAGCCTAACTAGGTCGAGGAAGGAGGCGCTCGCCAAGCAGCCGCTGGACTCCCCACCCTGCGGCTTGGGAGCCCAGGGAGAGGTGAGCTGTGTCTGTTCCAGAAAGCCTCTCGTGGCTGGGTTCCCAGGGCGTTGGCTAGGAACCCTCTGCTTTCTCATCAGCTCTCGGTTTAGCGCCTGCCTGGGAGCCTGTGGGCGGCAACACGTGCCACAGGGCCCCTCCCAGCCCAAGGAGAGGATAAGGCCTGGGACTTGGGCTCATGGGTGGGGCAAGGTCACTGGCCTGGCTCATTGAGAATTTGTGGCTGGGCTGCCGTTAGGCGAAGTTGCTTCACTCCCCAAGTTTCCGCTTTCTGCAGGCCGGATTATGTCAGGCTCCCCGAAAGGCATGCCCCGCCCCTCAGCCACCACCTACTTCATCCTGCCCCTGCCATCCTGGGATGCTGGGCCTTCTCAGTCCCCCAGCACCCTGCCTCCTGGGTGGCGTCCGCCCATGCCACCCTCAGCACTGCCTGCCTCAGAGCGTGTTCTGCCGCAGGGACCCTTTGCCTTCTGCTTCTGGATCATCTCGTGCCCCTAAGTTCAGCATGGCACAGGCCTTTGCAGGCTTAGGCTAGGGACAGAGCTTCACCAAGTCCACCACTACTTGGGCAGGTCTTGACCCCTCTGAGCCTCAGTTTCCACTCTCCCAGACCGGGCTCTTGTGGAACTTGGCATCCCAGGGTCCAAGGAAATGTGCCCGAGTCCTACCCAGTGCCAGGAGCATCACTTGGTGGGGTGAGGTGTGGTCAGTGAGTGCAGCCCTCCTCAGTCTGCCCTGTGGATGCCCCTGTGACGCTGGGCCCCAGGCTCCCCATCCCCTGGCTGCCAGAGCTCCTGCCCCACACTGGCAGCCACCAGGCCCTCACATCTCCCTCCCGTGCTGGCTTCCCAGCCCCCAGCTGTTCTGGGTTCCTCTATTTGCCTTCCTTCCCTTCGGTGCCTCTTCCATCCGGTGCTCTCTTTGTCTGACTTTTCCTCTCCTGAGGCCTAGTGGGAAGCCAGCGTTGTTCTCAGAGTGCCCTGCTGCGCACAGCCACCCACCGGCTATGGGAAAAGGCCTGTCGGCTGGACTGTGCCTCCAGCAATGCCAAAAGCACTGCCAGCCCCAAGAAGCCATCCCTGGAGCCTCCGGTCTGGGCAGTGCTCTGCTGCCTGGAGAAGGGGTGAGCCTGGCCTTTGGGAGCCACAGAGTGCTGCGAGGCCTGAGGCTCTGGGGACAGAGGAGAGGGAGGTCAGCTGAGGGCCCTGGAGTGGGCCTGGTCTGCCTGGACTCGTGCTGGGACTGGGCCAGACCGTGAGGCAGAGTGGCCTGCACTTGGCCGCCCGTCCAGGATGGTGTGGAGCCCTCAAGGCACGCACCCCTGGGTGCACGCAGCTGGGGCCCTTAGGGTGTCCTGGCTAGCAGCCACAGTGACACACGCTTCCTGGGGCGCCTCCCTGCCAGCCTCTCTTCTGAGTGCTTTGAGTGCAGGGCGGGTGCATTCAAGGGACAGGCACAGCCTCACCCAGCTGTGTGCTCAGGGTGGCCCAGAACCCTGGGAGGAGGCTTTGCCGCCGGCTGCAGGACCTCAGCTCCATGGAGGACCCAGACCACAGGAGCTCTGTGTGTGCGGCTGGTGTCTGTCTGGGCGCTGTTTTCCGTGTTCCTCCGGCCAACCCCGCGCTGCATCAGAGTTGGGGATGGGGAGGGTGAGGTTCTACCCAAGGCAGCCCTGCCCTCTGTGCCCTCTGCCCAGGCCTCTGTGTTTGCTCTTTGGTCCCGCCCTCTGCAAACTGCACACCTCCCTGGCCCTGGCAGGCTGCTCAGGCTCACCCAGGTGGCTCTACTCACCCGCTGCCCCCTGCCGGCGTGCTGAGCGCTACCAGATTGTTCTCACTGCTCGCCCGTCGTGCTGTGCCGCTCATAAGCAGGTTGGCAGAGGCCTCGGCACACCAGGGGCTGCCTTCTCCATTTCTCAGCCCCTTCAGAGCCGGCCCCTCCCTTCTCCAGGTGAACCCCATTCAGCCGGCTTCCGGCAGCAGTAACTAAACCGGGCGCCCAGCCTACCGCCTGCTCAGTACTTTGTAAAAGTTTCACCTTAATGGTGTAATGAGCTCCCATCGTAAAGCAGCTGGAGTGGTGCATCCTGGGATGTATAAATCATAGGAGTCCTCTGAAGTTGTAATTGGAAATGGCAGCAACTGGAATGTTGAAAGAGCCCGGCAGCAGTGGGCTGAGTGCAGCTATTCTCTCTCTACCTCCTCGCAAAAGGCACCAGAACTAGGTCTGGCTGCGAAGAAAGAAAGTCCTCAGCCCAAATGGAGCTCCTGGTTCCTCTGCCCCAGATCACACTTCCTGCCCTCATGGGCCCTAGACATGGTGGCCAGTGCAGCCAGGAGCACAGCCAGCCGGTCAGCCCCAGCTCCATGCCAGGACGGCCGCCCTGTGTGGTCTGACCTCTCTGCAGCCTGACCACTAGAGAATGAACCCTGAGAGTGCTTGGGGGCATTGAAGGGGAAGCCACCGGGGGTGCTACAGTGGGGTGCTGGCTTCTGTCCTGGCTCCTGTGGTTGGAAGTGTCAGTCCTCTGCCCAGTCCTTTTGCCTCAGCTGCCATCCCCACCTGTAGAATTGGGATTGTGGGCCTTAGGGGTGCCAGGGGGTGACACAGCTCCCAGACCCTGGGGTGCTTGTCCATGCATGTTCCAGCGGAGGCCAGGTGGGCCCAGATCTGCATTTCTAGCAGCGAGAGACAGCTGCTGGTCCCTGGTCTACCTCAAGTGGCCAGGGCGTGATGATCACTAGGCAGGATGTGCACGTCCCCTGCAGGTGCCCGCCTGGGTGGTGGTGGAACTGGCCAGATGTGCCGCGTCTCAGTACCGCCAGGAGTCTACGTGTGCCCGGTGCTAGAAGGACGGCTTCTGGGCTCGGGTGCAGGCTGAGCAGCTGCAAGGCACTGTCTCCGAGGGCAGCCCAGGTAGGCTCCAGCCCTTGCCTCAGACTCACTGATGTGAGACTGCCGGCCGAGGGCTGGGAATCAGCACGTATCCATCTGGTGCCTACTGGCTCAAGTTCGCGCACATTGCTGTCTCTGGGAATCAGTGGAGGCCTGAGAACTGGGCAAGGGGCAGAACCCGGCCCGCAGCCTGCGCATGAGTTGCTGCCCCTGCCCAGGCAGCTCCATGTGCTGGCCCAGTCCTGCCCCCATCTTGGGTCCGGCTTACAGTGGGACGAGGGCAGCAACCGCTCGTCCAGCAGTTGGGAGGTGTTGGATTAACGCATGGATCTCAGAGGGCTGCTCTGAGGAGTGGGGAGAGATGGGCCTACAGAACATCTGATGGCGAGAAAGCTCACCTTCTCCATGGAACACAGTGGGCGCACAGAGCAGCCCTGGTATTTGGACAGAGGGAGAAGAAAGGCATGCAGATGCTAGTAGTTAATAATTTCCCTAAGGTTATCTCAGGTGATTTCTGTTTTGTTCTTTTTTGTTGCTTTATTTCCCAAGGAGAGTATAATTTTGTAATAAAAGAGGAAAAGTGGGTATGGATGTGTCTGGCCGGGTCCCTGGTCACACAGCACAGTGCCCTGCTGGGAGCAAGAGGCGCCTCTGACCCCCATGTGCGGCAGCTTCTCCTCCCAGGGTGACCTTCGCTGTCTCACTGCTTGGCATGCGCTGCTGCCTCCTCCGGCTCTGGTGCCCCGGGCTGCAGGACGCAGAGAGGAAAGGGTCTGAAGCGCCAGCCCTCAGCTTCCGTGGCTCTGGGGCTGTGTCAGTCCTCATCCGGGCATCACGAGGTGGCCACACCTGTTCCCAAGTCCAGGCAGGTGGGGTGCTCAGGAAGTAACTGTTGAATGCATAAGGCGGGGAATGCCCCGGGCGGGGAATGCCCCGGGCGGGCAGACGCCCAGTGCTGCGTGACCTGTGCTGGTCCGTGTACCCTCCTGGCTTGGGGTCCTCATCTGTAAGGCTTTAGGGATCAGGAAGCTTAGACTCTCCTTTTTCTGGGACCTTCTGATCCTCCAGGGACTGCTTGGTTTCCTGAGCAACTTGAGCTGCCCCAAAGAGTGTTTGCGCCTTGTGGCTGCTGGGTCCCAGCATTACATCCAGCTGCTGGGTCCTGCCCTGGCAGAGGAAGGGAGGCCAGCAGTGTTGGGACTGCAGAGAACGGGGGTCTGAACGGCCTGGACCAGACGGCCTCCCTGCACGCTGTCCTGGCAGGGTGGCCTCTGTGCCTGAGACCCCGTTCCCCAGCCGCTGTAGCCAGCCTCAGCCCTTTGAGCTGCCGTTTTCCATTGAGCGGCCCGGCAGTGGGGAGAGAGGGTGGGAAAAATCCATTCAGGCTATTTGTTTGAAAGACATCTGAGTAAACCCGTGGGACTTGTCACGTGCTTCTTTCAGCCTAACGTGGATGGATGGCTCTGTCCTGCCACCCACATCCACATCCCTGCCTGACCAGGCTCAGGCAGAGCCTGGAGACGGGAAGGAGAGGGGCCCGGCCATGGCCCAGATCAAAGCTGGGCATGAGTGGAGAAACCTGACCTCAGCTCCCTTGTGGAGGGCTCTGTACCTGCCCAGGCAAGAGGCCTTGCTCTTGCTGGCCTCTCCAGCTGCTTTTCTTGGCTGCGTGGAGCCTGCTGGAACCAGCTTTGGGGTGGCCTGCTGCTCGGCCCACAGTTGAGGCAGCAGTGGACCACCTGCAGCCGCCTGGCGCTCAATCCCCTTTGCACTCATCCTCTGCCCTCCGCCAAGCTGCCTGTGCCTGTGGCGTAGCACTGTCCTTGCCACCCCCGAGTGTCCTTGTCATTCTGCCCCTGGAGGCTGGGCCTGGGCATCTTCCCTGTCGAGACCCTGGAAGCTCTTTGCTGAGGTTCTGCCAGCGGAACTCTGGGAGCTCGCAGGGCCCCGGCCGCTCTTCCTGCTCGGTCTTCTAGCCATGGGGGCTGTGGGCATCTGGTGTGCTCAGAGCATCCCCTTGCCTCCCTCTCCCCTGGCCTGGAGGGTGGTGCTGCCTGCCAAGTGCTGGGCCAGAGGGGGTGGAGTACCAGGGGAGAGGGCAAGCTGCCCCCGAGGCAGGCCAGTCTCCACCGCAGAAGGCAGCAACCTCTGCATCTTCGTGCAGGCGGCGGCGGCGAGGCCCTGAGCCCCGACCGGTCTGGTGGGTTTGTGGGACCTGGCCCTGTTTGTTTCTCCAGAGCCCGGAGGTCCTGCCTTGAGAGGCCTCCCAGGGAGGGCTTTGCCCCGGCCCGGCCTTGGTCCTAACTCCATCTGCCCTTCTTGGGGGCCAGGTCAGGCGGGAATGAGGCAGGGTGTCCATTCTTCCATCCTGAGCCCTGGGGGGCCTGGGGACCTGGTACCAGGTGGGAGTGGGCAGCAGCTCCTCTTCTGCGGTGTGCCAGGCAGAGGGACAGAGGCCCGCAGCGGGCAGCCACACGCCCGGCCAGGCCCCCCTGTTGGAGAGGAGTTGACGAGGAGCCGGGTGTTCCTCTCACCCTCCGCAGAGGGAGGGCCAGGCACCTGCATGCCTGCCCGTAGGTGTCAGTGGAGCCATCCCCACAGTGGGCGCTCGTGCTGGGATTTCCCCAGCTGAGTCACCCTGGCCTGGCTGTGCTCAGGAGACAGGAGGTGTTCGTGAAGGTGTCGGGTGGTGACAGTGATTGCACGGAGTCCCAGGAGCAGCGGGGTGGGTGGGGGCGGAGGGCCCCCTGGGCTGCCTGCACCCCAGCACAGTGGGGTGAGGCTGTGGGGTCCCAAGCCGTCTCACCCCTGCTCTGCCAGGAGGCCTGAGAACAGGCCTCTGTAGACAGGCTGCCAGACACATGGAGGCTGAATGGCAGAAAGTGGGGTCAGCTCAGGGGCCTGCTGGGGCAAGGACCCCTGAGAGAATGAAGAAACTAGCTTCCCCCCTGGAAAAGTCACCCAGGCCATGCGCTTCCCCGGCTGGTACAGTGGGCACAGTTGGTGGGACGGCAGTGTCACAATCGTGCACGAGCGTGTGTGTGTGTGTGTGTGTGGACTGCTGGCAGCCTGTGGGGGTGGAGGCAGCAGCACTGTGTCGAGTGGGGGGGGTTGCAATGCTGGGTGACTGCACCCAGAGTTCTTGCCTTCCTGTTGGGGGGATGGAGGGCGGCCCCTGACCTCTTGGGCTGGGATAGTAAGTGATGGCTGCCTCCAGGGCACAGGGCAGCATCCGGCAGACTCCTCAGCCCCACCCAGTGCCCAGGCACAGCCCTCGTGTGTGCCAGGCAGGTGTCTCAATGCCGCCGAGCACATCTGGCCTGTTGCCTGCTCTCCTCCCTCCATGGATGGCGCGGGGTTGAGTGGCCTGGGAACGAAGGCAGCTCACGGGTGCAGCCCTGCCCAGACCTTGAGCCCTGCCTGCCCTCCGCCCTAGGCCACCATCAGGAGCCAGGCTGGTCCTCCTGGACGGGCTCTCTTCAAAGAACGCAGGAGCAGCCCTGTGTGCTAGGCCAGGTGGTGCCAAGGATGGGAGGATGAGGCCAGCCCCGCCAGGAATATGCCACGTCCCTGGGGCTCTGTGCCGTGGGCCTTGGTATGGCTGGCGCCTTCCTCCCTCAGCACGTGTGTGTGGCTCCGGGCCCGGGGGTCCTTCCTACCTCCTGCTCTGTCCTGCTCCTCCCGAGTATAGACCACAGGACAGGCCGGGGCCTCTCTTGAGGGCCCGAGCTTGCTAGGCCTCTGCAGGGGAGCAGGGCTGGCCGTCCCTGGGCCCTCACCCTTCCTCCCCGGGGAATGATGGGCATGGTGGACAGTGGCCTCCTGCAGATGTCTGGCTATGACTGGACAGCAACCGATGCCATGGTCCTCATCACCCCGTTCATGTCCGATGTAGCCGTGGTGGAGTTGGCTCCCCAGAGCCTGGGGGATCCCAGGAAGAGGCCATGTGCTGGGTCCTGGGCTGGCGTCCGGGCCCCATCAGGTCAGACAGGGCGCCGGGCGACAGGAGGGCACTGGCACCTCTGCGCCTCCCATCTGCAGGGTGGCTCGCCCCCCTGTGTTGGCTGGGAGACCTTGTGCAGCAAGGAGTGCGTGTTCTCCAAACATCTTGCCCATAGCAGATGGCATCCACAACTGCCTTTCCCACAATTCCGGTGCCTCCCTCCCGGCCTGCCCCTCGTAACTCTGCTTTCTGTGTCGGGGGCCGGGGATGCAGCTCCAAACCTGAGCCTCCTCTGACTGAAGGTGGAGCTGAGGGCACAGAGTGGACGGTTCCAGAGGCCTTGCCTGCCCGTCTCGCCCCACTTCCTGCAGGCTACCTTGGAGTCTTTCGGGCCAACCATGCCAGCAGCTGGATCTTCAAGTAGGCAGCCAGGCCGGGGCCGTGTCTGACATTTCTTGAACAGCTGCTAGGCAACAGGCGCTGTGCTAGGTGCCAGGGACACAGAGACGAAGGGCGTGCGGCCGTATCCTCCAGCCGCCACCAGCCTGCTGGGGAGCCTAGAGCAGAGAGGCAGTGGCAGCCTTCTTGGGGGCTGGCAGGCAGGCAGCTGCATGGAGGAGGTGGTATCAGGCCACACCCAGGAGAGCTGCTGAGCTCTCCAGAGTGAGCAGGGCAATGCTCTGGACAGAAACCACCCATCGGCCAGAGCTCGGAGCGGGGAGAGCACTGCCCGTGGATGCCCGACACGGCACATGAGGGAGCGCAGGAAGCCAACGCCTGTGCCCTGGGGAGAAGAGCCTCTCCTGCGGCCGCTTCGGCACTGGGGTCAACAGAAGCCAAAGTTGAGCCAGTGGCGATACAGCCAGGGTTCTGCCCAGGCCCAGTGTGGCAGGAGCAGCCCTGCAGTGGAGCGGCCTGGCCCGTCCTTTCTCGCTGGCCCTGCAGCCTCAGGCCAGCGTTGGTGTGGGCTGTTCCCCTCCTCAGTGACTGCCCATTGTACCTGCACTGGCAGGTGCATGGTTTCCGGCTGAGGCCTTGTGCTTTGTCGAGTCACCCAGTTGGGACGAGGCCCAACAGACCCAACCAGAGCCAGCCCCGCCTTCTCCACCCCTGTCCTGCTGTGCTCAGTCTGCACCCTGGAGAGGGCACTGAGTGTGTGGCCGGGGGTGCCAGGGATGAGCAGAAGCCTGAATGAGGATCACGTCCCAGCAGTCAGGCCTGGCTGTGGCATGTGGTGGCATGTGGGGTGGGGCCATGGTCCTGAGGGACCCTCAGGCACTGGCAACCCAGCAGAGCACAGCCACCCTGCGCGGGCTGTGCCGCTGTCACCGCCTGTTTACCCAAGGATTTACCCTCCTGGAAGGGGGCGGGGTGAGGCCGGGAGGCAGGTGGCCATTGCTCCTGGGGGCCCAGTGTTTCTGCAGGCTCTACCCCGCCTGGGACCCCCGCAGTGTCTCCGCAGTGCCTAGTCTTGCCCGTGCAGAGCATGTGACCTGCAGTGTCTGGGCCTGGCATGCCTGGCATGCCTGGGCAGCAGCAGCAGCAACAGCCGGCGGTCAGCCGGGAGCAGGACAGGCCCCCGGGGTCCTGTGCCGGCTGTGGCCCCGGGGCGTGGGGTGGAATGAGGGGGCGGCATCAATGGGACTTCTGTGTGGCCAGGGCAGGGGAACACATGGCCCAGCCAGGAGCCCTGAACAGGCACATCTGCTCCTTCCTTTCCTGGAGCTGTGGCTGCAGCCCTGCCCTTCCTTCTAGCAGGAGAGCGCCCCGATTCAACCCAGCCTGCCTGACCTCCTGCTCACCCTTCAGATGATTCAGCCCAGGAGCCTGAGCCACTCAGCACCAAGCCTGCCTGAGGGGAGGGCCTGCCAGCATCCTCCCTATGGTGCTGGTCCTTGGGGCTGAAGGCCAGATTTAGAGACTGCCGGCTCCATGGGCCCGGCTCCCTGGGGAAGAGGACACCCCTTTCCCTCCTGAAGCTCAGGGAAAAGGATACCCCTTTATCTCCTGAAGAGGGGGCTAGCTCTGGCCTGTTAGGGCAATGCTGAGAACCGTTTTTGAGTTTCTGTCCTGCTCAGCACTCTGCCACTTGGTCCCTGTCACACAGGACAGGACAAGCAGGCTGTCACCCTCTGTGGTGAAGAGCCTGTTAGGCTGAGGGTGGCTGGGACGACATCTTGGCTCAGGCTCACTGAGAACCTACCTGGGTGGGGACCCAGCGAGAGGCTGCCTGGTCACTGGTATCCTGGCCTGGCGCAGGCGGCCCCAGGGCCCCCTCATAGCTGGGGAGCAGGGCGATGTCAAGAGGGGGTTGGCTGGTCTCCCTACTTTGGGGGCGTGGTGGGGATGGCCTGGGAATGGACATGGGTCAGCCTGGGGCCATTGCCAGTTCCCCCATCCCAACCGTCCCCTCTGGCTGTGGCGAGGATGCCTGGTGTGTGCTGCCCGTGCACAGCTCAGTGCCACGCCCTGGGCAAGGGAATGTCTGCGTCGCACTTTGGCCAACATCACTGGGTGCTGTTTCTCCCCTCCCAGGACTGGGGTTCCGCGAGGCTGTGAGGTGGCCTGGCCATTCCAGCCCAGGTCCTCTGACCCCGAGCCTGGGGTTTCCTGCTCTGCCCTCGTGGTGGGTCGTGCTGCTGATAAAGAAGCACCTTAATGTGTAATTGATCCCCCCTGGATCACTCTGGCCCTTTCTGAAGCGCTCTGAGCTCTCCTCAGACATGATCTCGTGCATCCTGCCAAGGCAAGGGCCGCGGGGACTTGAACCCCACCCACTCCATCCCCCCCAGCCCTCTACCTCTCGCTCCATGTCCTCGGGATGGTCCAGGTGTGAGTGGGAAGCTGGAATGAGCCCAGGTGTTGGGGGTGGGGGTAGACGCCCTCGGTCGTCTCACCCTCATCCGTATAAGACCCTGCAGCAGGGGCCTCCGCAAGGCCTCCTCAATCGCAGCCACAGGCACCCTTTGCCCAGGCCCTGCACCCCGCTGCCTCCGGAGGGAATGGATTTTGTGCCCTTTCCGGGAGGCCCTTACCCCTCCATCCCTCAGCAGTGAGACCAGGGCACGGAGGTGGGGGAGCCAGGCTCCCTGCTGCTGGGGAGGCTCTCGGGCAGCAGGACCTGCTGGCAGCATCACCGCAGGTGAATCCTGCTGCAGTACAGAGAAGGCCCAGGTTTCTCCCAGCCTCGCCCACAGCAGTTGCAGAGATGAGGGTGTGAAACAGGGCTGCAGTTGGGAGCCTCGGCCTGGGCTCTGCCCTGTGCTAGCTTCTGGACATCACTGTCTCTCAGGTCTCTGTCAGAAGGGTCCTTGGGCAGCAGGCAGTGGTGAGCTCCTACCACCTGCCTGGCTTTCATGAGGTGCTGGGGAAAAAAGGCCTGGGAGCCAGATTGTGGCAAGGGGAGCCAGCTGTAAACAAGGGTCAGGTGGTACAGAGTGCTCAGAGGAAAGGAAGACCGGTCCTGTGACAGGCAGGGAGGGCCTGGGCCCCCTGAGATGGGGCAGGCAGGTCCAGGGAACGGGATGGTGGTAGGGTGCCAAAGGGCAGAGGTCTGGGGATGGGGGGAGTGCATGAGGGCAGAGGCCCTGAGATGGTCACGCTTGGCTAGCTGTCAAGGGACAGAGGGACAGAGAGAAGGCTGGCGTGCTTGGGAAGGAGGTGATGAGGGCAGATCCCACAGATAAGCAGCCCAGCATGACAAGAAGAGAGCTTTCCAGTGTGGTGGGTGTGTGGGTGACTGGAAATGGAGGGCGATGGGAGCATGGGAAGGGTGGGTGGGTGGTTGGATGGACAGATGGATGGATGGATGGATGAGTAAATAGGTGCATAGACAGTTGGATAATGGATGAATAGATGTGTGAACTGTTGGATGGATAGGTGGTTGGTTGACTGGACAGATAGGTGAATGGGTATGTGCATGGATGGATGGCGTTTCAGTCCATAATCAGCTGGCTTCAAGGCTGGGCAGCATCGCAGAGGGGATACAGTCCATGGCAGGGCAGGCAGGAGGCAGCAAGCAGCTTTATTTTCTTGCCCTTTGTATTCCTTTGAGGCAGTAAGCCTATTGGTTGGTGCCACCAACACCCAGGCTGAGGCTTCCATTATCCACATGCAGAACCCTAACCCTAACCCTAACCTTAACCCAGTATTACACATGCTAGATCCAGCCGGCCCTGAAAAGCTCATCTGTGAGCTCTGGAGACTTTGGGGGTCCAGACATGAGCCACAACACGTTCAGGGAGATGCTTCAACCCCGAGCATGTTAGCAAGAACCCTCAGCCCGGTGTCTCTGGGGGGATGCCCGGGCTCACCTGAGGCCAGGAGTGGGCTGAATTGGAGCATCTGGGGAATGTGTTGCTTGGGGATGGGCCACACAGCTCCAGGTCTGTTCTCAGGGTGTCCCTGAGAGCTGGTGCCTGCTCTGCTTGCCCACTGCATGCCCCATGAACCCATTCCCACCTGTCACCATCTGGCCTGCCAGAGCTCAGCCGCCTTGAGGCCTGGCTCACCCACATTCTTATGCCCTAGGTGCAGGGTCAGGTGATTGTTCCAGGGCAGGAAGAGGGAGTCCTGGTCCTGAGGGAGACATGAGCTCTCTGTACAGGGACCAGAGCTGTTCTCGCTAGGAGTCAGCATTTGGCTTCTGGGGTGGACATACAGCAAGGCTTTGGCGAGTCCTGCTGTCCATGGCTGGTGACCTGACATGGAGTCCAGGGTGTGAGTTTCTGTCTCCCTCTCCATGTCTCCTTCCTTCTTTCTCCTCTCTCCCTCTTCTCCACTCTTTCTTTCTCAGACTCTCTGCCTCTGTTCCCTGTTTTGAAACAGGGTCTCGCTATGTAGCACAAGGTTGGCCTTGTGGTGATCCTTCTGCCTCAGCCTCCTGAGCACTGGGATTACAGGTGTGCGTGTGTACCACAGCTCCTAGTTTAACTAGGACTCTTTCCTCCTCCTCCTCCTCCTCTTGTTTTATTCTGTTTGTTTTGAAACGAAACTATTTTGAAATGGGGCCGCCTTTGGTTGCCTGTGTTGGTTTCGAACTCTTGGGCTCCAGCAGTCTGCACTAGGCCTTACAGGTATCTGGGGCTAGGGTGCCCCCCGCTCTCCACCCTCTTTCTTCCCCGATGGTGGGCTCTGTCAAGCTGGCCCCATCACCTTGTCTTGGTTGCTGTCCACAGGCCCTGGCACGTAGTAGGCTCTGTGGTGGGTGGGTGGAGGCTGGGTGCCAGGTCACCACTGCATTAGCACCATCCAGGGCCACGCTTCCCCTTAGAGATTGCCCCAGCCAGGGAGCCTGGAACCCAACCCATGCCACCATGAGTGTGGGTGTCCTCACAGGCCCGTGCCCACCTAGGTGCTGTGCTCCTGCGTGCTGTACCGAGCAGCCTGCCATGGAAAGGGGTGACATTGCTTGGGGCTCACTGGAACAGCCGCTGCCATTCTGATGGGACCCCAAGGAAGCAGAGTGTCCCAAGGAGGCTCCTGGGATGATGCAGTCCCAGAGAACCCTGGCACTGAGGAGATGGTGGACAGAGGGTCTCAGGGTCCAGGAGCTTCGGAGTCTTCACCTCCAAGTGGGGCTTCAGAGAAAGCTGTGCTGGAGGCCACGCAGGCAGCATGGAGGACACTTGAGTCCCAGGTGCCAGCAGCTGTGTCTTCCCTGTCTGGGGCTGACCAGGGCCTGGCATCCTTAGCACCTTGCCTATGGCAAGGCAGAATTGCTGGGGTGGGAAACTCAATCCCCTGGTCCCAGCCGAGGCCACACTGGTGAGGGGCTGGCATGACTGAGGAGCTCTGTCAGGTGGGTGCTGTCGGAACCAGGCCAGGAGGTGGCCCAGGAGGCCTTAGAGCCAGGATTCTAGGTCACCTCCTGAAACATCCAGAGACAGCAGTGGTATTTATAGCCGTAGTGGCTACCGCTGGTGGAGACACTGCCATAAGCTGTGACGCAGGCCGTCCCTGCTCCAGAGCCCATCACGTTGCGCCAGACACCCGAGGAGGCCAGGTGCCACTCTCTGCCTGGCAGGACCTCGTCTGTCTTGATGGTCCCTGGTGGGCATCCCATTAGCACCGTGCCTGCCCTGCCAGCCCCTCTGCTGAGAGGTCTGTCGCAGGCTGGCAGGTCCGCAGAAAGGCTGCCCCTTCCTGCTGTGGGAGTCGGGGCTGCCAAACACCCATCACTGCCCTGCTGTGCCCTTGCTAAGTGGCAGCACAATGCTAGTCAGGACCCAGCTCCACCTCCTGCCACACCCTGGGCACAGACAGGAGGCCAGGGCCCCAGGAATGACAGGGTGACAGGCTGGAGCACTGAGTTAGGGTGAGTCTCCCAGGAGGGGGAGGGACACGGGTCCCTGGTGTCAGGTCAGCAGGCCGGGGCCCTGCTCCCGCTTGGCCCTTGCCCACCCGAGCCAAGGGCTGGCTCCATCTGTGGCATGGGGCTGCCCATCCCAAGCCTCCCAGCCGTGTCCCGCCTCCCGGTCCCCCTGGCCCTGACCTGTGGTCTCTTGAAGTGGGCGAGACAGAGGCTCTGGAAGCCTGTGGAAAGTGGGCCACGGCTGGCACGATGAGCCCTCAGCTGACCTCCAGCACTGGCCCGGGCAGCGGGGCCAGGCCCTGAGCAGGCCTCTTGGGGCAGGGGTCAGGCTGCACTGGGCACAGGGTGAGTGGGTGGTGCAGAGCTTCATAGCTCAGGGTCCGGCATTTGGTTTAAGTCAGAGGGAACCAGTACATGCTTTCGAGAAGGGGTTGACTTAATTACCACTGTGTCCATAAAGCTGGTGGCACCAGGCACCCACTCTCTGCCAGTGCCTGCCCTCAGCACTCCACAACTGTAGCCTGACTCATCTCCGGGCAGCTCTGGGAGTGGCATGGTCACCACCACCCTGTCCTGCAGACCAGAAGCGATAGCGACTGTCCCGGGAAGTGGCTGACCCTGGCACTGTTTTGACATCGTGACCCAGGGCACAGGCCAGCCCTCCCTCCACCCGCAGCGGCCTTCTGCATCCTCTTCGTGGAGGCTGGCACAGCTCATGTGAGGGTCCAGCTGTGTGGCTGAGATGAGGGAGGCATGGCCAGCATTTTGGGGCAGTGAGCCTGGTTCTGGGGTGGTTCTTCCCCATGGCCCCTGGCCCTGTGACCCAAGCAGGGAGAGCATGTACGTGTTGGTCCCAGGGTTCAGGCGCCTGGGCAGGGGCCTCAGAACTTCGCTAAGCACCAAGACGGTTTAGTAGGAATGGTGGGAAGAGGGCCCTGATGCATACCACGGCTCAGCACTGCTCTGAGTGACGTGACTGCAAACACCTCCCCATCCCAGGGGTCTGAAGGTGCCATAAACCAGCAGACATGCCCAGAGGAGGAGCCGGGAGTTCAGGGCATCGGGGCGCAGCTGTGTGCTGTGGGTGGCACAGATGCCACTTCCACTGTGTGTCTCCTGGTCGGGGACCATGGCCCTTGGTGACCGCGGACGCAGGGCTCTGTACACCTCCTCCCCGGGAACCGGCTTGTGTTACCCAGTCACTCGATCCCTGCCTGCTTCCGAGGTGCCCAGCGCATGGCGATGGGAAACCTGATAGCCCGAGTGGCTGGCCAGTGCCCTAGATGGCCGTGCTGCCTGGGGATCCCAGGCCACACAGCCTCTGTCCGGAGGCAGCGCCCTCCCTGCCTTGGAGGGGTGTGCACCAAGGGCAGCCAGGCTGAGGAGAGCGCAGGACCTGCTGAGGGTATGTGGGCGGGGTGGGGCCGGTGGGTGCCAGCCCAGCTGTGCATGCTTAGTATCTCGCTAACAGCCTCATTGGGCCCTAATGAGGAGAGGTGCTAATTCTTCCCGAGGTGGAGGTGTCGCTGCAGCCTGTGGCAGAAGCTCTGGCGGCCTCTGGGTGGGGCTGGGGTTGATGAACCGTCTGGTGGTGGGGCTACCTGGGGCTTGGCTCTGCCAGGGGCCAGGGCGGGCAGTGAGATGCTGGGCTGTGCAGGGGGCCTCTGCTTCTCAAGGCATCCAGGGCCAAGCTGGGCAGGGGTCCCCGTGGGACACCCAGAAACAGAGGCAGGCACGGGGTGTTCTGGCAGGCCTGGGCGGGAGGTGTGTGGCCTGTGCCACCCATCAGGTGGCACAGTTATAGCTCACCAGCCTGTGTGTTCACAGAGGCAGCGCCCAGAGATGCTGCTGGCCTGCGCAGGAGCTGGGTTGCAGGGAATGGGAGCTGCGAATGCCAGGCTCTGCACACCCATTACTCCATGCCTCCCCAAGACAGGAGGACCTCCGTGCCCATACTGCAGATGAAGAGGCAGACTCGGTGCCTACAGAACCAAGATCCACCCTGGGCTGTCTAGTCTAGGCCAGCTCATGGATGGCTACCAGGTCCAGGTGTTGGGGGGCAAGGAGAGTGTGCCAGAGCAGAGAGGTGTGGGGAGGCCATGGGGCGACAGGACAGCTGGACACTTGTGCCCTTCCCTGCAGCCTTGCTGTGGCAGTGGTCAGTAGAGCCAGCCTGCTTTCACTGCCCAGGCCACTACTGCCCAGGACACTTGAGATACACAGGAAAATAAATGGTCTCCAAGAGAAAAAAATTGAGAAACAGAACCTGGCCAGGCCAGCGCTTGGAGACTCTGCACTCTGCTCAGCCCGGGACAGAGCCTGGGGGGAGGGGACGGGAAGGCTGGGGCCTGGCACCCTCCCCATTCTCCAGTAGCCAACTGCCCTCCAGAGCAGCCGGCAGGAAGCCCAGGCCCTGCTGATTCCAGGGACTTGACTGGTGGCAGTGGCAAGGGCCCGTGGCAGATGGCAAATTCTGCTCATTGGAGAGGAGTGGAAAATAATTAGCGTGAGAACAGAGGCTGCACCATAAATGGAGCCCCGGAGACCAGGGAGCAGCCTGGGCCCAGACAGACAGTGTCCAGCAACCTTGTCAAGTTACCAGCTCTCCCTGGTCTCCATGGCCATAGAAGCAGTGCTTCACAGGGTGCTGAAAGATGCAGGCAGGAGTCTGCAAACTGCCTGCTACCAGCCCTAGCGTGTAGTAAGTGCTGTGTGACTTTGGGGACGAAGCACGAAGCCAAGGGCTCAGCAGCATCTCTGGGTCCGGCATGGTGGTGTGGGCATCGCTTGCAGTGGGCAGGGCTACTGCAGGTCGCCCTCTTGCCCCAGCTCAGCCTGGCGCTCAGCAGTCTTGCTGCAGAGAGCACAGTGGAAGGACCTGGCTTCCACGCCTGGCTCCCACTCATGAGGTTCTTAATGTCTCAGAGCCTCAGTTTCCCCGCCTGTGGGGTTGTGGCGAGGGGCACAGGAAGTGCTTCGTCTGGCCTTTGAGGCTGCCCTGGTGGAAGATGGAGAGCAGGAGGGGACAAATAGCGGTTGGTGGCATGTGAGGGCCCACCTTCTGCTGAAATGGTGCCCCAGGCCGTGGGTTCTGCTCTGCCTTTTGCTCCGTTGCAGCTGACATGTGAAAAGCGACAGCTTTTAGGCCCTTCACTGGGGTGCACACTCCCAGACCAGGCTGGTGGCGCATGGAGCCCGGCCCACGCGCTCTCTGCTGCCTTTGCCTCCATCTCCTTCCTGTGCCTGGGGACAGCAGCCCAAGCAGGGAAGGGGGCTGCAAGCCTTGGCATCCAGGTGCTCTGAGAACAAGAAGGCTGCCTGAGGCCCAGCGCTGCCACGTCCTCGCCATGCCATCTCCGGGCAGATTGTGTCCCCTCTCTGAGCCTCGGTTTCCTCTGCGCCTGCAGCCTGGGGATTTGGGTGCCGGACACACAGTGTTCCAGCCTTGTCTTCTCCCAGCTCTACCCTCAGTGCCTGGAGCCCC
Source organism: Hystrix cristata (assembly GCA_004026905.1). NCBI lineage: Eukaryota > Metazoa > Chordata > Mammalia > Rodentia > Hystricidae > Hystrix > Hystrix cristata. Next base: position 129,516 of record PVJO010000155.1, read on the forward strand.
TGAGAGTGCTTTATGGCTCCCGAAGCCACAGGCAGACCCACCCATAGGGAGGGTCCTAGCCACTTTCCATTGGCCGGGACAAAGTAGCCAACACCCGCCTCTTAAAAGAGGGGTTTATTTCAGCTCAGTTTTAGTCACTGGTCAGCTGGCTGCACAGTAGGAGTGGCCTAGCATAGGGGCCTGGTGGTGGAGGAGGAGGTGCTCAACCCATGGCAACCAGGAAGCAGGACCCGAATCACCCTTCCAGGTCACACCCCAGTGACCACCCCCACTGAGGCCCCGCCTCCTGCAGCACATTCAGCCACGCACTGCTGAGTACAGTGCCCCAAGATTCAGTCACCTTTCAAAAGCCCACCTCTGGATATGTGCAGCTTTTGGGGGATGTTTTAGATCCAGACCCTGACAGGAGATTTGAAGCCTGCTTGGACTCAGACATGGATGCAGCTGGCAGCATCCTGCACCAAAGCGGCTCGTGGAGGCTGAGACGTGGGTGGTGGAGCCAGGCCATGTGTGCGGACAGTTCGCCTGTCTGTAAAGTACAGGTGGCAGTTCCTGGAGGAGTGGTTTGGGGTGCAAGAAACCTGGGTTCGTGAAGGGCCCAGATGGGGCTGGGACGCAGGTGAACGCTCACGGGCTGGATGAAGCAGGACAGCCCTGGACACCTGCCCCCGCAGGTACCTGAAGAGCGCCAGGTGTGCGCATGCAACCCTTCCACTCGCTGTTGCTTCCAGGCCTCATACACACTCAGGCGGTCACAGGCACCACCCCTGGGCCCTGGGGTGACAGCAGCTTCCTCTCCATCACCAAGGCCCAGCTCCGGCCAGGCTGGGCAAGAAGGTGGCTGGGGCGAGCCCCCCAGTGGAGAAGGATCCCTGGGCTGCCAGCGGCCCGGCCTCACTGTGCTTAGAGTAGAGGAGACACGGGAGCAGAGGTGTGGCAGGCAGCTGGCTCCTGTCCCCCAAGCCTCTTGGAGTACCTTCTCTTTTCAGAGCCCACTTAGTGGGACCCTGTTCCTCATGGAAGTCACCCTGTACCTTCCATGCTCATCAGCGGCCTCTGGCTCTGCTTGCCTGGGTGGAGTCTGTCCTGGGGACATTGGTCCTGGCTGAGGCTGGGGCAGCTCGAGGGTGTGGCAGGGCCCAGTCCCAGCACCAGCCTCAGCAGGCAGGGTGACACTGGCCGCAGGGGGGGATCGGTGACTATCCCAGGCAGGGGCCTGCTTGGCGCCCTGCAAATTTATCCCTGGGTGGAGCATAGGTGGATTTGGGTGGCTGCTGGAAGGTTTAGGCATCTTTGGGGTGGGGGGAGAGGCCTGGCTCCGGTTCCCTGGGACGGCACTGCACTAACGGCAGTGCCATCAAGCTTGGAAGGAGGGAGTGAGCTGGCTGGGGACTTGGGATCCACCTAGGTGCCACTAGGAGAGCTGGGTGCCTGTGTCCTTCCCGAGGCTCGGTGTCCCCGCTGTGAGAGGGGCACAGGCCTATCTGGAGTCCTTCCCGCTGGACACCCTGCTGCACTGTAGGCACTGGACGTGGCATGGGTGACCTGCACCTCCTGCTTCTTGGGGATGTCTGGGCAGCCTCAGAGTCTTTGCTCTTATGGAGCAGTACAGGTCGGGCCCTTTCCCCGGCGGCCATTTAGCCTCACGAGGACCCCGAGATGGGCACACTTCCTGCCCGCCCCCATTGTAGAAGGGAGGAAAAGGAGGTAGAGAAAGGTCGGTGGCTTGTTCAAGGTCACACAGCCAGCATGGAGCAGAGGTGGGCCTCAGACACGGTCTGTCCCTCTCTCTCCCCGGGTGTGACCTTGCCACCCTCCCTCACCACTCTGAAGACTGAACCTGACAAGCTCAGGGCTGGTTGTGGCCAAGTCCCTGGGGGCTGGATTGCTGCCTCCCTCCCTTCCCCGCCCTCTCTGTCCCATCCCTGCATCCTCTGGGTGGGGGGACTCCCGCGGGCTAGAGGTGGCCCTGGTAGGGTGCACAGTTCAGTTGGGGTTCTCCTGTGCTGTCTGGCCAGCAGGAAGGGAAAGACATTTTCCCAGGGAAGGGTGGCAGCCACTGTTTCTGCTTGAGGTCAGGGAGTAGGCAGCTGCTGTGTAGGCTGGGAACAGAGCAGTGGTCAGCGGGTACTGCCTGGCACTAGAGGGGTGTGAAGGCCCTGGGCCCCGACCCTCAGTGGAGCTGGGGCAGAGGTTGTACCTAGCATCAGCAAGTTAACTGTGGGACTGTGTCAGGGCCGTGTTAGTGTGAGGGGCCCAGGAAGTAGGGAGCTGTCAAGGAGGCCTTCAAGATAGGTGTGCGGCACATACCTGTAATCCCAGTACTCAGGAGGCTGAGGCCAGCCTGGACTATGGAGAAGAACCTGTCTCAAAAAAACAGGAAGCAAAAACAACTTCAAGGTGACTTTTGACTGGCCTGGAAGGATAGGTAGGATTTTGCATGGCAGAACCAGGTAACCAGAGCACTCAGAGGCCTTGCAGGGCTGGGTCCTTAGGGAACAGCAAGTTCTACTTGGGGGAAGGAGGATGGGGCCTCCCTGGGGACCTGTGCCCACGTGTTCAGAGAGCCAAGGCTTTCCTGAGATTGCACGGTTGCCAGGGACCTGGGCTCTTAACGGCTCACTGGAGGGGCATAGACTTTATCCTGCAGGCCACAGGGAGCCACAGAAGGATTTTCATGTGGGGACAGCATGCACTTTTTAAAAAAGTAGCATTTTTAGAAAAAGGAACTCCCAGAATGGCGCATACATCACCCAGGGGCCTGAATCATCATGGGGAAACTGGGCCGTGTGGGTAGAGAAGGAAGGAGGCTCTTTGGGACTGCCTAAGTCATTCATCCTAGCCCCTGCCACATGGAAGCAGCTCTGCCATCCTCCTGGGACATTTCCTGCGGGTGATGTCACACCCACGGGGAACAGGCCCCCATTGTAATGGGCTGGGGTCTTAGAGAAAAGGCGCCTTTCAGGTCCTTAAAATAGCAGCCTGGGACATGGATCTGTGGCATGAACCCTGCACAGCAGGGGCCTCTCGCCCCTGCCCAGGCCACCCAGGCCTCGACCTGTTGGTGGCCAGCGGGGGAGGTGGGGCAGGGCCAAGCCAGCTGGCCAGTGGCTCACATGCACTGCCCAGCCACCCCCACGGCTCCAACCTTCTCCAGCCGGCCTGGGTCCTGCAGGCCGCCTTGCTCGTGATCCTCGCCAGCCTTGGGAGGTACACATGGGTCATACTGTGCGAATGAGGACCCTGAGGCCTGACTCATATCATGTGGCTGGGGCTGTGGGGTGCCCACCATGTGCCCAGGGTTGGATGGTGGTGAGCTGGCCCAGTGTGGGCCCCAGCGCTGGCCACAGACTGGTTGCCACTGGCCCTGTGGCTCTAGGATCTTCACAGTCCTGTGCAGCTCTGAGTGCCTGGTGCCAGGGTGACAGGTGAGCAGTCCCCGTGAGTGCAAGGAGTGTTCAACTTTTAGACCCCACAAGGGGATGGGTGGGGTGAGAGGAAGCCCCCTGTGCAGGGAGGGTGTCCTCAGAGTCCAGTGAGGATGGAATGTCCTGGGCCACTGGCAGGGCCAGGCAGGGGGCAGTGGGACCTGCTCCACCAACCCCTTGGGGCAGTATTGCCCCCTCCCAGCACCTGGTGGGGCAGAATAGAGTCTGGGCCTCTGACCTTTGCAGATGCATCCCATGGAGTGGGGTACTCCACCAGCCCCTCAAGTCCCACCTCCTCACACTTCAGCTCAGGCTCAGCCACCTGCAGAGGAAGGGAGGTGGGGCTGCCCTTCCCAACTCCTCCTGCCCCGCCCAGCCCCTCCCATCCGTCACTGCAAACCGGAAGGGTGATTTGCCACTTGTCAAGGGCACTGCTGAGGCCCCCACCCCTGGCCGCCCCACATGCTTCTCCCCCACTCCTCATCCCTCTTCTGCTCATTTCCCTGAGTTCTGCTCCTTGGCTCCTTGGAGTGTGGATGATGTCACTTCCTGGGGGGAGGAGCAGGCACGACCCTGGCAGGCCAGCCCGCCAGGCTGCCAGCTCTGAGCAGCCCTGGAGTGTTGCACAAAGTGGCCGCACCGCAGGGCAGGAGGCAGGCCGGGCCAGACATGCCAGCCGGCCACCTGGCCCAATGTCCCCTCGCTCACCCTGAGGGCTGTGCCCACTGGCCAGGGAGGACTTGGCTGCTTCCTTCCTAAGTGATGCCCGTCTCCGTGGACACATGGTTTCCCCAGAGCCATCCCTGGGGAGAGGAGGACCTGCCACCCACCCCCGGACCAGGTGCCGAGTAAGCCTCTGCAGGTGGGGATGGGGCAGGTGCCCCCAGCAGGGTCCCTCCAGACAGCCCAGTGTGGGCGTCCTGCCCTGCCATCAGGGTCTGCCCAGATGATCTCTTGCCCTTGCTGCCACCCTCCTCCAGCCCTGGGGAGGAGTCCCGGGTCCTAGGTGCTCCCGGGCCAGCAGAGACCAATTTGTATCCAGCTACTCTGGGGAGTTGGGCGCTATGCAGGGAAGGCTGCTGGGCTCCAGGAGGTGTAGCTGCTGCCCTTCCAGCAGCGAGGAGCCATGTCCAAAGCTGTCCCCTGGCCTCATCCCCACTGAGCCCTCCCTATCCGGGGGATGCATTGTGGCTGGGAGTTCTGTTTCATGGGTGCAAAACCAAGTCAGAGCATGTGCACAGGGCTCCCGTACAGTAGGAAACACAAGAGCACATTCACCAGAGACATCATGCACACCTACTGTGTGCCAGGTATCTCCACTATCTGTGTTCCTCAGGCCCAGCCACTGCTGCGCATTGCCCTGCCCGCTTCCCAAGGCCTGCAGCTCTTCCCAGCTGCTGGGCTTTGGGCTGAGGCCAGCTTGGTCTTGGTCTGAGAAGCCCCCACCCTGATCCAAAGGACAGAGAGCACTGGGGCCAGGTCTCCTGTGGGAGGGCTGTAAGGGTTCCGTTGGTCCCATGCAGGACGGGAGGCAGGGTGGTTACTATTGGGGTGACCTCAGGCAGTGACAGCCCAGAGGGCAGGAGTGACTCCAGGGGTCAGGTTGAAGCTGGGGTCCTTGGTGTTGGCTCCAGGAGGTGGGTGGTGGGAAGCAGCTTCCGCCTAGGGATGGGTCAGTATATTCAGTGGCCCAGAGGCCCCAGGACCAAGGATGGGACTTGGATCAGTGCCAAAGATGCCAGCACTCCTGACCACATCTGGGACCAGCCCAGCAGCCCAAGCATGTGGTGGCCGTGGGTGCTGCAGCCTGCCCAGGCTCCTCCAGGGCCCTCTGCTTTCTTCCAGGAGGTGAGCACCGGGCTTGCTGAGCCTTCCAGAGCCGCCAGCCATGCCCGGGATTGTGGTGTTCCGGCGGCGCTGGTCTGTGGGCAGCGATGACCTTGTCCTGCCAGCCGTCTTCCTCTTCCTCCTGCATACCACCTGGTGAGTCTCACTCTGGGCTGCAGGTTTCTGAGGCAGCCTGTGCTCATTTGCCCCTCCATGCCTGGGCCACCGGACCTCCCAGCTCTGCAGAGGAGGCGCCCATGGAATGGAGCCCTCTCGGCTGTCACCTCCTCAACTCCTGCTCTAGCCAGTCACCAGGCAGCTGCTGACAGCGGGTGCCTCAGTCACATTCTCATTGCAGGCAAAACCTGACACTCAGAACTCAAAGGAGGAGAGGTTTGTTTTGTCTCACCGTGTTTAGGAGACTCAGTCCCTTGTCAGCTGGCTCCAAGGCAGGAGGGCACAAGGAAGGGCCCAGCAGAGGAGAGCTGCTCATATTATGGCAGCCAGGAAGCAAAGAGAAGGGAGGAGTGGGGGAAGGGAACATATACTTCCAGGTCACACCCCAGTAACTCACCTCTTCTGACCAGACCCCACCTTCTGACAGCACAGTTAGCTCTGAGCTCTAGTGGGTTAATCCACCAGTAAGCACAGCACCCTGTAATCCAGTTACCTCCCCAAAGCCTGACCTCTGAACTTAGGAGCCTTTTGGGGGACATTCTAGACCCAAACTGTAACGTTTCTGCCCTGGCCCCCAAAAGACTGATGTCCATGTGCTCATACAAAATGCATTTAGTCCATCTGTAAGTGTCACTGAAGTCCTAACAGTCCCAGCATTGCTGACGCACAGCCAAGTCCAAAGTCTCCTCTCAGACTCAAGGCAAACTCTTAGCTGTGAGCCCCTATGAAAATCAAAACAAAGTTAAATATTGCTAACATACAGTGGCACAGAGTAAACATTCCCATTCCAAAGGGAGAAATAGAGGATAAAAGGTGATGGAAACAAACCAATATTGAAACTCAGCAGGTCAAACATTCAACCCAGGAGTTCCATGTCCAGTACCCAGAGCAAATTGTGGTGAGATGTGAGCTCCAGAGGCTTTGGGCAGCTTCTCCCCTACAGCTTTGCCAGTTGCAGGCCTCTTCAGGCTGGCTCCATTCACTGCCTGCAGCCTTCCTCAGCAGATACTCCATGTTCCTGACATCTCTTAGCTTCCTGGGGTCTCCACTGCACTTTCAGTTTCATTCTCACAGCTTCACACACTGCCCTCTCAGAGGCACACTACCTGGCCTCCAAGGCCTTCTTCTAAAATCGAGGTAGAAACCTTCCTAACCACACAACTCCTGTATTCTGCATGCCTGTAAAACCAGTACCATGTTTGTGACACCAAGGTCTGCCACCAGCTCAACCAATAGCCAGTCCCCCTTGTACTATGGCTGCAGAGGCCTCCAAGTGCCTGGATGGTTGAGCACTATGAAATGAGTCCTGGAGAAACAATTTGCTAGGTGGCTCTTCTTGAGTAGAGGGCCCAGGAGCTCTCTTCTCAAAGGAAAGCCTTAGAGTTTTGCACCTTTGAGCTTGCAAATGTTAGCATCTTGCTGATTCCTTAGGCGCCCTTAAACCATCTTTACTATTGTCCTGATGAAAACCACTGGCTTCTTCTTAATGCTAATCTTTTCAGCAACTGTGCTTATTCTCCATGGCCCCAATTTTGCAGGCACTGCCTTCCTGAAAAAACCTGAAAATCTTTCAAATGGGCTTTTTGCTCTTGATTCTCACTTTAAATCAGGCTGGAAGCAGTAAGAAATACCCATGCCACAGCCTGAATATTGAGCTAACTTAAAATAGCCTCTGTAAAATCAAATTAGTCTACCTTCCTTAATCACAGCTTCCTGCAGAGTCTCAGAATATAGGCAAAATGAAGCCAAGTTTTTTGCCTAGGTATAACACACATGATCTTTCCTCCAACTGCCAATGGAGGCCTTCTTCCCAACTGAAACTTCCTGAGCCTGGCCTTTACTGTCTGCATTACTATCAGTGTCCTGGTCTTCTGAGCTCTGATCACAATCTCACATTAAGCTGAGCTCATACCATTCGAGGGCTTCTCTTGCCAGCATCTCCACATCTTTCCAAACTCCGCCTGTAAGCTAGTTCCAAAGGTTTCTGAGCCACATGGCCACTTATAGTCATGCCAGTGACCCCATTTCTCTGGTACCAAAATTCGTCTTGGTCATGTTCTGTTTGCTGGGACACAATACCCCCAACATCTACAACTTAAAGGTGGAGAGGTTTATTTTGGCTCGTGGTTACACTCCCCGGTCAGCTGGCTCCAAGGCAAAAACTGTGTGGTGGAAGGACCTGGGAGGAGGAACACTGCCATGTTATGGTGGCTGGGAGGTAGAGAGAAGGGAGGAGCTGGGGAGGGAGACACACCCTTCCAGGTCATGCCCCCATGACCCACCTCTTCCGACCAGACTCTGCCTTCTAGCAGCACACTTAGCACTGACTCCAGTGAATTAACCCACTGATGCATGTAGCACCCCCATGATCTGTCACCTTCCGAAAGCCCCGCCTCTGAACACATTAGCCTTTGATGGCAGGCTCCCAGCTCTCACCTCCTTGTGCTGCCCCCTCTTTCGCCGAGCCTGGGCCAGGCGCTGTCTGGTGGTGCTGACCCGGAGCCTCCCACAGGTTTGTGATCCTGTCCGTGGTGCTCTTCGGCCTGGTCTACAGCCCGCACGAAGCCTGTTCCCTGAACCTGGTGGACCACGGCCGCGGTTACCTGGGCATCCTGCTGAGCTGCATGATCGCCGAGATGGCCATCATCTGGTTGAGCATGCGTGGGGGCATCCTCTACACAGAGCCCCGAGACTCCATGCAGTACGTGCTCTACGTGCGCCTGGGTAAGGGCCACCCCCCGGGGGTGGGGGAGCTTGGACCACGCTGTCCATTCGTTCATCTGTGTGTCTGTGAGTCAGACAGACGTCTGCAAACACCAGGGACAGCAGTGTGCAGGGACCTGCTGGATGGGCGAGCTGTGAAGGAAGTTCGTGGGGAACGGGCATACTCGTCGTTGCTGCGACCCAGGGCTGTGGTGGCCTGCAGTGCCAAGATGAGTCATTTATTTGGAGCCCGTAGGACCAGGGTCTCTGGCCTTTTCTGGGCGAGTTTTGCTGACCCTGAATCTGGCCAGGAGCCCTTCTGCAAAGCACAGCTGCTTTGTGATCCCCCCGACAGGACCACTCCGCGCTGGGGAGCCCCTCGGCCTGGCTCCTCCTCCTCCAGGTCAAGAGCTGGGCAGTCGCAGTTTCCACGTCTGGACGGTCCCGTCCTCCTTTGGTGGGTGGGAGTTGGGGAGCCACAGCAGCCCCCAGCCTTGCGTGGTCCTGTAACAAAGACCTTGTCGCCCATTTCTCAGCTGAAGGCCTGGAGGCTCGGCAGTTAGTAGCTCACCTGGCAGGTCTGATCACAAATTTGTGCCTGATTCTGAAATCCCTGAGGAGCGGGGAAGTACCTCATCACCCTGGGCTGGCACCTTCCGGGGTGCTTCAGAGGCTGGGTGGGGCCAGCAGGACAGAATGTGGGGGCAGCCTCAGGCCTGTGCAGTAGGGCGGGGCCCAAGCCTCCGGGCCTTCCCTGGCAGGCAGCAGTGCCAGCCTTCAGCCCGGGCCTCTCTCCCCGCAGCCATCCTGGTGATCGAGTTCATCTACGCCATCGTGGGCATCGTGTGGCTCACACAGTACTACACCTCCTGCAACGACCTCACTGCCAAGAACGTCACCCTTGGTACACCAGCCGGGGTGGAGGGGTGCACAGGTGGACGGGGAGCCCTCTGTCTGGTGCCCCTTGGAGGACCTGGGCTGGGCAGGCAGCAGGAGGCCTGGGGCAGCAGGGCTTGGGCTCACAGCTCCGCAGGGGCAGGCAGGGCTGCGGCCCTGCTCCTAGGCCCAGCGTCCCTGTCTTCAGAGCTAGTGACCAGAGTGTCCCCCACACCCCCTTGCTTCCCACGGCTGCCCCAGGGATGGTCGTCTGCAACTGGGTGGTCATCCTCAGCGTCTGCATCACCGTCCTCTGTGTCTTTGACCCCACGGGCCGCACCTTCGTCAAGCTGAGGGCCACCAAGAGGAGGCAGCGCAACCTGCGGACCTACAATCTGCGGTCAGTCGGGTGGGCGGGTGGGTGGCCCTGCTCTCAGGGGGACCCGGGCCTCTTGGTCTGCCCAGTATTAGTGAAGGGCTTGGCCTCTCCTGCCTCAGTTTTCTTGTGGGTAAAGTGGGGATCTCAGCTCCTACCTCATGACGCAGGGCAGGTGCCATTGTGGGCCTCGGGTCACACAGGAGACCTCACAGACAGCCAGGTGTCACACAGAGCAAGTCACAGCTCCATGAGCAGATGTCATCGTCCCCCACACAGGGTACTGAGGTTACACAGAAAGCAAAAGGCGAGACTGGGAAGCAGACCAGGATCTGGCTCCCGAGCCCTTGCTTAACCCCCAGGCAGGGCCACCTCTGCTCAGCCACGATGGCTTCTGGGAGGGTACCGGTGTTGCACTGCTCGGTGGCAGAAAGACGAGGGAGAAACGGAAGAGGGTCTTCCAGGGTGGGCTGCTGTGACCCTGTTAATCAGGCTCCAGGCCGAGCTGTCCCTTTAATCCCTTTGCCAGCCTGCGCAACTTTGAGATGCGTCCTCCAGACCAGGGCTCTGCCTGTGTAGCTTGCCTGGGTGCTGCTGCTGGGGCTAGAACTGGCACTGTGATTCTAGCCGGAGCTGTGGCTGGAGCCCCGCCCAGAAGGGCCCCACCTAAGCCCGGCCACACCTCTGCCCCTTCCCTGTCAGCCCATCTGCTCTGGAGCTGCACCCTTGCCTGGCCTGGCCACCTCCCAGCCCCAAATGCCAGGCTCAGGAGCCTTGCCTGCCCGGCTTCCCTTGTCCGGAGCTCGCACCCCGCCCGACTTGGCTTTTAGGCTCTGTGGGTCCTGGAAAGAAACGTCCCTTCCTGGTTGGGTGACCGCCTGGGGCTCTGGCAGCTGCCCTCACCCCCTGCTGCGGGCTGCCAATTGCCATGTTCTAATTAGAGAGCGTTCTGTGGTTTCCGCCACTGAGGTAAAGGGGAGGCCTGCGCCTGCTGCCCTCGACCTGCTGCGTTTTCTCCCCGTGTGGGCTCAGGGCGGCCAGGGCCAGACGCCTGCTTGCCTGCCTGCTGCTGAGGCTGCAGTGCGCCCTGGAAAAGGCAATGACTCCGGCACAGGCCACCCAGAGGCTGGCTGCATCAGTGCCTGGAAGTCAGGATGGTCTGCGTCCTTGGCCTCTGGCCGTGACAGCTGGTGGGGGCAAAGGAGGGCAGCTGTGCCCAGCACTTCTCCTGGGAGCCTTGACTTTGGATTTTGCGGAAGGAATCTCTGCCCTCTTTCTGGCTTTTGCCAGCTGCAGAGTAGAGGGGACCAGGAACTTCCGTGCAGCCGGGGTGTATGTTTCCTGGCTCCCGCCGTAGCCTGGGCAGGCACTTGACCATACCTGCCGCACAGCCCCAGAATGGCCTGCCCCCTGGTGGATGTCCAGGGGACTGCAGCGGAGCATGGCTTCCCAGCCTGCTGGGCTGACAGGAATCTGGTTTTGAAAGCTCTGTTAGGACAGAAAGTGTCAGACAACGTGGTGGTCTGGGAAGCCAGCTTGGGCCCCATCTCCTCACTGGAAGGAGGCCCATGTGTTTAGGATGCAGGAGCGCCCGTGCCCCAGATGCCCTCCCTCACCCACTCCGTAGCCCTGGGAGACCTGTCCCTTGCCCCGTGGCCGCCTGCCCTGGGGGGCACACAGAGAGGAGCTCCAGGGCTGATGGAGGGCCTGCCTGGCCCTTCCGCTGGCTGCTAAGTGCCTAGGCACATCTGAGCCCACCTTGTCCCTCCTGGTGGCCAGCCCGAGGGAGGACAGGGAGGCTCCTTTGGCTGATGTCCCCCAAGCCTCTTGGCCTGAGCCTCTGGGCACCCAGGCTGCAGAGTGGGCCCACACTGGGCCTCACCCTGAAGCCCCCAGAGTGTGCCAGGGAGCGTGCCTGTCCATGCCCTGGGGTGGCAGGGATCACCATCCTGGCCAGCAGAAGCCGCCAGAACTGGGGAGCCTGTGGTGGGAGCCTGGGCATGGCCCTACTGCTTCTACCATGTCCAGCCCCCGACCTCCCGCCCCACTGTCCCCCTGGCAGGCACCGCCTGGAGGAGGGCCAGGCCACCAGCTGGTCACGCCGGCTCAAAGTGTTCCTGTGCTGCACCCGCACGAAGGACTCGCAGTCTGTAAGTACTGGGAGGCCGCCGCCCTCACCCACACCCTGGGATCAGCACCTTTTGCTCCTGTGGCACAGCGGGGCGGGCAGGGCTGGCTGGAGTGGCGGCCTGCTCATTGTGGGACAGTGTGTCCTTCCCTGGCGATGCCCCAGCCCACAAGTCAGCTGTCACTTGGCTTTGTTGAGGGGACAGAAAGCCATGAAAACTGTGTTGACTCCTGGGATGTAGGTTTCGTCTAGGAGAATGCTCAAAAGTCAGGGAGTGAGGATGGGGCTTCAGGGCGAGGCCTGATGTGGTGTCACTCTGTAGCCTGGGTGCCCATCACCAGCTGCAGGTTGTTCTGAGAGGTCTGGAGTGCGTGAAGAGTGCAGCATGGAGCCCAGAGGTGCACAGCCTTCGGCTGCCAAAGAGACATAGGGACCTCAGAGTTCATCTGGTGCCACCTCATCTGTGGATCAGCAGCTGAGGTCCAGAGAAGGGTGTGACTGGCTGAGCGTCCCCAAGCTGGTGGGTAGCCAGGCAGGGAGGGCAGAGGCCACTCTGGAAGCCACCAGAAGCCTCATGAGTGATCCAGGGCAGGGGAATCGGGGGGCTCTGTGGCTGAGCGCAGGGAGGCCACATGGAGGGCAGGGTCCAGGGAGGGCACACTCGGAGTCAGACTGTGTCAGAGCATGGTGGGTACTGTTAGATGTGGATGGCACAGGGGCAGGTCCATGCCAAGTCCTTTTGGACTGGATTTTTTAAAAAGCTTGTGCTCTTTTTTGATGATTTTGTGCTGTGTTGTTTAAAAACTTGTATTGCAAACTGGGTGTGGTGGTGCATGATTGTTGTCCAGTACTCTGGGAGGCTGAGGCAGATGATTGCAAGTTTGAGCCCAGCCTGGGCAATTTAGTGATTTAGTGAGACCCTGTCTTGAAATGGAAAAAGACTGGAGATGTAGCTCAGCACAAAGGCCCTGGGTTCAATCCCCAAATCCCTAGTATAGAACAACAATGCAACAAGACCAAAAAGAGCTGAGAAAAATCAACCCCACAACGCGGCCCCCAGCATTGAAGATCAGGGCACTGGGGTGGAGGCCTCGTATTTCTGAATTGGGCAGCTGGGCCTCTCCCACCAGCAGCTGCTGAGCAGCAGTTGCACCTTTAGGCGTTGAGTCCCCAGTCTGGATTTCTTTCCCTGAGCCCAGCGGGACAGATCCGAGTGCTGTGAGTGTCTGCCTGCGCCCAGCCCACCCTGACAGGTCAGGGAGGTGAGAGCGACCCTGCCCAGGGCCTGCCGGAGAGCAGAGGGCCTGGTGGGTCAAGCCCCTCTCTGAGCATCTTGGAGGCCCCTGGGTGGGTGGCCCCGGGTGGCAGGAGGAGGGCCTGTGCCCGGAGGCTCCCCAGAGACCCAAGGGGCTTCCGAGGGAGGGGAAGCAGCCAGGCCACCGCCGGGACCTGGATTCCCGGAGTCTGGGCACAGGGAGGAAACGGCCGTGCGGCGCCCCACACATTATGCAGCACAGCGTGGGCCCACAGAGAGGCCCTGGAGGCAGAGGCTCAGGGGGTCCCGGAGGCCGCCCCAGGCCTCACTCCTGTGCTCTGTCCCCTCCGCCCGCCGGGCCCCCAGGACGCCTACTCGGAAATTGCCTACCTCTTCGCTGAGTTTTTCCGGGACCTTGACATCGTGCCCTCCGACATCATTGCTGGCCTGGTGCTGCTGCGCCAGCGGCAGCGGGCCAAGCGCAACGCGGTGCTGGACGAGGTGCGCGCCTGAGTCTCCGGACCGCTGCCCTCGCCCTCGCCTGCCCCCCCCCAGCCCCTACCCCCGCGGCCCTGCAGCCCACCGCGGCACCCTGCACCCCCCGAGGTGCCTCCCCAGCTCCGAGCGCGCAGCGGGTGGCGACCCCTTCTCAGGGCGAGCAGGCAGGCCGGGCTGCACTCCCAGACTGCGCCTGTCTTGCAGGCGAACAACGACATCCTGGCCTTCCTGTCCGGGATGCCTGTGACCAGAAACACCAAGTACCTCGACCTCAAGAACTCGGTAAGTCACGCTGCTCCCAGCCTCAGTCCTTCTGTGCCCTCTAGAGAACCCGGCTCCCCAGAGCCCATCCCCCTACCACGGAGCCCAGGTCCCGGCCGAGCCCCGGCCCGAGATCTGGGGTCTCTGCCACCCTGCGACCCCTGCAGCTGTGAAGGCACCCGGGCGCAACCCCCACTCAGAGCTGCGTGGAGCAGGGGAGCCATCCCGGTGTGTCCTGCCGGCCCGAGGACGGCGCCCCGGGTAGGGGTGGGGAGGGTGAAAGGCCAGGTCCCACCTGCCTGCCCGGCGTACAGCCGAATCTACAGCAGCTGTCCCACAGCCATCTCCACTCGCCAGGACCCGCCTGGCCGACCGCTACCACCCTGGGGTGACGGCAGGGCGGGCCGAGAGGCCGCAAGGGGCCGGGCACGGACCCATGGCGACGCCCTCCCGAGATCTGCGATCCGGGGGGGTAGCCGGCCCGCTCTGGGCAGACTGAGGCTTCCTAGATGACTGGTCGCCTCTGGAACTTTAACGAGGCCATTAACCCCTCTGCGCCTGCGCAGCCGGACTGACACTGCCGCACCAGCTCCGCCCTCCAGCCCTCTGTGTCCAGCGGACCCCTGGGGGGCGCAGACCTGCTAGGTTTCCCCCGGGAACCCCGCGTGCCCGGGGCCTGCCTGAGTGCTGCTCCCCGCGGGAGCCTACCAGGAGGGCCCTGGCGACACGTCCCTTTGCCAGTGCGGCAGCCGGAGGGCACAGGGCCTCTCAGGGCTTAACTCCTACCCAGAGTCCCTTCTCCGGGCCTCATCAGTGAGGCAGGGTGACCCCACTCATGCCCTTGCTCTCTGCAGGAAATCGATCCAGTGCTCCCTGCGATTTTCTGTCCCCAAAAAGTTAATTCTGAGATGAGAAGGGAGGACAGGTCCCAGGAGGACCCACGCCCTGGTTTGCACAGAAATAATTAGGGACATGCAATTATGTGGAGGCTCAGTCCAACCCCCGGGCCCCGGCCTCCCCTCTGCAGGAGCAACGGGCAGGCTCCCACCTGGGCACCGCTGGGGACAGCGGGGCAGGGCACCAGCAGAGGGCCAGCGGCCGCCTCTGTGTTGTCTTCCAGCACGAGATGCTGCGCTACAAGGACGTCTGCTACTACATGCTATTCGCCCTGGCGGCCTACGGCTGGCCCATGTACCTGATGCGCAAGCCTGCCTGCGGCCTGTGCCAGCTGGCCCGCTCCTGCTCGTGAGTGCCTGCCTCCCCTGGCCGCGCCCTTGCTCCCTCCCGGTCTCTCCTGCCATGTGACCCAGGCTGTGCAGCTGGGCACTTGGGAGTCGCACTGCTCAGGCTCCAATCCAGACTCTGTCACACAGCTGTTGGCACTGCTGGTCCCCTTCCCTCCTGTTCTCTGCCCCGGCCACCCTCTCTGCCCACACTTCCTGCATCCAGCTCCCTCCTGGGTCACCTTTCCAGGGAGGAGGCCTAGCTGTGGACAGCCCTGCAGGGCATCCAGAGCCCCTGCAGCTAGGCCGGGCAGAGGCTGAGGCAGGGGGCTCCTTGTCCTTCTGCTGTGTCTGACTCTCATGCAGGCAGGCAGAAAGTGGACAGCTCCCTGGGCCCTGTTGGGAAGGGCCGGCGTGCTCCACGGTACCCTCCTCTCCCTGGAATACTGGTGCCCTTGGGATGGTGTTCCTCTCCTGCCTGCAGCAGTTCATCAGCAAGGCCGGGACCTTGCGCCCCGCACCCTTCTTTGCTGGCTGCACGTCCTAGTCGTCTTCCCTGTGTTGTCAGAGGCCCCGCTGGGGCTGAGCTCTCGGAGCACTGACCCAGGCGGCCTGAGCTGGGCTCATGGTGGTGCAGAGACACCTCTCAAGCCCCTTTCCTTGGTTATAAGAGGTGGTGCCCACCTGTGGGGCATCTTGTCATCCACACGACCCTGGTGGGACCTTGCAGATGTGGGACGTAGGCATTGGGATCCGCCTGCTCAGGGCGCAGGGAGGGCAGACAGCTCTGGGTTGGGAGGGTCCAGGCTTGCGGCCAGGGCTTGGGATGGGCAAGCCTCAGGAAGGTGCCTGCACCGCCCGGGTCTGGCCGGGTCCCGGACAGCAGCTCTCCTGTGGCTGCAGAGCACGAAGCTCCCGGGACCCCAGGACTCCAGGGCTGCAGCCCTACCCAGGACATGTGCTGGCTTCCCTGGGGCTCCAGGTCACTTCTCCTGGCCCTCAGGTCACTGCCCCAAGGCAGCCTTGGGGAGGGAGGGGTCACTGTGCCAGGCCCTCTCCACACCCTGCATCATGGATGAATAAACTGAGGCTTAGGTGGCGGAGCACCCTGGAATCAGCTCGGGGAGAGCAGCAGGAAGGCTAAGGGACCCTGTGACAGCGGAGAAGTGCGCAGACCCAGCCCTGCCGCTATGCCCTGGCCATGGGGGCCCCTGCACCTGCTGTGTAAATGGGGTGGTCCACGCCCCAGGCATCAGGGCCTCGGCTGGACCCTGGGCTTCTCAGAGAGGCCTCTCCCGTGGGAAGGTGATAGGCCCACAGCCTGTTCTGGATCCTTGATAGGACTTAGCTGTATGTCCAGACTGTGGGTCAGGCACGCACTCTGGTGCCAATTTGTGGGCTGCTGGCACCCTCTGGTGGCCAAAGGAGCAGCTGCACCCCGCTGGCTGGTTCCATCCAGGAGGCCAGGCCACCTGCTGTAGTGGCTGCCCCATGCAGTGTGGGACACAGGCGTGTGCTGTGTGCCTATGTGTGTGTCATGGCAGCTGGGGCCTCAGAGAGACAGAGGTGGTGGCTCATGGGGTGGGAGGCACCAGGAATTCCAGAGGTCACAGGCCAGGCAGGGTGACCAGTGCTGTTACCCTGGGTGGGGTGTGGTGTGGGGCAGGTGAGGCGACTGGGTAGGGATGACTGGGCTGGGGACCAGGTGGTTGTCACACACCTCTGGGTCCACGCCTGAGAAGGCCCGGGTCAGGAGCAGGTCTGGAGGGATGTTGTGGACAGGAAGCAGTGGGAGGGCCCAGGATGGCTGCAGGGAGCCCAGCCTGGTGTGGAGTCTGTATGGCAGGCCTGACAAGAGGCCTGGTTTAAGGCGAGTGCTGGGGCATGGCTGGGGGCGAGAGTGTGGGGTCACCAAGGTCACAGCAAGGGTGATTTTGGGGACAGTGGGGCCCACTTGAGAGGATGGAAGAGAAATGCACTGCCCAGCGGTGCCAGCCTGAGCTCAGTCCCCCCAACACAGCTGCTGCCTGTGCCCCACTCGGCCCCGGTTCGCCCCTGGTGTCACCATCGAGGAGGACAACTGTTGCGGCTGCAATGCCATCGCCATCCGGCGCCACTTCCTGGATGAGAACATGACAGCAGTGGACATCGTCTACACCTCCTGCCACGATGCGGTGAGGGCCCAGCCACTCCCCTACAGTCCCAGGCCTGTTCAGGGTCCCTGGTCCCAGGCGTAGGCCACGAGGGCGACTGAGAGGAAGGACAGGAGTCCGTGTGGACCCAGGAGATGGATGGCACTCGGGCCACCGAGTCAGAGGGTTGGAGAGCAGGGGCCTTGTGCTGGGGACACAGAATCCTTGGTGGCAGCCAGGCACAGCCAGATGTCCAGGCTGGCAGGACAGCAGCTGAGCGTGGCCCCCTGGGCCCTGGGCTCACACACTACTGCCCCCAGGTATATGAGACCCCCTTCTATGTGGCCGTGGACCATGACAAGAAGAAAGTGGTGATCAGTATCCGAGGAACCCTGTCCCCCAAGGTATGCCACTCCCCCTTGTGGCCTGGGGATCCCCACCCAATCCTCCTCCTGTCCTCACCTGCTGGCCCTCCCCCTTCCTCTCCCCACAGGATGCCCTTACCGACTTGACGGGTGACGCTGAGCGCCTCCCTGTGGAGGGCCACCGTGGTACCTGGCTGGGCCACAAGGTACTTGCCGCCCCACATACATGAGAATACCCGCTGTGTGGGCAGTAGGCTTGCTTCCTGGGCCCCTAGAGGGATGGCTGGGGGCATGGGTTTGTCTGCAAGGCCTGTGCGGCCTGCCTGGTGGGCCCCCTTTCCCCAGCCTGTCCCCAGAGAACCCCAGAGCAGCAAGGAGGCCACACCAGTGTCTGCTGGACACCATCTGCTGGGCCTCCGATCTCCCTGTAACAGCAACCCCGGGCCCCACAGCCAGGCTGTTCCAGGGACACAGTGGACAGGGCCAGTGGCTGTGGTCTCTGGTTTTGTAGGTCCCTGAGGCCTCCCGTGACACCCCCTGTTTCCCGCCCAGGGCATGGTGCTGTCTGCCGAGTACATCAAGAAGAAGCTGGAGCAGGAGATGGTCCTGTCTCAGGCCTTCGGGCGAGACCTGGTGAGGCAGGGACCGAGTCCCCTTCACAGGGGCCTGGGGCTCCAGAGTGCAGAAGCTTCATGGGAAGGGACGTCTGTGGAGAACCTTGAGATACAGCAGGAGCAGGGACAGGTCCCTGCCTGGGCTCAGAGAACGTAGTCAGCTGGGATGCAGCCGGCCAGGCAGTGGGCAGGACACTCAGGTGTCTCCCGATTTCCAGGGTCGAGGAACCAAGCACTATGGTCTGATCGTGGTGGGCCACTCCCTGGGCGCAGGCACTGCGGCAATCCTGTCTTTCCTCCTGCGCCCGCAGTACCCGACCCTCAAGTGCTTTGCCTACTCCCCCCCCGGGGGCCTGCTGAGGTGAGCAGCCAGACCCAAGTGGGCTGGGGCTGGGTGGGCATCAGACTTCTAGCCGCGGGGAGGCCTGGGGCTGCTCAGTGAGCAGATGTGGCTACTCAGTTACTTTCCCCAACCCGCCACTCACGGGAGGAGGCTGGTTAGCTCCCGGGAATGGGGACACGGTGGCTCAAAGGCAGGGACATTGCAGCAGGAGGGTGTGGCAGAGCAGAGAGGCTTAGTCATGGCAACAGCAGGGGTACAGTGTCCCAGAAGGAGGGGGGACCATGCCTCGCAACCCCTGACGCACCCTGCAGTGTCTCCACCAGCCCCAGGGGTTCCCAGGCCCAGCTGGTGACACGTGCCTTGACACTCCCCTGATGGGCAGATGAGGGCTGTCACGTGCGCCGTCCAGTCCTGGCACAGCCTTCTGGCAGGAGCTGTCCGGGACCCCCCTGAGCTGCCTCGACTTCCCTTGCAGCGAGGATGCAATGGAGTACTCCAAAGAGTTCGTGACGGCTGTGGTTCTGGGCAAGGACCTGGTCCCCAGGCGAGTCCCCTCCCGCATGGCCCGGGGAGGCCTCTCCCCGCACACCCGCAGTCACCCGTGGTGAGAAGACGGGGTTGCGGCCCCTCACCCCGTCCCATTGTGTCCCCGTGACCCCGGCGTCCCCTGCCTCCCTCCCTCCTCAGGATCGGCCTGTCACAGCTGGAGGGCTTCCGCAGACAGCTGCTGGACGTCCTGCAGCGCAGCACCAAGCCCAAGGTGGGTCCATGCACTGTCCCCGCCGAGGGGAGACTGAAGCCCAGCATGGGCAGGACTCACCCATTCCTCTCGGACTCCTGAGCCAGGGAGGGCCACCCTGCCCACCCTGCTCCCCTGCAGGACCCCACCAGCAACAGCCGGGCTGTTCTGCTTGGGCTCAGAGCAAGCCCCCGACTGAACCCAGCAACCCGTGTCCTCTGTGCTCGGCTCTTCTGGCCCTCTGGCCACGGTAGACCTTGGGTAGACACAGCCTTTCATGCCAGGCCACTGCCCTGCCCTTGTGCCCCCCGCTGCCCTCCCGGCCATGCTGCTCGACTCTGTCCCTGTCCCTTGCCCCACAGTGGCGGATCATCGTGGGGGCCACCAAGTGCATCCCAAAGTCAGAGCTGCCCGAGGAGGTAGAGGTGAGCGCACTGGCCAGCACCCGGCTCTGGACCCACCCCAGCGACCTGACCATCGCTCTGTCCGCCAGCACCCCGCTCTACCCGCCAGGCCGCATCATCCATGTGGTCCACAATCACCCTGCGGAGCACAGCTGGTGGGTGGTACCTGCCGCATGGGCGTGGTGACTGGGCAGGTGAGGAGGGCAGAGCCGCAGCCCCGTACCCCGGGGACGGAGCACGAGGCCAGGACAGGCCCAGGTCATGCACCACCCCAGCCTCCCTGTCCGCCGTCCCTACTCGGGACCCAGGGATGCGCGGGGGTCTGGCAGGGCAATTCCCCAGTATCCTGACAGCCATGGGCAGGCCGGATGAGAGGCAGCCTCTTCTGCTTCCTCCCCGAGGCCTGGCCCTGGTTCCCCTGTGGGCAGGCAGCGAGCGACCCTGGCCGCAGCGCAGGCTGGCCGCCCAGACAGAGCCAACAGGACTGTGACGGGATCCGTCCCATCTCTCAGCTGCTGTGAGCAGGAGGAGCCCACATACTTTGCCATCTGGGGCGACAACAAGGCCTTCAACGAGGTGATCATCTCGCCGGCCATGCTGCACGAGCACTTGCCCTACGTGGTCATGGAGGGGCTCAACAAGGTGAGCGTGGCCCAGCCACTCGGGCGTTGGGCACCCAGAGTGGGGGTCGCCTTGCGCCGGTCCTTGCACCACACCTCCATCAGCCCATCACAGGGAGGAGGCGAGGACACGCCAGGCCTCTCTTCCCAGGCGGCTGAGCCACCTTGTGCACAGCAGGCGCGCGGCCAGGGACAGCCTCGGACCCCCAGCCACCGCGGCGGTCATGGAGGGCGCTGCAGCCTGGCTGCCGGGCACGAAGCAGGACGGGGCTGTGTCTCCCTCCAGGTGCTGGAGAACTACAACAAGGGGAAGACAGCACTGCTGTCCGCGGCCAAGGTCATGGTGAGCCCCACCGAGGTGGACCTGACGCCTGAGCTCGTCTTCCAGCAGCAGCCGCTGCCTACAGGGCCCCCGCCGCCTGCCGGGCTGGCGCTGGAGCTGCCAGCTGCAGAGCAGCGCAACAGCAGCATCAGGTGAGCCCGCCTGTCCGCCTGGCTGTGCGGTCTCGTGCGCCGTGCCAGGCCCACCTGTGTCCCAGGCAAGGCTCTGTGCACCTGGCGGTGGGGGGAGCAAGCGGCCCTGTGTCCCACTATTCCTCAGCCTGCATCCCCAGGGGCACAGACAGATTCCTGCCTCCAGGCAGAGGGACACCTGTGTATTTACATACACGTGCACATGTGGACTTATTTTTGTAATTTTGGTGACCCTGGGGATTGAACCCAGGTCCTTTGCACTGAGTTACATCCCCAGCCCTACTTTTGATTTCATTTTGAGACAAGGTCTTGCTAAGTCACTCCATTTCTCTGGCGGGGCTTGGACTTGCAATCCTCCTGTCTCACCTCCCAGACTGCTAAGATGACAGGCGGGCTCCATCTTGCCTGGCATACATGTGTGTTTGTACTGAAGTACATCCAAGTATACCTGCACGCAGTTGCCAGTCACCATACACAGATTTTCCCTTGCAGACATGCATGGTACAGGACACATGGCTCTGCTGACATGTGCAGACATTGGGTCCACACACTATTCATGCAGACACAGAGGCGTGCACATGCATGTGCTTCCAGTGCACTCTCTTTCCTTATGGTCACATGGACTCTTGGCAGGTGGCAGGCACATACAGTGGCCATGCTGGGGAGGTTGGTACTGTCCCCTGGACCATCCCTTCCCAGGTCCTGTGCCAGGGCTGCAGACCTGGCCACCAGCCGCTGAGGAGGTGTGGGCTGTGTCCTGGTCCT
This sequence comes from Hystrix cristata, assembly GCA_004026905.1. Lineage (NCBI taxonomy): Eukaryota > Metazoa > Chordata > Mammalia > Rodentia > Hystricidae > Hystrix > Hystrix cristata. Next base: position 150,724 of record PVJO010000155.1, read on the forward strand.
TTGGAGGTCCAGTGTCTCTGCCTGCCTTGTGCATTTTCTGGGGTGGCTGAGTAACCTGTGCCCTCTTCTGCCCTCCCCACAGGAGCAAGTCACAATCTGACATGAGCCTGGAGGGCTTCTCCGAGGGTCGGCTGCTGTCTCCTGCTGTGGCGGCAGCCCGCCAGGACCCTGTGGAGCTGCTGCTGCTGTCCACGCAGGAGCGGCTGGCAGCGGAGCTGCAGGCCCGGCGGGCACCACTGGCCACCATGGAGAGCCTGTCGGACACTGAGTCTCTGTACAGCTTCGACTCACGCCGCTCCTCAGGCTTCCGCAGCATCCGGGGCTCACCCAGTCTGCATGCCGTGCTGGAGCGCGACGAGGGCCACCTCTTCTACATCGACCCCACCATCCCGGAGGAGAACCCGTCCCTGAGCTCGCGCACCGAGCTACTGGCTGCAGACAGCTTGTCCAAGCACTCGCAGGACACACAGCCACTGGAGGCTACCCCGGGCAGCGGTGGCGCCACCCCTGAGCGGCCCCCGAGTGTGGTTCGCACCGAGGAGGAGGCAGCAGCAGTGGTGGCCGGGGACGGCGGGGCGGCCCGCGGGGAGCTGGCCCTGCACAATGGCCGCCTGGGGGACTCGCCCAGCCCGCAGGTGCTGGAGTTTGCTGAGTTCATCGACAGCCTCTTCAATCTGGACAGCAAGAGCAGCTCCTTCCAGGACCTGTACTGCATGGTGGCCCCTGAGAGCCCCACCAGCGACTACGCCGAGGGCCCCCGCTCGCCCAGCCAGCGGGAGATCCTGCTGCGTGCCCAGTTCGAGCCCAACCTGGTGCCCAAGCCCCCGAGGCTGTTTGCCGGCTCAGCGGAGCCGTCCTCGGGCATCTCGCTGTCCCCGTCCTTCCCACTGAGCTCCTCAGGTGAGCTCATGGACCTCACGCCCACCGGCCTCAGCAGCCAGGAGTGCCTGGCGGCCGACAAGGCCCGGACCTCCACGCCTGCTGGCCGCGGGGATGACCTGGTCATCCCAGCACGCTAGCTGGCTCTGAGGGGGCTGGGTGGCCTCAGCACGGGGCACTGCTGCAAGCTGGGGGTCCGCATCCCTACCTCAGCCTAGTACCCCCAGAGCAGGCAGCCGCGACCTGGCCTGCCAGGGTGGGCAGGAAGCCGGGTGGGCGGGCCCCCGCATCAGAGGGCATCCCACTCTGCTGTTCCCAGGGCAGGTGCCACCACCCTCTGGCTGCTGTCTGCTGTGGCCCAGGCTGGCACCTGCCCTGCCACCCCGGGCTCTGGTGCCTGTTGGCCAACCCCCTGGGGTGGCCCCGCCAAGTCGGCTGCAGTGCTGTGTTTACAGAAGCTGCCCAGCCCGGCCCACACCACGCAGGTCCTATGCTCAGAAGAGGGGCTGGGGTGGGCAGGGCCACCCTCTCTCTGCCCCTCTGACTGTGGTCCAGTCTGCCCCGCCTACCTGCTATTTCTGGGCTACCTTCTACCCCCAGGGATCCTGGCCACTCAAAGGGTGGTAGGCACTGCCAGGACCACCCCTGGCTGCAGAGTCAGCACCCTGGGAGGAGAGCAGGCACTCAAGCCCCCTTCCTCAGAGGGCCCCCCTTTCCCTCTCACGTCCCCCCACCATGCCCAGCAGCCTGGGCCTGGAATCTGAAGCCAAATGCACCCCTGCCTCACCCCTTGCTGGCCCAGGCTCCCTCGGGGGAGCGGGGCACCCCCATGTTCTCCTGGCAGGAAGTGGGGCCCAGCTGCAGATCCTGTGCCCTACCCAGGGGCGGGTCCTTCCCTGCCGGGCGGGGGAGGCCATGCATGCTGGCGCGGGCGCATGTGTGCATGTGCGTGAGCGTGCGCCTTTCCTGAGGAAGCCCCCCTGCCTGCCGCCACCCTTCCCAGCACCCCAAGAAACAGGCACAGGGTGGGGGGCTCCGTCCTGGAGCATGGTCCCTCCCGCTTCTCCTGGGGCTACCCTGGTCCCCTGATCCAGACCCGTTTCATGATCACTGGTATCTGGGCCTGGACGCCCCCACCCCACACGACTGGCACTGGCTAGTATGGCCGCCCGCCCGACATGGGGTCCGAGACCTGGGAGCTGGGTCTCCCTCTTTCTCTGTGACTCCGGCCTTCCCCAGACACCAGGCCACTGCCCTTGCCGAGCCTGGTGGAGCCCAGCCCCGAAGCAAGACAAAATCATGGCTCCTAGAACCTGAAACACTAGACAAGTCCTATGTCAGATGGAAGTTCCTACAAGCACCCAGCTGGGGCGAGGGAGAGAACCCCCCACCCTCCCATCAGGGACAGAACCCCCCACCCCGCCCCCGGCTGCAGCCACACTGCATTCCGGACTGGGCTGGGGCAGGGGCCCCAGTTCCTGTTGCGGGGGTCCCCGCCAGCCTGAAGGATGGGCCGCCGCACGTCCCTTGTCCATGGTGGGGGCCTGAGCCACCCTCAGCCTGGGGCTCGGACAGCCCCGGCCCACAGCACAAGCTCTCTGGCCTGACCACCTCCGTCTGCAACTGTGGCGGTGGCCAGCCTGCCCCCTCCCACACTCCATGTGCCATTCCTGTGACTTTTTGTACCTAATGTATGAAAGATCCACACTAATACTGCTGTACAGAGGAGAGACAGATTAATATAGCTTATCTATAAATATATCTGTACATACTGGTTTCTGTATATTGTATAGAGCTGTGTATAAATGGATGTAGGAGCACGCTGGCTGCCTCAAGTGACCTCTTTTCCCACTCAGGGATGCGGCAGGTGGGAACTTGGCTGCCAGGGTCTTGGCAGAGTGGCAAAGAGGGAAACCAGAAGCCTAAGAGGGAAACTGAGGCTCCCTGGCCCAAGCCTGTTCTGACCCCAAAGATGCAAACTGTGTTTGGGTGCAGTGGGTATTGCCCAGACTACACTGTGAAGTGGGTTGGGACTGTGGCTCCACCACATCCTGTTAAAATGTGGTGCTGGAGCTGGGTACAGTGATGCATACCTGTGATCCCAGCACAGAGGGAGGCTGAGGCAGGAAGATCCCAAGTTCCAGTCTCGCCTGGGCAACTTAGTGAGACACTTGAAAATAGGGTCAGGGAGGCAGCTCCGTGGTTAGCGCGCCACTGGGTTCAAACCCCAGTACCCCTCCACACCCACACTGGGGCCCAGGGTCACACCAGGTTGCAGCCAGGGACAAAAGACGCCACACCTGTGTGCAGCAGGGCCCCTATTTCCCCTCAGAGAGAGTTAGGGGCTGCCCAGGCCTGGCGTACCAGGATGGTCCCCACCACGCTGAGCTCTAGAAAGGGCTGGGTGTCCCAGTGGGGGTAGAACTGAAACTCGGGCAGCCAGAAGACTCATCTGGGGACCCCAGGACAGGAGGGCCCCGGCGAGGGCCAGTGGGCCACCTGCCAGCCTGGCCAGGCGAGGCCCCTCTGCACAGCAGGGGGCGCCGTCCCGTCCGCAGCCTCAGAAAAGAGGAAGCAGCTTGCTGCAGTCGCCCTGACAGATTCATCCCTCGGGCCGGCTTGTCTGTAGAGGACCTTGTCCCCTGAGGAGCAGAGTCAGGGCCGCAGAGGTCCTGTGGTCGCCCAGCACCACATGGTGCAGATGTCATGGTCAGCACCTGCCACCACCCCTCCCTGCCTCTGCCCGCTGCCCCTGAGCCCACCAGCATGGGGACAGAGGCCCAGCTCAGTGGCCCAGAGGAGCTGGGGCAGCAGGGCCCGAGCCCTTGCCAGGCTGGCTCTCTTGGGTGGCCGGGGGCTGGGCCACCCACAGCCCCTCGGGACGAGCAGGTGGCCCAGGCCTAGACCACTGGGGAGGGTGGAGCTTGACTCTGAGGGCCTGTGCAGGTACACTTGTTCTCACCAATCTGAAGGGCGTGTGCTCTGTCCCGTGAGGCGCAGGGGCCAGAGGGGAGAATGACAGTTGTCCTGGGGGCGTCACAGAGGGGACAAACCCGGGGAGCCTCGCTGGAGAAGAATGGGCGACTCAGTGTGGCCCGTGGGGGGCTGAGGTCAGCACACAGCTGGGCCTCGGCGAGCCTGCTCTATATACCTAGGCCTGCAGTGCCTGCGCCTGCCAAGGGACAAAACCTCATTGTGAGTGCTGCTGGCCTGCATGCCCTCCCCCAGCCAGAACTGTGGGGCATTGACCCTCCCTGTGGCCACTACGGGCCTGTAATGGGCCACATCTGGGCTCAGGCACTAGCTGCCCTCTCCCCTGGGCTGGCTGGGGAGGGGGAGGAGGAGGGGAGGAGGGCGAAGAAAGGAGGAGGGTGAAGAGGAGGAGGAAGGGGAAGAGAAGGGAGAAGAGGAGGGGCAGGAGGAGGAGGAGAAGGAGTAGCCCATCTCTGTCCCCACTGCACAGCCCAGCCGGTCCCTGCTGTGCTCTGGGGGCACTGCGTGTCCCCTCATCGGTGGCAGGTGGGGTCTGTGTCCCAGCTTGGTCCTGGGATGCCATGTACCCAGCTGCTCTGCCATGGGATGACCTGCCAGGCAACCAGCTGCTGTGTGGGGACACACACTGCAGACAGCTGGGGGCATATGTTAAGGCCCTGGGGCAGGTGTGGGCCAGTGGGGAGCCACAGGGAGAAAGGCAGAGCCGAGGTCCTGCCCAGGCCATGCAGCCTAGATGTTGGGGTGCACAGGGTGCCGTGGAACCCCTAGAACAGGAACGACAGTTGGGACAGGGACCACGAGGTTGCAGCGTGGAGACCGGTGAAGGTGGCAGGCAGGGTCCTGGGGTGCAGCTTCCAGTCTGGCTCTGGGACCAGGCAGCAGTGCCTGGCTGCTCCTGGCTAGCGGGGACCCAGCTCCGGGCCCAGCCTGGGCCTCTCAGGCCCGCAGCGCTCCCAGCGGTGGCCCTATGGCTGCCCACTCACTAAGTGAGTAAACGTGGGGCCCGGGTCCTTCCTTGTCCCTAGAGCATGGTGGCCGGCGACTACTTTGCTGGACAGCACCCAGACTCCTGCCTCGGAGTTGCTCCATTCTGTGCGGCCTGGCATCCTCTCTCCTTGCCGGACCCCCACTGCATGCCCCATCCTGGCCAGGGTCCTTGGGCTGGGGGGTTGGGCAGCGCTGTGGGGCGTGGAGGTCAGCGGGAGCAGTCAGTAGGGTGGCATCAGCGGGCCTGGGGGCAGGTCTGTGGGTCAGGGGGGAGTCTGCTGGTCAGGGCCGGAGTCCGGGGCTGCTGGGTGGGATCAGATGGGCAGGGGGCGGGGCCTGATGCTCCGGGGGCGTGGTCCAGGTCTGCTGGGCGGGGTCCCGGCCACGGGGCGGGGCGGGCGGCCGGCAGGGGGCGCGGCGGGCGGCCGCAGCGGGGGTGGCGCGCGGGCCGGACGCCGAGGGGCCGAGGCGGGACGGTCGCGGCGGCCGCGCGGCGCCCAGGCCGGGCTGCAGCGGCGAGTGGCGGTCATGGAGGTGGTGGACGAGACCGAGGCGCTGCAGCGCTTCTTCGAAGGTGAGCGCCGCGCGGGACCGCCTGCGTCGGCCTGGGGACGGGACCCGCGCGGCAGGCCGGCTCCGAGGGGCCCGCTCCGGCGCCCCGCACGCGGCGAACCCCGCCCCCGCCCGCCGACACCTCGCGGCAGGAACCCGGGACCGGGGCCCCCCCTTGAGACTGCGCCCCTCCGCGGCGCCGCCGGGACCCGCGAGACAGGCACTCCTGCGAGCCAGCCCTCCGCCCCGGCGCTGGGACCCCGGGACCCGCTTTGGGACTGCCCCCCTACCTGGGACTGGGACGCCCCCCGCTTCCAGGTCTGGGACGTGCTCGAAGCTGCACCCGCCCAGCCACATCTGCTCTGGGAACTCCCGAGCGCGGACTGGCCCCCGGCCCCAGGCTCCCCAGGGCTGCGTCCCACACCTGTCCCCAGCGCTGCCTCCCGTGGAGTGACCGCCCCTTGCCTTGACCCTGAGTGAGCCGGCTGGGGCGGGACCTACGCACACCCCAGGTGTGTCCTTCACCCCGCTTTGGGTTTCAGGGTCTGCCCTGTGTCTGACAACTGCCCCATCTCGCCCGGGCACCCTGGCCTTCCCTGGTGCCAGGTTAGGAGGGCAGAGAGGTCAGGCTGCCTCTCCCAGCCCCCACTGCCTCTCAGACCCCCGCTGGGACATCCCGCCAGGCTCTCCACCGTCTTGGGGAATCCCTACCCCACTCTCTAAGCCTGTGTCCTGCTCCTCTGTCCCTAGCAACCTGCCTCTGGGCACACCATGCTGGGGCTGTGGGACAAAAGAGGAAGGCCTTTCCTGCCTCAGTTTCCCCTTGTCTATGATTTAGGAACCACCCTGGGCAAGGGCATCCCAAGTACTGTCTGTTTTAGGATGCTGGGCATCCAGCAGACTCAAGGCCCTAGAGGAGCCAGGTGTGGATGATGTCGAGCGGTCAGTGCTGGGGCAGCAGGGCCGTTTGGGGGTACAAGGGGCCCTCATCAGCCCCAACACCATCATCCATGGCTGGGGGGGTGCTTCTGGAGGCTGGGGTACCTGGGGGAGGGGAGGAGACAATGGCCCTTGCCTGGGGTACTGTTGGGATGCCTGCTATTTGACCCACTGACCCATGGCCAGGCCCCCTTCTTCCTTCCTTCCCAGGACCCCAGGCCAAACCTTCCCTCCTGGCCGTGGGTGGGGGGCGGGGGCTGACGCCACAGCTCAGCCATGCGGCTGCCAGGCAGGGAGGCTGCGGCTCCTCCAGAGATAAGAGGAGCTGAAGAATGCGGTGGGGAGCAGGGCGGGGTGCAGCGCCCGCCCAGGAGAAGTCTCCAGAGCCCATGATGGGGGGAGCACCCAGGGCTGGGGTCTCTGGGGTCTTGGAACAGGGGGCGTGCAGGGAACCTGGGGTGACAGTATGGGGTCCAGGAGGGAAGCTGAGCTTTGGGGTCTGGGTACATCCTTCTTGGCCTCCTCCTGGTCCCTGCGTGGCCGCAGTGTGCACCCTGGACAGCGGGCAGTAGGCTCTGGGCTGGGAGAAAGCTGGGAAGAGCTCTGACATGTGCCCTCATCCTGGCCCTATCCTGCGGGGTGCGGGTGGGGGCTAAGGCGCTTTGTGCCCAGGTGGGAGGCTGGTACAGCAGCCCCCGTGACTGCCTGCTAATCCCCTTGAGAGAGGCACCGACGGCCCAGATCGCGGGCACAGGGCCTGTAGAGAGGGGACCCGCCGGCAGGATGCACTGGCTGCCAGCAGGTAACGGGTCTTGGTGGCAGGTGGCCTCCTCATCAACTGCCAGGCTGGGCCGTGGACTTCCAGAGCTAGATTGGGTATGGGGAGGGGCAAGATGGGCGTCGTCCAGTGGGACCTCGGAGGTGCCTGCAGGGCAGCTTCAGAGAGCCGTGTCACCCTCGCAGAGCCCTTCCCCTCTCTGCCTTCCTGCCTTGCAGGACAGGAACAGGTGGCAGAGAAGGTTTCCGTGATGCCAGGGAAGGTGGACATTTTACAGGATGAAAGCTGAGCCTGGAAGGGGTGGGTGCTGGCCTTGGATTCTAGGGAGCAGCCTGTTCCCCCAGAAAGCAGGCCACAGAGGAGGAGGCCTGGAGCCTGTGGGACCTGGGCTTTCACTGGCCCAGCTCTCACCTCCTCCAGCAGGCTGGGGTGGGGCTCTCGGGGATCCCTGAGAGGGGCCCCAGGGGACAGTGGGATCTGGGTGGAGCTGGCACAAGATGGGTGTCTTGGGACCCCTGCCTACCTGTGCCCCAGGGACTGGGTTGAAGGGAAGCAGCCAGGCTTTCCATCCCCTGCTGGGGGAAAGGAGGTAAGGCCTCCTGAGGCTGCCAGCAGTAACGCTCCAGACCCCCATCCCAGCCCACTCTGTGAGCTGATCCTGGGCCGGGCAGTGACGGCGAGGGTCTGACTCACCCCATGGCTCCAGCCCCAAGGGGCGGCAGGAGCACACTCAGCCAGTGGAAGCCACAGCTGCTACTCAGGCAGAGGCATGGGGTGCACCCTGGGGTCCCATAGGCTGCCTGGGAGTGGGCCATGCCCAGTCCTGACCATGGTCCTCTCCTGGTCTGGGGGCTGCACAGTGTACCCTTGGGGGTCTTGGTCAGCCTCTGGAGGCCTCCTTCCTGGGGACCCAGCTCCCCTTCCCACTTCCCAGGGGTTCCAGCGCTGGGCCCCTGAGGCTGCTGGGTGGCAGCCCTGGGGTGCCCATTGGTTGCTGCCCTCAGACTTTGCCCTTCTGATAAGCATGGAACAGGAATCATTAACTGAATCATTAACCAGGCCGCCCTGCCCAGCCTGCCCTCATTTTCACCTTCCTTCTCCTCCTTGGAGCCCAGCATGCTGCTCTGGGCCTCAGTTTTCCTCAAGGTTTGGGTGCTGGGTGTGGGCGGGGGGCCTTGCTGTCACCAGCTAGGCCTGGAGGGGTGACGAGTTGCTTTGCACGGTCACAGTGGGTGTCTCTGTGCCCGTACTCCAGTTCTTATCTGTAAAATGGGGATGGGGTTGCAAGGCTGGTTTGTGCCCGTCTCTCAGGGAGGCTGTGGGGGGCATAAGACTACCTGGCTTGGGCGCTGCTCCGTGGCCATTGGCCTCCACCCAGGTGTTGGCCCTCCTGGGATGGTGGCACATGCCCAGCCTCTCGAGTCTCCCGTCCACAGGGTCCTGGATGGCCCAGCTCAGGCCGGGCTGTGTATTTTGGGAAAGTCTTCACCCTCTCTGGTTCTTGATTCCAGGCAGAGGGGAAGCTGGCAGCTGGTTGTGTGTGTTCTGTGTGCAAGGCTTGGGCTGTAACAGGTCCTGGTCCCCAGCTGGTCTGGCAGGCCCCTCCCTCCACCTGGGAGATGGGAACTAGGACCTCTTGTTCCTTGGACAGGGCGGGGTTTGGGCCTCTATTGTCTTAGCTTGGAGCTCCTGGGGTGCCCTGGAGGGCTGGTGATGACCCCCCTTTCCCAGGGCAGAGCTGGTTCAGGAGGGAGGCACATGTGGGCTGGCCTGGGGTGGCCTCAGCAAGCAGGCCTGGGGTCCTGGATGACTCCCAGGTGTTGCCAGGTAGGGAGGGCACAGGTCCTGATGCAGGGTTAGTGCCACGCTAGTGGTATCCCCTACCTTGTCTGGTCAGAGCTGTGCAATGTGAGCAGAGATCCTCTGAGTGTCAAGGCCCAGAGCAGGGGACAGCCGGGTGCAGAGCACCCACAGCCTGGGTGATGGATGTCCCGTCCTTGCCCTTGTCTTTGGGACAACTTGGGCCGTGCCTCAGGTTTGAACAGTGGGATCAGCTGCAGCTGGGGCTGGTGCAGCTCTCAACCTGGCGAGGGCATGGGGAGACGAGGGTGGGAGGCCTGGGAAGAAGCACCCCAGGAGGCCTGGGCCACCTCGACCAGTCTCATGCATATGTGCCAGGTCCTGGTGCCCATGCTGGTGGAACCTGCCTATGCCTTGGCCTTGTCCCATCTCCAGGACCTCCCACAATACGCTGGATCCTCCCGACCTGTCTGTCATCCCATCTGCACCCTGGACTTGACAGTGGGCTGGGGTTGTCTGATCTGTTTCGGAACCTCGTGCTGGCCGGCCCAGAGCGGGCACATGGTGGGAGCTCCCTACAGGAGCAGGGCGCACATGGGGGCGTGCAGGGTATGCAGTGGGGTGCAAGTATGTTAGCTTGTCTGCTCACATGTCCACCTGTAGGCACCTGATACCCTGTGGCTGCTGCCCATGGAGCTGGGGCTGTGGCCCCAGACTAAGTGGAGGTGCCTGGAGCCCCTGCCTGTGGCAGCTGGCTTCTGTCCTCTTTGGCCAACCTGGGAGTGTCCTGGGGCTGTGGGTTTGGGCTGACCAGGATGGCTGGAGACTCTGGGTCCCCTGGAAGACAGGTGTGTGTCCCTGCAGGCCCAGGTTCAAGGACCTGAGGGACACAGCCCCATCTTGTCCCTGTGGTTGTGGGGCCGGGCTCTCTGAGAACTGGGTGTGGAGATGGGGAGATGGGGCACATAGCTGAGCACCCACCCTGCAGGCACTGCGGGTGAGGGGGGCTTGGGTCACACCATCGCCAAGTGGGGTCCACGGTGGAAGCCAGGCCCCTCTGACCCCAGGGCTGTCCAGGCACTGAGAGGATGGCCCTGCGGCTACCTGGAGCCAGGTCACCCTGGGTTAGACGTTGGCGGGGATGCTCAGGGGACAGGCATGGGCACCCCCCACCCCAGGTTCACATCACTCGTCCTGGCCAGCATCCTTGGGCCTGGCCCACCCTGCCCATGGCCACGTGGCCGACGGGATTTCCGCCATGTTTGGGGCATGAATTGACAAGTGCCCCATTGACGGGGTAGGGAGGGGGTAGGCAGGGCACAAGCCTCCCACTGTGCCGCGTCCCACCCTCCCAGCCCCGGACAATGGCCAAGCCTCAGCCAGCAGCCGCAGCTGGTGGGGCATGAGGAGGGTCTGAGTGAGGGACACCTGGGTCCCCGCCTGCCGCGTCCTGCACCTGGCCCCTCTCCTGCCCATCAGGGTGGTCTCAAAAGGAGGCGGAACAGGGTGGGGACAGGGCGGGGACAGCTTCCCATGGCTCCCACAGCCCAGACCCCCGCCTGGGCTCCAGGCAGGCCGGCATCTGTCTCCTGTCTCAAGCAGGTAATAAAGGGCTGGTTAATGGTGAGGAGCTGGGGGCCTGGCTTGCCGGGCCTCTCTGAGGACCCTGATGCAATCAGTGTACCTGGTTGCCATCCCTGTGTGCCACAGCGCACACTCATTGCACAGCCAAGCATCACATACCTACTCTGTGCAGGGTGCTTGCATCCCAGCAAGAAGGGATGTAGCCCAGCTCCTGTCCCTGGAAGCTGTGGGCAGGTGCCCCCCTTAGCTTACAAAACAGAGGAGAGAAAGCCACCTGCCCCACAGGCACCTGAAGCAACCTTCCTTGGCTGAGACTGCAGCCTATGCAAAGGCCCTGGGGCAGGGTTTGGGGGGTGCGAGTCTGGAGGGGAAGGTGGTCACATTGGGCGCTGGGCAGCAAGGGGCTCTGGGTTCATCCCAGGTCACAGGAGTGAATGCTGGGTTGGAGATGGAGGACAGAGAGGCCAGTTTGTGACCTTGTGGTGGTCCCACTTTCTGGAGGTGGGCCAGCTCTGCTCCCCCCAGGAGGACCTCAGCTCAGAAGGGGATGTGGTGCTTCCAGCAGTGCGGGGCATCAAGAGTGTACCCCGGGACTCTGCCTCTCACCCCAGGCCTCCCCTGCCCTGTTTCTCTTGGGTTGGTGGGACAGGTGGGGCTGCTGCTGGTGCCGGACCCTTTGGCAGTGCAGCAAGCAGTAGCCCAGGCGGGCCTGCAGGGCTGGCGGGTGGAAGGTGGGTCGGCTCCCTGGGCCTCTGCTCTTGCCCTCCCCCACCCGCCCCTGCCCACCACCACCTCCTCCCCAAGCCGTCCCTGGCACCAGGGGGCCCGCCTCCCTCAGCCACATCTGGTTCTTGTTAGGGTCTCAATCCCCTCGCACCCCGGGGGAGGTGGGCAGGAGGATTAGGGTGATTAGGAGCTCTGGGTGGAGGAGGGGAAAAGGGGAGGAGGGGAAGAGGGGCGGGCCAGTGTAAATAGCATTGCCACAACCGCGCATGGCCGGCCTCCTCCACGGTGGGCTCCAAGTTCAGCTGTAGGTCCACCCTGCGCAGGCCCCAGCCCCGCCCCCCGCCCAGCCCCACACAGCCCCTGGAGACCCTGCCTCCCTTGGCTTGGCCCGGCCTGGGTTTGGGCCCTGTGGTGTGTCACTTGGGTGAGATGCGACCTCTCTGGGCATTGAGGTGGAGACCCAGTGCCCAGTTCAGGGATGATGAACACCCTCGAGCAGTCAGTGTGACACCCGGCCTGGGAGAGCCTGCGCAGACCTTGCACATAGCCCCTGGCACGCAGTAGGCACTCCAATAAACAGGCACTGTGATTGGGGGTGGGGGTTGTTTGCAGCTTCGGGGTTTTTTGGCCCTGGGCTGGGCTTAGTGGGCATCCCTGGCCGCAGGTGAGGGTCAGCCGGAGGCCCTGGTCCATCACGGGCTCGTGACTCCTAGGAGGGCTTAGCCACTTGTTAATCACCTAAGCGGGGCTCAGCATTCTTGAAATGCCGGCCAGGGCCAGGGAACAGCCAGGGTGGGGGGCCCTGGGGACCCCAGCTGGGGCCGAGGAGTAAGCACCCACTGTGGCAGGCATCACACAGCTGTCTCAACACCACACAGCTGTCCCAAGAGGCCTTCGTTGTGCCCTGTCCCGCTTTCCTGAGGCCCAGAGAGAGTCCATCCTGCCCCATGTCACACGGCAGCGAGGTCTGAGGCTCTGTTCCCAGGACTCCCCTAGAGCAGGGCATGAGGTGCAGATTCTGCTGAGGCCCCAGAAGCCTGTGGGAGGGTCTCTCCTGCCTCAGTGGGTCAGCCAACCCAGGTCAAAGCGTGGGAGGGACCATCCTGCATTATCGGGGGGACGCATCTCCTACGTCAGCTCTCTTATCACTCGCCCTCTGTCTCCCCCCGCAAGGTGACCCTGGGAGGGGAAAGGCCAGCACCACCCTCCCTGCCCACATGAGGCCCAGGGCCCTGGGCTGCCCATTCTGAACCCCCCTTGTGGGCCAGGGCCAGCAGGCAGGGTGTGGGCGGAGGAACAGGGCTGGATGCCCTCATTCCTGGGGACACAGGGACAGTGGGCTGTCCATGGAGCGCTGCGGGTGGCTGGCCAGGTGCTCCTCTGCCCACCTCCCCGAAGCCAGGGTCCCGTGGCTCCCCCAGACCTGGTGCTCCCCAGGATTGTCTTCCTACCTGGCCAGGCCCTGTCCCTCCCTGGGTCATGGGCTCTGTCGTTGAAGGAGGGGCAGGACAGTCCCTGCCAGGTCCCAGCCACATGAGACAGTGGGTCCCGCAAAGCACCACGCTGCTGCTCATGGCACCCCCAGGACAGGGCTGGAGCCATGTGTCACTGATAAGACACAGGGCCGATGTGGTCACCTGTCTGGGAAGGGGGTGGCAGGGCAAGAGTGACCTCCGGGTCTGTAAATCCATGCTCCAGGCCTGTATTGTCACCTCCTTGGAGACTGGAGGGCCTGTGGGCTGAGGATATCATATGTGTGTCCTGGAGGGGCCGGGAGGTGGACAGCAAAGGCCCCAGAAGGGGGGCTGGGGTCTTCAGGGAGCCTGCCCAGCTGTGCCCCTGCCCACAGGCCACGACATCAACGGCGCCCTGGAGCCGTCCAACATAGACACCAGCATCCTGGAAGAATACATTGGCAAGGAGGACGCGTCCGACCTGTGAGTGGCCCTCGAGAGCCCTTTGCTTGCCCTGCCTGGACCCAGGTCGCCTGCTGAGCTTCCTCCCTCTCTGCAGCTGCTTCCCCGACATCTCTGCTCCAGCCGGCGTGACCTCCTACCCCCACGGGCAGCCTGCTGTCCCTGGCTCCAGCGGGGGCCACCACCTGAGCCCGCCGGCAGGCGGACCCTCCCCAGGGCGCCATGGTCCCCTCCCGCCCCCAAGCTATGGCACCCCGCTCAACTGTAACAACAACAACGGCCTGGGCGCCGCCCCCAAGCTCTTCCTGGGGGGCTCCGGGCCCCCCATCAAGGCAGAGCCTAAGGCGCCCTACGCCCCAGGGTGAGTGGAGCAGGCAGCAGGGCGGGCGGGGTTCAGGGGCTCAGGGCGTGCGGGTGGCCCGCTCGGGGTCCTGAGCAGGGTGACACGGGCTGACGGTCCCTGAGTTACAACACCCGAGCAAGCCTGCTGGAACCACTGTGTCCTCTGAAGAGGCTGCCCTGCCCAGCTCCCCGTCTTGCTGTGTGACCTGAGACTACGGGGTGGTCCCGCGCAAGCCTGTTTCCCTTCTCTGCAGAGGCACCTGGGGCTGGGTCAGGGGCTCCTGGAAAGCCCCAGACCCTCCATCTGGGTCATGGAGAAGCAGCATGGTGTGCTGGATGGGTGGGCACTAACACGTGATCAGCAGGGTGTCCTGCGCCCAGCTTTGGGGGATGGGTGGAGGCCGGGCTCAGGGTGTGGGGGTGAAACACCTGCTGCTTGAGGCCCTGATGCTGTCCCTGGGCAACCGCCACATGGGCAGAGGGGACAGAGGTGAACTCTGCCAGGTGCCTGAGGCTCCCCGGGGCCTGGCTGTGTGAGCAGGGGACTCCCAGGCGCAGCTGGGGGAGCCTCGTGGCCCTGGCTGCTCTTGATGCCTCGGAGAGAGAAAGGGGCCTATGCAGGGGCCAACGAGGGCCCAGTCCCAGGCCTGCTCCCCTTGGCAGTGAGGACCAGGCCTGGCCCTGCCGGGATCCACAGCAGACCAGGGCGGGTGCTCAGCACTCACTGCCGCTGCCTGGGGTGTGGGGACCCGGATTCCACCTCCACACGAAGCCCCCAGACAACAGCCTTGAAGGAAGGGCTGCAGGCTGCAGAGGGAGGGGTTTGCCAGGAGAGAACAGGTCCTGGGTGTGGTCCTGGGGTGTGAACGACCTTGACCTGGGTCAGGGCCCCGAGGCTGTGGTCAGGGAGGTCAGGGAGCCACTGAGCTGCTGGGTCAGCCTGCTGAGTCTGAGGCGACCGTGAGGTGCCTGCTGAGTCCCTATCCAGTTTCCTCAGCTTCTTCACTAACCTTGTTTCAGGGTCCATATCCTCTATCTTTACTTTTTCAGTACTGGGGATTGAACTGGGGGCTTCTGCATTGAGCTACATATCCAGTCCTTTTTATTTCTTATTCTGAGACAGGGTCTCACTAAGTCGCTAAATTGCCCAGGCTGGGCTCGAATTTGCGATCCTCCTGCCTCAGCCTCCTAGAGTGCTGGGATTACAGGTGGGCAGCACCACATCCCACTCCAGGGTCCATTTCTTGAGTTGGTTCCTGAGCTCCAGACACGAGGCAGGCAGGTGGCTTGTCCAGGGACACTGGGACTCTGGCATCAGCACCAGGCTGTGTGCAATTCTGACAGTTCACAGGTGTTACAGAAGGGACTCTGTTCAGACAAGGGACAGGGACAGCCAGAGAGCTGGACCCCACATAGCCACGGCCTTCCCCTCGCTGGGTGAGCACAGGGCTCCCGCAGGACGTGTTGACCTCTGGGGCTTGAGTTTGTTCTTTCTTCAGAATCACTGATAAATAAAACTGGCGAGAACAAAATCGGCCGGGCCCTGGGGAACTGGCGCCCTGCCGGGCCACACCTGCCTCTGGGGACAGGCCCACAGCCCGCCAGGCCCCTGAGACCCATATGCCTCCAGGAGGCTTCAGGCGTGTTAGGGATCTGAATCCTGGCACCAGAGGCCGTGGGGTCCCAGGGCAGGACCCCCAAGACTCCCGCCCACACTTCAGCCTCAGGGCTCGTGGGGTCCCTCAGGGTGGGTGGCTCAGAGATGATACTAGGGTGCTGTGAGGTGCCTCTGAGGGTCTGGGGCTCCCCAGGGCACTGCCGGCTTGAGGCCCGACAGCTCCTCTGGCCCCACAGTGTGCTCCCCGACTCGCCCCCCGACTCGGGCTCCGAGGCCTACTCCCCCCAGCAGGTGAATGGTGAGTTGAGCGCCCAGGCCGCCTCCCCCAGTTTGGGTGAGTGGTTGGGGCTGGTTGGGGCAGCCTTATCTGGAGGGAGGGCCGGAGAGAGGGAGGGAGGCGGGGTGGGGGGGCCAGGGCTGCCCAACCGCGAGATTATCGCTGGTCAAATACTCCCTGGCCTGGCTATTGTTTCCCCACGGGCGGGTGGGAGCTGGGCCCTGTCTCTAGCCAGTGTCCCTGCCGGGGATGCCACCCACCCGGCCGCCCGCGCCATCATGGACGCACCCTTCGGCGGTAAGTGGACACTGGGAGGCTTGGTGCAGGCCCACCTTGCCTTCCTTCCGGGGTGCGCAGGGGCGCAGCGGCCCCCAGGTGGCCAGGCGCAGAATGACCCTGGCAGCCAGAGAGGGGTCAAGAGTTCTGTTTATCTTACCAAACATGCCAGGAATGCCTGCTGGGAACAAAGGGGGCTGCAGCCTCTCCCTGGCAGACGGGCAGGGGGAGCCAGGCTTCTGGGGGCACTCTTGGGACTGGGACGAGTGGGGGTCTCTTCATTGAGACCCCTCCTTGCAGCCAGAGGATGGGCCCTGAGAGGAGTTGGGGCTGCAGGAGCCTCGGGGCGGGGATATCAGGTGCTGGGCCTAGTCCAGCTGGGGAGGGTGAAGGTGGGGATGGGTGAGGGGCTGCCAGGCCCTGCACAGGTCTCTGCTACCTGCCCGCTCTGGGGCTGGAAGGATGGGCACCGATCTGGGAGGATGGGCGCCTGGCACCCAGGCAAGGCTGGTCTCCGACCCTCTTCTCTCCCGCAGACCCCCACCTCCTGCGCACCATCACCCCGGAGACCCTGTGCCATGTGGGGGTGCCCTCCCGCCTGGAGCACCCGCCCCCGCCTGCTGCCCACCTGCCGGGCCCCCCCCCACCCCCGCCGCCCCCGCCCCACTACCCGGTTCTGCAGCGGGACTTGTACCTGAAGCCGGAGCCCCCCATGCCACCCTACGCTGCCATGGTGCCGGGGCTGGTGCCGGGTGAGCTCCACCACACCCCGCAGTCGCAGATGCTGCACCAGCTGCTGCAACATGGAGCTGAGTGAGGCCTTGGGCCAGGGGAGGGGCAGGGGCGCCACAGAGTGACAGAGGGCGGGGCCCAGAGCCAGGCCGACTGCCGCACAGATGGGTAAACTGAGGTCCTGAGAGGGACATCCGGGCAGGGGGTGGAGCCAGGGCTTGAACCCCGGGCCAGGCCTCGACCTGGACTCCAGTGGCTGCACCTGCCAGTTATCTTCCTTCTGTTTTTTGGGTTGAAATCTCATCACTGAGCCAGGTGTGGTGGTGCACACCTGTGATCCCAGCACTTGGGAGGCTGAGGCAGGAAGATCACTATAAATTCCAGGCTGAGCTACATAGTGAGACTCTGTCTCAAAAAAAACCACAAAAAACGAAAAAAAAAAACCCAAAACATTTTATTGATTGATTTTGTTCAAGGAAAGATACTGCTGGCTGTCAAAACCTGTTGTAGATGGAAGGGCAGGGAGTGGTGCAGGCCCCCGAAACCCCAGCCTGTGTGGCCCAGGCCTCTGTGGCTGTTTCTGACCCAAGGCCCCTAGGCGGAGCCCCCTAAGGAAGGGTGCACCGTGTGCCGGGCCCTGGGCTGGGGTGACAGGATGCACAGACCAGTGTCCTGGACTCCAGGGACAAGGGTGTGACGGAGCGGCGGCCAGGGCACCCCACAGGAGGGGTCCTCTGGCCGGGCCGGCTGGGCACTGCCCGCGGGAGAGCTGGCCCCATGGCCTGTGCCTGTGTCCCCCCAGGCTCCCCACACATCCCTCCAAGAAGAGGAAGCACTCCGAGTCACCCCCCAACACCCTCAACGCCCAGATGCTGAATGGCATGATCAAGCAGGAGCCAGGGACCGTGGCTGCGCCGCCCCCGCACCCCGCCCGAGCCCCGTCCCCGTCCTGGCCCCCGCAAGGCCCGCTGTCCCCGGGCCCCGGCTCCCTGCCCCTCAGCGTCGCCCGGGCGCAGACCCCACCTTGGCACCCGCCTGGGGCGCCCTCCCCAGGTACTTGGCCGGCCAGCCCTGGGAGTGGGAGCAGGCCGAGCCCTGGCCACATGGGTGCCCCCCGCAGGTCTCCTGCAGGACAGCGACAGCCTCAGTGGCTCCTACCTGGACCCCAACTACCAGTCCATCAAGTGGCAGCCACATCAGCAGAACAAGTGGGCCACGCTGTACGATGCCAACTACAAGGAGCTGTGAGTGGCCTGTGCCCCCCGTGCCCCAATCAGGGAGCACCCCTCTTACAGAAGAGCTAGGACCCTCATACTCCCCAAGGAGGTGCTGAGTGCCCAGAGGGCCCCTGGGCCCCAGGTCAGGAGGAAGTGGCCATGTGTGCTTGGCCCTCCTTCCCTTCTCCACCTCCTCCTCCCCTGCATTCCAGGAAGATGGTGGAAGCCCAGGGCCCTGGGCCCTGCCCATAGCCTGCTCCCTGCCAGGAGGAGGGTGGGGAACACTGGCAGAGGTTTTCCCTGGGCACTCCCGGCCCTGCCCCAACACCCAGGCCACAGGTGGACCACTGCCCTGCTCCCCAGAGGGCCTGGGTGGCTGAAGGGCAGCTGCCTTCTGCTCCCTTTGCACAATGCCAGGCCCACATGAGGTGGCCTCCTGGAGTTGGGCGCCCCAGGCCATGGGATTCCTGGCCAGAAGCCCCAGGGTCAGGCAGGGGTCCAGCTGCTGTGCCAGTTGAGGTGTCCCTTGAGGTGGGCCGGGGTGAGGGCGGGTCCTGGGGAGCCCCTCTTCCCTTCACAATCCCTGGGCCAACCCTGCCACCCAGGCCCAAGGCTGGGACTCGGGTGAGTGGAGTCCCCAGGTCGGCCCACTTCCTTGCTGTCCTGCTGGCCTTGCTGTCCCCAGTGGGGACCAGGAGGTGAGCTAGACCCAAAGCCTCCCAGACCTAGTGGGCAGTGTGCTCCCTGCCCCCCAGATGTTCCTGTGACCAGCGGGGGTGCCCCTGTGCTGGGGGACTGTGCAAGGGTGGCCCTGATGGAGGCCAGTACTTCCCTCTTTACTGCCACCTGGAGGTCCACCGAGGGAGTGAGCTTCGGCAGGTCCCGGCAGAGTCCTGAAGTGCCCCCTCCCTGCCGGGCAGAGTGGGCGTTGGGGGGCTCGAGCAAGCCGGTGGGCGGGGTTGGGCCTGTGGGAGCTGGTGCCTGGCTCCGCCGTCCCCATGGCAACTGGCTGTCAGGCCTGAGGCTGTGCAGACTCGGCCCCTGGCCCCACCTCTCTCCTGGGAGGCCTGGAATGGGGGGGCCGTGAAGCTCTCCTGGGAGCTCCCCCGTCTGGGGACCTCAGAGGTCTGGCCCTGTACCCCGACTCCGACGCATGTAGAAAAGCATGTGGCTGAACACTTGTGGGGAATTGGTTTCCGTTTCTGGGACATGCCTGCCCCTCACTGTGGGAGGGTCTCGGGGTAGAGAAGAGGGCACGTGGCAGGGAGGGACACCCCGGGATCCCACGAGTGCCACCGCTGCCCCCAGGCCTATGCTCACCTACCGCGTGGATGCCGACAAGGGCTTCAACTTCTCGGTGGGTGACGATGCTTTCGTGTGCCAGAAGAAGAACCACTTCCAGGTCACGGTGTACATCGGCATGCTTGGCGAGCCCAAGTACGTGAAGACACCCGAGGGCCTCAAGCCGCTCGACTGCTTCTACCTGAAACTGCATGGAGTGAAGGCAGGCGTGGCACTGGGAGGGAGGGTGGGCCGTGAAGGCTGGGTACCCAGAGACCCCCATCCCCACCTGACACCCACCCTGCGAAGACCTCTCCCTCCCTGCTTCCTCCTCCCGAGTCTGTTGCCTCCCAGGTCCCGGCACTCCCTCCTGCCCTGGCCTCCCCTGGAGTCTCTCCCCATGAAGTCCCCTCCTGCCCTCTCCCTCAACCTCTCCTGGGCCCCACCTGTGACACAGGAGGTCACAGCCTGCTACCTCCTTCTGCGACCCTGGTGCTCTCCTGGCACAGCCACAGCTTCTGGAAGGGCCCTGGGGCCCACGCTCCACTCCAGCCTGCTTGGCTCTATGCCCCACACCTCTTGGTCCCTTTTGTGTGCTCCTTGTGCCCTCCCTCTTAGAGCTCCATCCCATCTGGCCCCTCCAAGCAACCTGCCCCAGACCCACTGTGGAGGAGAGACTGGGGCGCTTGGGGCGGGAGAGGCCTGGGGAGGGGAGTGGGTGTGCAGGCATGGTGGAGTGAGGGTGGCCCCCAGGCCTGGTGTGCATGTCCTGTGTAGGAGGGTGCGCCCTCCAGGTGTGGATGTGGGGCCCTGGGGAGGAGGCCCTGGGTGTGTGGGTCTCTGCACCCGGGGCAGGTAGGTACAGGAGGACCAGGTGGGCACCCACCCTGAGCGCCCTGCTCTTGCGACCCCCAGCTGGAGGCCCTGAACCAGTCCATCAACATCGAGCAGTCACAGTCTGACCGAAGCAAGCGGCCCTTCAACCCCGTCACGTGAGTATCTGTCGCCACTTCAGGACCACCGGAAATTGCCACTGCAGAACCTGGGGGCGTCCACAGGGACCCCTGCCTGCCCCTGGCCTCCCTCCCCGCCCTGAGCGCCTGCCCCTCCTTGCAGGGTCAATCTGCCCCCTGAGCAGGTCACGAAGGTGACTGTGGGGCGCCTACACTTCAGCGAGACCACTGCCAATAACATGCGCAAGAAGGGAAAGCCCAACCCGGACCAGAGGTGAGGCGAGGACGCCACATGCGGGCACAAGGGGCCTGTGCTATAGTCTCGGGGCTGCGGGCACAGCCCTTCCCCGACCGGGGGAGCGAGGGCAGAGGCAGCGGGGGCTGAGACCTCTGTCCCCTGGTGGACGCGTGGGTCCCGCCCGTGGCGTGCCTATAATGTAGGGAGAGGACGGGGCGTCTGGGCGGTGGCGGACCCAGAGTGCCCTGAGCCCTGTGTGTTCAGGTACTTCATGCTGGTGGTGGCACTCCAGGCCCACGCCCAGAACCAGAACTACACGCTGGCCGCACAGATCTCCGAGCGCATCATCGTGCGGGTGAGGCCCCTGCAGCCCCTGGGGCTGGTGGGGCGCAGGGTTGGGACACGGGGTGGGGGCGTGCCTGGCCCCTCGTGGAGCCTGCAGGTGGGGGATATCTGAGCCTCCTGGGAAGGGCTGCTGTGGCTGTGGGTTTCCCCAACGGTGGGACAGCTTCCGCTTGGGCCATGGGTGAGGAGCTGGGCTGGTCCTGGAGAGGTGGCTTGGGGCTCCCCTTCCCAGGGCCCCACAGGGGCCCATCTCCCAGGAATAACCCCGCCCCACCTCAACTTAGGCCTCCAACCCCGGCCAGTTTGAAAGTGACAGTGACGTGCTGTGGCAGAGGGCCCAGGTGCCTGACACCGTTTTCCACCACGGCCGCGTGGGCATCAACACAGACCGGCCGGACGAGGCGCTGGTGGTGCACGGCAACGTTAAGGTCATGGGCTCGCTGCTGCACCCCTCAGACCTGCGTGCCAAGGAGCACGTGCAGGAGGTGGGGCGGGGCCGCCTGGGGTGGGGGAGGATGGGTGTCAGGGTCGCTGCCCACTGCCCAGATGGAGCCAGGGTCTCCCGCCGGGCTCAGGTTGGCCGTTCTCACAGGTGGATACCACAGAGCAGCTGAAGAGGATCTCACGCATGCGGCTGGTGCACTACCGCTACAAGCCCGAGTTCGCAGCCAGCGCGGGCATTGAGGCCGCAGCACCTGAGACCGGTAGGGACCCTGGCACCCTGCTCCCAGGGGCTCCTCCTCAGGCCTGGGAACCTCACCCCTTGACCTCGAATTCCGATTCCTGGCCCCCTGTGGTGCCACCCCCCCCCAAAACCCACATTTCCCCCTGGACTCTCATTTCCAGGCCCCACCCCCACCCCATGTCCCAGTGTACATCTGTCCCAGGGGCCCACCCCTTGCTGGCTCCGCAGGTGTCATTGCCCAGGAGGTGAAGGAGATCCTGCCTGAGGCTGTGAAGGACACTGGAGATGTGGTCTTTGCCAACGGGAAGACAGTGGAGAACTTTCTGGTTGTGAACAAGGTGGGTGGGAGCTGGGCCCCAGGCCCCTGCCCCAGGGAACACGCTTACAGCTAGGCCCTGTGGCCAGAATGGAGTGACCCTGGCTGGGTGGGAGTCGTGAGTCACTGGTGCCCATGGTGTCAAGGCTTGCGTGCTGGCCCTGATGCATGGAGCGGGTCTCCCCTCACCCGCACTGTCAAGAGCCTGTTGGGTGCAGGTGGCCAGAGGGTGGGTAGGTCCTGGGGCCACTGTCAGTGGGGGATTGCTGAAGGCCATGCCTGCAGGAGCGCATCTTCATGGAGAACGTGGGGGCCGTGAAGGAGCTGTGTAAGCTCACGGACAACTTGGAGACGCGCATCGACGAGTTGGAGCGCTGGAGTCACAAGCTGGCCAAGCTGCGGCGCCTCGACAGCCTCAAGTCCACTGGCAGCTCAGGCGCCTTCAGGTCGGCACGGCGGCCGTGGGGTAGGGAGGGTAGGACCCTCTCAGGGCATCCCTGACCCAGCCCTCTCCCTGCAGCCATGCTGGTAGCCAGTTCAGCCGGGCAGGCAGCGTCCCCCACAAGAAGAGGCCCCCCAGGATGGCCAGCAAGGTGAGGGTGGGCAGGCTGGGGGTTGTGGCTGGGGCTCCTCTCCTCTGCCCCCAGCATGGGTGGCCCTCAGGGTTGAGGGGGCCCACAGGCTGCCTCAGTCTCCCTCTTTTACTTCTCCCTTCCTCCCTGCTCAGTCGTCCTCAGTGGTGCCTGACCAGGCCTGCGTCAGCCAGCGTTTCCTGCAGGGAACCATCATCGCCTTGGTGGTGGTCATGGCCTTCAGGTGACTCCGCGGGGGACCCTGGGGGGCATGGGAGGTAATATGGCCAAGGGCTGGGGGAAGGGGCTAGGGAGTACCGTGCCAACCCCTGGGGGCGCTGGCTGGTGGCTCTTGCTCTGACGGGTCACCCTGTCCTGTGGTTGCCAGCGTGGTGTCCATGTCCACACTCTACGTGCTGAGCTTGCGTGCTGAGGAGGACCTGGTGGACACCGATGGGTACGTCTGGAGCCAGGCTAGGCTTCGGGGGGCCCAGGGTCTTTACAGGCTTAGCCTGGGCTGTTGGCTTGCTGGGGTGTGCTGGGGGGTCCCTGCTGACGGCAGGTCTCTCGGGCCTGGTCAGCAGTCTGGGGGGAGGAAGGAGGCCAGGGCAGGACCTGATTCCGTTGCCCACTGTCACCCATCTCCCAGGCCACTTCTGACTGTGTCTTCTCTCTCCTCCCTGTGCTTGTCTCCCTCTCGGCCTCTGTCGCACTTAGCCCTCTTGCCGTGTCCACGTCCTGTCTCCTGGCCCTGCTCCGGCCCCAGCATGCTGGGGGGAGTGAGGCCATGTGCCCATGGTACGTGTGGCCACGCGCCCTCCTCCCACCTCCTTTCCACCCTACTCCTCTTCCGGTCTCCCCAGGCCCCAGGCCTCCCCTTGGCCCGCAGCTCTGAGCTCCCCCACCTTCCCCAGCAGGTCCAGCCAGAGCTTTGGGACCACACAGCTTCGCCAGTCCCCCGGGACCACTGGACTGCCGGGCATGCAGCCCTCTTTACCGCTGGGTGTGTTCCCGGGCAGGGGGGCTGGGCAGGTGGCTTGGGAGGTGCAGGGGCCACGTTCTGGGCTCACACAGACCCCCTCTTCCTCAGCGACCCCCAGCCCGAGGCCTGCGGCCCCGGGCCCAGCCATCCTCACCTTGGATCTGTGCTCCAGCCACCCCTGCCCTGTTGTCTGCTGTGCTGGCCCCACCCCCAACCCTGCTTCGGGCTCTCGTCCCAGCTCCAGTCCCAGCAGCGCCACCAATCGCTCAGGTACACATCTTCCTGGACCAGGGCTTGGGTGGGCGTGCAGGGGCTGCCGTGGTGTGGAGAAAGGCCTCAAAGACCTGTTGGTAGGAGTGTCTCATGGGCCCAGAGATGGCTGAGGGAGCCGCCCTGAGGGGACCAAGGGATGCATGGGCTCTGCTGGGCTTCAGAGCAAGCGAGTGACATAGGCACCAGGGGCCTCCTCACCTGCCCTGCTTCCTGTCCACAGGCCCCAGCCAGGAGGCCCTGCTGCCAGTCACCAACATCAGAGCCAAGTCCTGGGGCATCTCTGCCAATGGCATCGGCCACGTCAAGCACCCAAAGGGCATGGAGCCCGCGGCCAGCCCTGCGGTCCCCTTCCCTGGGGGACCGGGCAAGGCCAAGAACAGCCCTGGCCTCAGGCTCCACGGCCGGGCCCGCCGAGGGGTCCCTCTGCCCAGCCCCACTGGGACCCAGGGCCAGACAGGTACCTTTCTGGGTGAGCCCCCAGCTGGACCTGTGGGGCTCCATGGCCTGGTCACGTGGTGCCTGGAGCAGGACAGTCGGTAGACCCCGGCAGAGTACCCTGGCAGAGTGTGCAGTGAGTGTTAGCCATCCTCATAGTTCGCCCCCACTCTCCTGCAAGAACGTCGCTGTCCCTGCCGGCCAGATGAGGAGGTGCGCCCAGGGTCAGACAGCCCTGGCGGAGCTCTGTCGCCACACCAGCATGAGAAAGGCGCCCTAAGGGCTCCCCAGTTCTCTCCATCTCAAACCTTTGGAGGTTTTTAGAAAAATTTTTTCAATGTGTGGTTTGCTATACAGGAGATTGAACTCAGCCTTGATACTGAGCTCTGTCCCCAGCTCTTTTTTGTTTCTTATTTGAGGCGGGATCTCACTAAATCACTAAGTTACCCCGGCTGGGCTGGAACTTGCAGTCCTGCCTCAGCCTCCCGGCGTGCTGGGATCGTTGAGCAAACTCAGCTGCCTGAGAACCTGTAATTGTGGAGGTTCTCCAGCTGGGCTCCTGGGTGCCCAGAGCCGCCTGGGGTGTGGGCCTCAGCCCTGAATGAGACGTGGGCCCATCACTTTCACTCGGTGAGTTCTGTGGCTTCAGGAACTCAAAGGCTCGGAAGTGGCAGATTGCAGAGGCTGAAGTTCAGAGTGAGGGGGACCCTGGAGTGGGGGCTCGCCCTGCAGCACCTCCTGGGCCAGGGCCCCAGGCCACCTGCACGGACACTGTGCTGCCCCCACAGAGTACAGAGATGGACACCCACAGTGATGAGGCTCTGAGGGGACAGGACTGAGGTGGGAGGTGACAGGGAAGGCTTCTGGAGGAGGTAGCATCAGAGGACATGTGGGGCTGCCCAGGAGGAAGTAGGGACAGCATGGTGTGCAGCACTCCCAGCGTGGTGACCACAGCTGCCAGCGTTGTGTGCAGCAGCTGGGGAGAGAGGCCCAACTGCTTCCCGGTGTGCCCGCTGTGCAGGGGCACAGGCCTTAGGCTCCCAGGGCTGCTAGGAAAGGGGTGTGGCGTGACTCTGGTCCTTGAAAAGCAGTGGCATCGGGGTGCGAGCGTGGGGCCGTCTGGAAAGGAGACTGCTGGCTCACTGCGTCCTGCCTCATTGCCCACGCCCCTGCCCCAACAGCCTCTCTTCCCGCAGACCCAGTGCCCTCCCTGACCTCCATCCAGGTGCTGGAGAACTCAATGCCCGTCACCTCCCAGTACTGTGCCCCTGGGGACGCCTGCAGGTGGGCTGCACTCCCACTACCGCTTCCCCTGCCGGGTCTCGGCCCCTTAGAGGAAACCCCTGGAGGCAGGGCAGCCTCTGCCAGACCTGTCTGAGCTGCCCTCTGCCCTTCAGGCCTGGGAACTTCACCTACCGCATACCCGTGAGCAGCCGCACCCCACTGCACCTCAGCCTGACCCTGCAGATGAAGTGAGCATGGGATGGGACCGGGATTGGGACAGGGTGCAGGGCCGGCTGGGAGGGGTGGGCAGGGCTCGCCACCTGCTCACTGTGCTCTTCCCCAGCTCCTCGGCCCCTGTGTCCGTGGCACTGTGCAGCCTGACGTCAGCGGCGGAGCCGTGTGAGGAGGGGGGCGTCCTGCAGAGTTCCCTGGCCCCCCGAGACACCCAGGTAGGGGCTGCAGGAAGCTGTGCCCAGCAGCCCCAGACTCTCTGTTCTGGACAATGCCCCAAGCAGTTGAGGAGCAAGAGACAGCATCAGATGCAGGAGTTTCCATGAGGGACACCTGGGGCCTGGGGACAAGCACGTCTCCATTGGTCCTGCTCGCTGCCGGGCACCTCCCCACTGCACAGGGCCTAGTCCGGGCGCATCGTGGGGCTGTAGAGGGAGGTGCTGAGGTTGGGCAGGGCACGTGGCCTGCAGCGCGCAAGAGCCTTGGGCTCCAGGAAGCCTGCTCCCCAGCCAGCGCCTCGCTGGCCACACCTGCTAGTTGGGGCTGATGGCCTCAGCCCTGGGAAGAGGCTGAGGAAGAGGTGCAGGGGCAGTGAGGCCAGCAAGGGTCCCCTGGGTCCTCTGCCAGGTCTTCGCTTGTGCCAATGGGACAGAGGTGGACGAGACACAGCTTTGGCCTCAGAGGACAGACTGTGAGGGAGACGATGTGGGGAGAGTAGAGGGAGTGGATTAGGGGCAGAGACCTCAGAATGGAGGACCAGCCCAGCCAGACACAGGTCAGATGTGGGGCCTAGGCTGTGCCCACCAGAGGCCACACCAGAGCTATTGTGGGAGGTTGGCATGCTGCCTGCATGCTGCCCAGAAAGAATGCTCCAGGCAGACCTGGGTTTGAACCCCAGCTCTGCCGCGGTGTGTGACTTAGGCCAGTGCCTCATCTGTCATGGGCGGGGTGGGGGGGTGGTCAGCGAGCTACTTCCACATGCCCAGAACAGGGTGAGGGAGGCAGTCAGAGCCGTATGTGGAAGGAGGGTGACCATCATGGCTTCTCCCGCCTCTTCAAAGCTCCCTGCTTCTCCTTCACGACCTGGCCACAGATGCCGGACTCCCATGGCTGTGGTGGCTGGGATGGGCAGGGCTGCTGACCCCTTACCCTTCTGTGCAGGGCACCTCTCACCAGTGGCCCGTCACCATTCTGTCCTCCCGAGAGTTCACCTACCACTTCCGTGTGGCACTGCTGGTGAGCACGGCTCCGCCTGTCCCCAGGGTGCAGGCCCCATCTTTGCAGTGTGGGGCTGGGGGCGTGCTTTGTGGATGTCAAGCTTGTCAGTGGGGGTGTCACCTGCTCTGGGGCTCTCGAGCTCCCTCACTGTCCTCTGCCCTCCCTGCAGGGTCAGGCCAACTGCAGCTCGGAGGCCCCGCTGGCCACAGACTACTACTTCCACTTCTACCGCCTGTGCCCCTGAGCGGCCATGCGGCGGACCTGGGCTGGGCTCTCCTTACTGGATGCAGTGTTAGCTGGGGCCAGCAGCCATCAGTGCTTGGCGGCTGTTCATAGCCCCCAGGGACAGGACAGGGAGACCGAAGTCCACACTGGAGCTGCCTCCTTCCCTGCCACCTCTGGGGCAAAGCGGGACCAACTCAACCTGTCTAGCCATGGTAGCCTCTGAGTGGCACTGACCCCCATGGAGAGAAGTTCTGCTGGGGCCTGGACCCCGCCCACCCAAGGAGTCCTCTGAGACAGCTTGCTGGGGACTCTTCAGGGGTGACTGTTACACTGGACCTGGACCCTAAGCTTTAAGTGTGGCCCCGAGGTTCCCGGGGCAGCTTAGCTGAGACTGTGCCTTACATCTATCAGGTGCCTGATGGGGCCACCCTCAGTCCACCACAGCCTGAGTCAGGGCCAGGCAGCCTGCAGCATCCCACAAAGGGACTTGGTGGTTACTGCTGACTCCGCTGTTCTGAACAGAAGGTGGTGGGGGGGACCACACCGGGCTGGGGGTGCACTTGGTAACACTGCAGCCACCCATTCCCTTAACCAGGCTGGAGGAAGAGGGTGGGGCTGAGCAGCCCTGCAAAGACCAGAGCCGGCCCTTCTCCTTCCAGAGCTTGGACACCTACGACGCACTTCTGGCCCCACACCCAGGTGCCTTGTCTCCCAGACCGATGGCACCTGGCCAGCATAGGCAGCTCCCCCTCCCCAAGTGGAGAGGTGAGAGTGGGTTAGAAGTTGTGCTTCAGGTACCAATCTCCCCGTGTCCCGGCGGTGCCTGGAGCACCTAGCCTTGCCCCGGGGTGCCCTGGCCCTGCGCAGTGCTCTGAAAGGGCGGCCTCTCTGGGAGCCCGGTTCCAGAAGCCTGTGAAATGAGTGAGGGCCCTCAAAGCGCTTATTCTGGGCTGGGGCGCAGCAGGGCGCTGGCCCCGCCCTCATCCTGACCTAGGATCAGCGTGAGCCCCCCCCCCATGAGCCCATACTTGTAGGGGCTGGGCCTCACACAGAGCTCCTGTCCTGCCCCAGCCTGGGGAAGCCGCCCTGCCTGTGCCTCGCAGCTGCTGCTGCCCCAACCTTGGCAGGATTCTGGGGCTCCCTGTGCCGCCGGCACAGGGATTTGAACTGCAGCCCTACAGCCCTTAACTGTAAAGTGACCTTCCTTTGCCCTCTGGGTCCCTTTGGCAGCTCCCACTGCCTAAGGGGGCGAACACTGGACCAAAGCTGCCCTAAGCCGGAGGTATAAAGGGGTATAAACCCCTGCCGGCCCCGCCTCCCTCCCGCCCCCCAGCCTCACTGCCTGTACTGCAGCCACCAGGCTAATGTCCCCCTTGCTTTAGCTGTACATAGGGCTTCCCTGAGCAGACCCCTGCCCACCTCCGCCCCAGCAACCTTCGCACAGTGTCATCGTCCACTTAACTCCCATCCTCTCATATTTATCGTGCACCCACTCCAGCTCGCTTGCTCCCTGTCCCGGGTCTGTCTGTCTTCTGGAGTAAATATACATATATAAATAAATGTACAAATACTGCTTTGTATCTGAGCTTGCCTCCCGGCCTCTTCTCGAGTGCTCCGAGGACCACCAGAACTTGAGCTTCGCGGACGCCAGAGCGGACACCAACAGTGCCTACTTGCCCTCAGCCTCGCCCTGGCTGTGTCTCCCTGGACAAGCTCCTCTGCCTGAGCTCCTACTGCTGTGTATATGGCCGCCTGACTTGGGGGCCTGTGGGACAGCTGACCTAGCAAGGCTCGCTGCACCTGGCAAGGGCGTGCTGCCCAGAGGAGGTTGGCTGCTATACAGGGCAGCAGGGACTAGAGTGGGCTCCTAGACAAGTGTGTTCTAGGAATGAGAAAAGGAGCCTAGATCCCCATCCGTGATCAGCCACACAGCCATCATCCTCAGAGGAACAGGAAGCGGGGGAGGGCATCACCACCCTCAACCCGCAGAAGGGAAGGAAGACAGAACTGTCATACATCTGCCTTTATTGTGAGCAGCAGGTGGGACATTTCTAACAATAGTAAAAAAAATTAATTTACAAAAGCAGGGATTCAGTGAAGCCGCCTGGGGGTACCTGAAAAGGAGAGGGGTGTTAAAACCAGACAAATGTCCCTTTTTCTGCCCCTCTCCCCGAAGCCCTCTCTGCCAGTGAGGGGGGACAGGCACCAGGCACTCTTCTGAGGACAGTCACCAAGGTGATTCCCTCTCCCATTGGGCGGGTCAAGTGCAGCAAGTACAGCAAGTGCTGCGTTCCTGATCCTCCCCAAGTCGTTGGTGCACGACTCACCCTCCCCAGTGCATCCTGAAGCCAGAGGGTACAGGAAAGTGTGGAGAATGGGGCAGGTCACAAGAGGTGAGGCTCAAATCCCCATGAAGGGTGGGGGAGGGGCGCATGTCCAGGGCCTCTCTCCATGAGCCCTGGGGCTGTGCAGGTCAAGTCTGGCTCTCCTGGAGGCAGGAGCGTCCTACCCATCACAGCTCTTACCCCAGGGACTCATACGTAGATGCCAACCCAGAGCAGGAGGAAGAGGACACCAAAGCCCATGAAGAGCGAGGCCACCAGGGAGATGAGGAGCTCTTTGTAGATGTCCCGCGTGTACTTGGTGGAGGTGACCTCGTAGCTGGGCAGGGCTGTTAAGGAGAAGGAGGTGGACCACGGAGTGTGGGGAGCTGTCTGGTGTCACACGGGGTAGGAAGGGCTGGGCTGGGGGTTTCCAGCTTGGTGCAGACTGGGAGAGGCCATGAGACCACTCAGACACGCTCTCCACACCAGCCCTCCACCGCCCAAAAGAAATGAGGTTCACTGGGCTCAGGTCACTTGGCCAAAGTCACATAGTTCACAATGGTAGAGCTGGGACTAGCCCTCAGATCGCCTGACAGCTGGGTGTTACCTTCCTTACTCCACCTTTTCAACCTCAGCTCCCCAGCCCTAGCCTCCAGTCTGAAGAGCAAACTGAACTCATCTGAACTGGAAATTATGTCTACACCTGCCCTTGGGGCCAGCCTTGTCTTGCTTCAAACTCCAGATACAAAGTTGACAGGGTGTGTGTACCCGGCATGGTTTCTCCCTCGGTTTCCTATGTCCCTCTTTCTGGCCCACTGGCAGCTCAGAAAAGGATACACGAAGAACCAGGCGGTGAAGAACATGCCAATGGCCAGGAGCACCACGGTCAGATGGGGGAAGACAGCTGGGTTGACAGGGCTGGTATACCTGCTCATGGCCTCCAGCTCCTAAGGGAAGCATGAGGTCAGTCACCCAAGAACCCCCCAATTTCAACCTGGGGAGACACTGGAGCAGCCTGTGCTGCTGTGACTGATAGGGCCCATTTCTGCCTGGGAAGTGTAGAAATTCTTCAGAACCAACAGTTCATGATCCATTATGGGAATGACAATTATAATTACATCTTAAAGAGGGTGACACTGCCTGGAGGAAGTCAACTGACAGACTGTGACACAGGTGATCAATGGTCTTTAGCATCTTCTGAGGCCGACGACGACCACTGTGAAAAGGTGAGGAAAGCTGCGGGCTCTGCCTGAGGAAAACCACACAGAAGAGAAAGCTTGCCTCGGATTTCCAGAGCTTGTGGACCTGTGTCTGTAGACTTCGAGCTACCAACCCCTGCTGTAGAGCCTAGATGGGTACCTAGACCCAGCTTCTAATTCAGTACTATTCTCACTATACTATTAGGGAACCTCAGGATCTATAGGCAGAAGGTATCCACTGAAATTCTGGCTCCGCTGAACAATCTGAGCCTGAGTAAAGAGAATATAATGATACCTATTTCACGAGATTGATGTCTAAAATGATGAATGCTGACACATCTAGTTTAGGATAAATGCTCAATAGGTGTGTTTGTTTTCTTCCTAAAGTCGCAGGGACAATTATGAGCTAATGCCTGCGAAAGAGGGCTGCAAACGTCAAGTTCTGGACAAATGCTAACTTCCATTGTCACCCAACAGCCAATGCTCCTGAGACCCAGAACATAACAACTCTAGAGAAGTAAACGGACCCCACTGTTCTAAAAGACACTGGAATTCAATCCAGTAAACAATTATGTTCCCCTCACCCCCCTGGAAGCAATAAAGACAATCGCTGCCATTTATTGGGCCTCCACTCGCAGGCCCTGTGTTTGCACTGGGAATACAAAGATGAATAGACCTCGTCCCAGAGCCAGCAGCGTGTCAGATGGCGGTCACTAGGAGGCGTGGCAGATGACAAAGAGCCCACGACACGTGGCGAGAGGTCTGCATGGAGCTGGGCGCTCCCGGGAGGCGGCGGCCCAGGGCCTGCGAGTCCTCTGGACTTCACTGGGAAATGACATCAGTCCAGGGCCTCGTGGGTGGGGATGAGTTCGGGGGAGGAGGGAGGCAAGTTCCTAGGCAGCGACAACAGGTGACAGGGCCGCAAGCTCGCGGGTATTCACTGCCCCACGTCCCTCTGATCAGAGAAACCGGAAACCCGCAGCGCTCCGGCCCTCCGCCCGAGGAGCCCACGGCCAGGGCGTCCCCTGCCCGCCACCTCCAGCCGGGATTCCGGGAGCGCCCCGACCTCTGGGTCCCGAGGCCTACGCGAGAGAACACGGCGTGGGGCTCTGGCTCCTCGCAGCCCCAGGGCAGATGACAGCCTTCTCACCATTTCGGCCCGCAGAGGTCCGGCCGCCGCTCGCCACGGAAGAACACGTCGGCTGGAGCCTGCGCCTCGCCCGCCGGAAGAGGAAGTGCCCCCGCGAGGGTCATTGTGGGACTTGTAGTCGGCAGCCTGGGGCGTGGTAAGGGAACTGGCCTGCGGGGGCCGAGTGTGGGGGAGTGAGGACACGCAGGACCGAGGGGTGGGGCAGGTCGTCGGGAGAGGCCGCTGCTCCAGCAGGTCGGCGCGCCGGGAGAGCGCAGATCCGGGGGGGGCGGGGGGGGCGTACCGGGGCAGGGGCGGAGCTGCACTACACTTCCCGGGAGGCTGTGCGCGGCGGGTGTGTCACGTGACGCGAGCGCGGGCTTTGGAAGGCGGCAGCAGGAGTGCGCGGCGGCGAATTCGTAGGAGCTGGGCGCGGGACGCTACGTTGGCCACCCGACCAGCGTTAGTGGCAGAGGTTCAGGTGAGACCTCAGGGCCGGGGATGCCTTCGAGGAGACGGTGCGCGGCTTCACCTCCGGGCACGCCCGCGCCTTCGGCCGAGACGGAGCCATTGTCGGGACCTCGGGCCTTCCTTTCCTAGAGAGGAGGGTCGTAGCTCCCGCTGCGCGGGTCGTGGCGTGTGTTTACTAGAAGCTTGTTTGGGACCCCGTGCAGGCCCCCTCCTGCCTTGCGAGCCGGGTGTCTCAGGAAAATGAAGGGCCACGAGGCGTTGTGCGCGCAGCATCGTCCTCTGCACACTATCCGCAAAGCCGGGTGCTGCGCCCGGACTCGTCCATCTGTTGTCGCTGTTCCCCATGGCACAAATCCTGTCGTGGGTACCATCCTTAGTTTACAGATGAGCAAACCAAGCTTAAGTGACTTGACAACCGCACACAGATGGCTGCAGGCGGCTAGAATCGAGGCCCGGACTTGGCTGCCACCGTTGTTCCCAGGGGAGCTAAATTGAGGTGGGGCGTGAAGGAAGGGCGGGAGGATGGCGGGAGGAGGGTTCAGCCCAGCAAAAGCGAGGCGCCAGCCTTCGCCCAGTCCTTCGGCTGCATTCCCAGACTGTAAAGGTCGGTTGGGAACCAGAGCCTAGATCTTTGTGCGATGCGGAAGTGTTGGGATTTAATCAGGGATAGGAATGTAGCAGTCATTTATGCTCCAGAAAGAACCTTGTGAGGAAGAGTAGGAACAATTAGAAGACTAATAGAATATTTCTTAAGGGTGTGGGCGGGGCTGGGAATTTAGCTCAGTGGTTAGAATGCTTGCCTAGCAAGCTCAAGGCCCTGAGTTCGATCCCCAGCACCAAAAAAAAAAAAAAAAAAAAAGAGTGTAGGCATGTGCCATCAGTGGGGTGACCAGATGCCTTTAAGTTGTGGATTAAAAATCATTCATTTATTTATTGCAGTACTGTAGGTAGGACCCAGGGCCTTCACTCTGAGCTACATCCCCAGCCCCTTAAACATTTTATGCAAAGAAAATATACATTTTCTTTTTCAACTTATTTTTAAAAACTGGGTCCATTTAAAGCAAATACTAAGTGAATGAAATTTCGGTTCTTGGTTGGAAGTGGCAGAAACTGTGAGGGTGGTTTGGGAAACGTGGCCGGGGAAGGTTTGACAGCAGCATCATACTGGGCGCGCGGGTCCCTAAATCAGGACTTGGGACAGGAGGTAGGAGCTGTGGGTTTCACATTTCAGACTTACTGGTGGAGTGAAAATACAAAGGGGAATATTTAAAACTCCCAGCAATATCCTGATAAAAGTAGAAACTCTTTAAGGTGCTAAGGGGGTGCTGAAGGGAGATTAAAGCTGTGTGTGAGATAGCTATGTCATCCCTGGCCAGATACATTACACTCACTTTCTCAGACCTCTAACTAGAACAGAGCAGACAGAAGATACATTTGCTTAGCTGGTATTGGCCTGTCCATTAGGACTCAGTTCTGCCATTATGATCC
The DNA here is from genome assembly GCA_004026905.1 of Hystrix cristata. Classification (NCBI taxonomy): domain Eukaryota; kingdom Metazoa; phylum Chordata; class Mammalia; order Rodentia; family Hystricidae; genus Hystrix; species Hystrix cristata. The sequence continues at coordinate 183,930 of PVJO010000155.1, forward strand.
CCAGACTCAGGCTGAGCCACACACTCTGGCCTTCCGTGGCCCTGGTGCCAATGTCTGCTGTAGTCTTTGTGTGTTTTGGGTTATGCCATTATCTCATCCACAAGACTTTAAGTCCCTCAAGAATACTGTATTCAGTATCTAATTCCTGTCGACATTAGAGTGGCTCCTGATACTAAGCCTTCATATTGAGTAAACCGTCTTGCTAAACCATTTCTGGACAGTGAGGGCTCTTATCTTGTTCATCTTTCCATCTTCTTGTCCTACTGACCTGTGTCTTTTTTGGTGCTAAAGTTGGTTAAACAGGAAGTTGGTGAGATAGCACTAACTATAACCCTTACTCTTTTTGCCCAAGACTTAAAGCTTCTCCTCTTGTCTTCCCTTTTTTAGCCATGGGAATTCAAGGCCTGGCCAAGCTAATTGCTGATGTGGCCCCTGGTGCCATCCGTGAGAATGACATCAAGAGCTACTTTGGCCGGAAGGTGGCCATTGATGCCTCCATGAGCATCTATCAGTTCCTGATTGCTGTCCGTCAGGGAGGAGAAGTGCTGCAGAACGAGGAGGGGGAGACCACCAGCCACCTGATGGGCATGTTCTACCGAACCATCCGCATGATGGAGAATGGCATCAAGCCCGTGTACGTCTTTGACGGCAAACCACCGCAGCTCAAGTCGGGCGAACTGGCCAAGCGCAGTGAGCGGCGGGCTGAGGCGGAGAGGCAGCTGCAGCAGGCCCAGGCTGCCGGGGCCGAGGAAGAGGTGGAAAAATTCACCAAGCGGCTGGTGAAGGTCACGAAGCAGCACAGTGACGAGTGCAAACATCTGCTGAGCCTCATGGGCATTCCGTACCTCGATGCCCCCAGTGAGGCGGAGGCCAGCTGCGCTGCCCTGGTGAAGGCCGGCAAAGTCTATGCTGCGGCCACTGAGGACATGGACTGCCTCACCTTCGGCAGCCCCGTGCTCATGCGACACCTGACTGCCAGCGAAGCCAAGAAGCTGCCCATCCAGGAGTTCCACCTGAGCCGCATCCTGCAGGCGCTGGGGCTGACCCAGGAGCAGTTTGTGGATCTGTGCATTCTGCTGGGCAGCGACTACTGCGAGAGCATCCGGGGCATTGGGCCCAAGCGGGCCGTGGATCTCATCCAGAAGCACAAGAGCATCGAGGAGATCGTGAGGCGGCTTGACCCCAGCAAGTACCCCGTGCCAGAGAACTGGCTGCACAAGGAGGCGCAGCATCTCTTCCTGGAGCCCGAGGTGCTGGACCCTGAGTCTGTGGAGCTGAAGTGGAGCGAGCCCAATGAGGAGGAGCTGGTCAAGTTCTTGTGTGGTGAGAAGCAGTTCTCCGAGGAGAGGATCCGCAGCGGGATCCGGCGGCTGAGCAAGAGCCGCCAAGGCAGCACGCAGGGCCGCCTGGATGACTTCTTCAAGGTGACGGGCTCGCTGTCTTCTGCCAAACGCAAGGAGCCGGAGCCCAAGGGGTCTGCGAAGAAGAAGGCAAAGACGGGGGCAGTGGGGAAGTTCAAAAGGGGAAAATAAACCCGCTGGGCTCCTTGTCCCCAAGTGCCTGCCTCATGTCCCCTCAGAAGCCTGAACTAGAGGAAACGCCATGGGGTGGGCGGGCTGCACCGCTTGTCTAGGGCCACCCTTCTCAGTAGCGCTTCCCTTTCCCTTGCTATCAGGCAGGAAGGCCGCAGGGATGCTTCCCTCTGTAGCTCAGGAAAGTGTCAGGCTCAAACCACTTCTCAGGCAGCGAAAAGGACACTGGATCTGTTGTCATGTGACTGACAGCGTCATGTTTTACAGCAGGAAGAGGGAGGGAAAGGAGCCAGCTGGGAGCCGATAGGTGAAGGCTGAACCACACTGTGCTCCCCTTTCTGGTTTGGCCTGGGCCCCCCCCCCGGAATAAGGCCGGAAGCACTGAAAGTAGGAGGCCCTGCAGTTGGCAACAAGGGGTTGAGCACTGGCCATGCTTGAGGTGGGTGGAAACTTGAACTTGCTGTGTGGTGTATTGATGCATTATTCAGAGGACTAAAGTGGCGTGCTCTTCTAGCCTTTCTGGGGTAATCAACTGAGAATTTAGGGTTAGACACTGGTTTCTTTTGCCGTTTTTGTTTTAAAGATAAACAGGAAAAAAAAAACCCAATAAAATGGTAAAAGTATCCTGAATGTGATGTTCTTTGTGAACATTTGAAAATACAGTTGCACCCCCAAGAGGTCTCGGTTCAAAAGTCACACCCTGCATCATTCTCAGATTATTTCCTTACAGCCTAACTAATAATTGTTTGTGGAAACCTCTGCAATTTCTCAGAAACCAAAAATATACTCCGTAATTGTTTTTTGGTGGGAGGTTTGCAAGTAGCCAATCCAAGAGCATTGTTCAGTTCTCCTTGCTGCTGATTGGCTGCTGCCTGTGACCTGTCTCCGGCAGATGCACCAGCATCCCACATCACAACAGGTTGCTGGCCCACGTGTAGCTATTTTAAAGCCCTAAGATGCTGCAAAACTGCCCTGCACCTTTTAAGGCTTTGTTAATACAGTATTTTATTAAATTATATAACTGGGAGACAGCGTATTTAGGATTTAAACTATAGAAATAGGCATTTTCTGAGCGTATCTGAAATTCGCCGTTTTTCACAATTCTCGAGTGCCTTAGGAATGTAACTCCTGTGAATTTCGGGGGCTCCAGGTGGACAGTAATGTTCTGCTTGTCACTGTAGGGTCACGTGCTGGAATCACACCCTGACGGGTGGCCACAAGGTGGCGCCGTGCCCTCTCCAGTGGCCACTTCAGCCATTTGGAGGATGTCCATCTTGTTTCAAAGAGTTTTAATAAATTGAATGGGTTTCTGATGCCCCACCTGCCCTGTTGGGAGATAAAGGACCTCCCCTGAGAAAGCTGCGTAATTTAGTCTCAGTGCGTGAGACGGGAAAGCCTCCGCTCAGAAGCCGCCTTCCTGTTCCAGCTGAATGTCAGGACCCTGGTAGAGCTGGGGTGGGAGGCGCCGACTCCCTTTCTCATTTTCTAGCACTCCCATTACTGCTTTAAAACTGAAGATACCTAAGTAACCATCCAAAACCTGAGTGGAAAATGCAGACGGGTAGAGACAGCACTGCTGGTTTTCAAGCCAAGTGAAGTCTTAGGTGGAGCCCCAGGCATAAGCACTCCTGCAGCTGAAGCAAGTCTCCCCAGCGAGTCCCACAGGGGGCCGCAGGGACCCTCCGAGGGAGAAGGGGCTCCGTCCCGGGGTGGAAGTGTCCTGTCCCCTGCTCTCCCCCCGCAACTGATGAAGACGGAACGGAGCCAGTTCATTGATTGACGGGATAAGGGTGCTGAGGCTTCCTGGGCATGGTCGCCTACATGTAGATGCTCTCTGAGGGGCTTGCTCTCCGTGGTGAGTTTTCCTCTTGTGAATCTGAGTTGGTCTTTTCCAGACAGCTGTTAATCTCTGGGCATGCTGGGGGGGTCACCTCTGCCCACGAGCGAGCTGGTTCTTGTCCCATCGGGAGGATGGAGGGTCAAGAGGTGGGTGCCATCTGCACCAGGCACTGTGCTCACCAAGGTTCAGGTGGGTGGCTTAGGGGAAAGACCGCTGTGAAACTGGGAAGGGTTCAAGGTAAAAGAGAATGACTCCAGATGGACAATCAGAGGACAAAAAGGCGAGCGCATGGCCTCGCAAGGGGCTGCACAGGGCCGGTACCACGGCAGGACCTGGCTCTTTCCCATCATGCACCACCCTGGCCTGGGTGTCACCCGAGTCCCCTGCTCCTGTGCCTGAGGCGTGTACAGAGGGCACTGAAGGAAATGAGCACAGATGAATGGGACCAAGCAGGAGGGGACCAGGGACTTGTCAGCCATACACACAGGACACAATGACAAACCAAACCTCCACTTGGTCACAATTTATTTTTCAGCTTTACTGGGATGTGGTAACAACACCGGCACACAAAACAGAGCCTGACCTCAGGCCCGATTAAGAGAAAATGTCTGGAGAGAAGCAACAGCTAGAGCTGGAAGAATGAGTTGCAGCGCTCTGCCTTGACAGTATGACCATGTGGGACTTCTCTGAGCATTTTCTCATCCGTCCACAGACCTATGGTCCCTCACTTTACACTGTGACATTCGGACTCTTGCTATTGTCCCTCATGGCCACATGAGACCACACTGTAGAAGCCAAGGAGAGGAGGCTGTGCAGTTAGGGTGCTGGCGGGGCCCAGCCCTGGCACTCACCAGCATTGGTGCAGCTGGGCGGCCTGCGGCCAGGGCCAGCTGGCTTCCCAGGCTGGTGATGCCATGTTCATGGCTCGGGCGGCAGGGACAGAAGGATCAGCACCTTCTCTGGAGTGAGATGTAGGTGCAAGGCAAGCACTCCGAGCCTGCTCCTGATCCCCTCCCCAGCTCGGCTGGCCACACGGCTGTCACAGGGAAGCCTGAACTCTGCTGCCGCCTGCTCTCTGGGGTTGGTTTCGGCACCTCAGGAAGCCGCCAGCCTGGGTGCAGGTCTCGTCTCCACCCCTCCCAAGTGCTACCATCCTGCTTCTGTCAGCCGCCACCCGCCACCACCAAGGGCCCTGCTTTTGCCTTCTGGGCCTGGTGGGAAGGGGTGAATGCTGGATGGTGGCCTTAGGGGTTCAGGGAGACCCCTTGGGTACATTCCAGCCCTTCTCTGGAAAGATGAGTTCGACTTTTTATTTTTTGCAAACCAGGTTTAAAAACTGACTTTCAGTGTTACAGTATTTTTAAGAAGTTGCCCTAAATTCCTATCTGGTCTCCACAAGAATCAGACTCTGGAACAGAAACCTACAGGAAGACGCAGTGACAGCCACAAGCACCTGTGCTTGTAACCTTCCTGGTTCCTATTTCTGACCTAAGACTAGGAGTGACTTGGGGACTGTCTGCTCCTGCAGGCAAACCACGCTGCAGCGCTACTTGTACACATCTGCCCTGCTCTCACCCCAAACTTTCTGATCCATGCGCCACTGTGTGCACACTGACTGCTGTCTTACAACTTGGAGTTACAGGTTGGGGAGCAAAGGGGAGCCACCCGGAGCCCTGCTTTCTTCTGGGGCGGGGCACAGACCCAAGTTGTCCAGTCTGCTCACTTGCTAGTGGAGCAGGAAGTGTGTCCTGCATTCCTGAGGGGTGGTTAGAAGTGAGAGTGAAGAAAGGGTTTCTAACAGTGATACCCCAACCTCGAGTTCCTGCCGCAGGAACTGAAGAGCGACACCAGCAATGCCAGGGTCATTCTGGGCCAAGTCTCCAAGATGACAGTCCTGGCCTTTTCTCTGGTCTTTGTACCCTGGAAAATGGCAGATGTGGGTGGCCCTGGAGGAGAGGTGAGCCCCCTGGTGGGAGGCGTTCATCCCCAGAATCCCACACCGATTGCTCCCTCCTGAGCTCTCCAGGGTCTTGGCTGCTCTGGCCCTCTGAGGTCTGCTAGGGTGGGGGACAGGTTGCTAAGAATGCAGGGTCCCTCTCCCTGACCCCTTCCTGGTCCCCTCTACTCACCACTCATCTGCATCTACTGAAGTAGAAAAAGGAAACAACAAAATAGACTCCCAGGGGCTGGCAATTTAGCTCAGTGGTTAAAGTGCTCACCTCGTAAGCACAAGGCCTCGAGTTCGATCCCCAGCACCGGAAAAAAAAAAAAAAAAAAAAAGTGACTTGTAGACATCATGATTCTTCACCTCAGATATTCAGGATTTATTTTCTAAATATAAAGACATCCCACATGATCATAATGCTACTTTCATTACGAAGGAAAAAGATAAAAAAAAAAAAAAATTTAAAAAAAAAAAAAAATAGACTCCCATTACCACCTTTGTGTCCCCAACCCGTCCCCCTCTAAACTCCAGGCGCAGAGTCCCCACTGCTTTGGCCACAGTCCTCCCTTCCTCTTCCAGGTGGAGCAGGGGAGGAGCCGCTGCTACTGGTGAAGGTACGCGTCCAGCCACAGCTGCCCCGACTCCTTCAGTGAGCTGCAGGGACACGCAGGGGTGGGCGCTGTGGGAGGCAGAGGAGCGGCAGCCTGCCCACGGAGGGCCCGACCTGGCCCTGAGCCTTTGCCACAGCAACCTCCCCCGCCCCGCCCCACCGGCTCCCGGGCTCAGCTTACTGCACGATGTCCGCAAAGGCAGATAGCAGGGGCTTGGACTGGTACTCGATGCCATGCTTGGCGCACAGGGACTGCACGAGCGGCGCCACTTTGTGGTAGTTGTGCCGAGGCATCGTGGGGAAGAGGCTTTGGGGAGAGCTGAGTCAGCGGCATCGGGCCCCCTCGGCCCACCCCGCCCCCGACCACCCCCCACTCACTGGTGCTCGATCTGGAAGTTGAGGTGCCCGCTGAACCAGTCGTTGAAGAAGGACTGCTCCACGTTGCAGGTGGCCCGGAGCTGCAGGAGGCGGGAGCATCCTGGCATCAGCATGCAGGCCAGCCGCCCCCCGCCAGGCCCACGGGCGGGGGGGAGCCCTCACCTGGGTGGACACCCAGTCCACGTTGCGGTCGTGGTCGATGTGCATGGGGATGTGGTTCATCTGCGTCACCCACACGAACCAGTTGCTCTCCAGGAACCTGTGTGCGAGGGCGTCCAGACAGGACAGCGTGAGCAGAGCGCACCGGCCGTTGCCCCCCACCGCCTCCTGCGTGTGCCCTACCGGCGCTACCTGACGATGAAGAAGAGGCCCAGGAAGCTCTTGAACCCCAGCAGTGGCACGTAGGTGAGGGAGAGGCGGGCGTAGAAAGTGAGCATCCAGGCCAAGTCCTGCGGGCCGGGGAATGCAGAGGGCAGCGCCACCGTGCGCTTCTTCCTCCCCACCATCCTCCCTGGCCTCGTCCCTCACTCCTAGTGCTGCCCAGGACCTTGCCTATTCCCTTCCAGGGCCCACAGCTCCCCTCTCCAGCCCCTGCCCACCCATCTCCACAATGCCGAAGGAACCCCCCAGACAGCGGTCCATTCACACGGGCCTTTCCACTCAGTGACGAAGTGCTGCGCTCGTCCCGACACCTGGGTCCTCTGTGCTGTGTCCAGGGGCCACACACCCCTCAGCCCCACTTCCCGGCCCAGAGCCCGCTGCCCTCTGCCTATCAGCTCCTCCCCGTTCCTTTGAGGCTGGCTGGAAAGGGGACTCTGCAGAGCAGACACAGCTGGGTCCCTCTGTGTCTCTGGAACCTCTCTTCTGGTATTTATCTTACTCTGCTTCAGCACAAGTTCCCCCGAGTGTGCACTGCCTCCCTCTCCTCCTCCTGTCCATCCTCACCCAGTCCCTGGCATCCTGCCCACACCAGAGCCTGGGGCGATGCTGGCACCAGGAACTCAGCTGCTGCTAAGCCTAAGCTGCCATGTCCCACTCGGATGAGGAAGCACCTTTACCCAGTGCTATTGCCCTAAGCTGGCCCTGGAGCCAGTCTGTTTCCTGGAGACCCTTCGCCCCTCCCCCCAGGGTACCGGAGAACACAGGACGTGGGGCTCCACAAGTCCTTACCACCCACTTCTTCCGCTGGATGACGAAATAGAAAATGTACCACTGGAAGTAGAGCGGGAGCAAGGCTGGGGGCCCGACTGGGAAGGAGAGCGGGGAGGAGGCGTGAGCAGTGTGAGGTCACTGAGAGGTCAGCCCCCCATCAGCCCAAACCAGCAGGACCGAGGTGGGCACTTGTGCCACCTGGAGAAGCCACACTGCTGGGGACAGCAGGCAGGGGAGCCGCCTGTTCCGCACCTCCCAACGGGTGCAGTGGACACCCCGGGCCTCGGCCACAACCTGCCCGGCAGCCACTGCGTTCCTGGCTGCTCTGCACACGGGTCGCGGGCGAGGGCAGGAACACGCATGTGCACACGCATGTCAGGAGACCCCCTGGGCCCCTCAGATGGAGGCTGCGCTCACCCCTCGGGCCAGGTGATGGCCGGTACCACCCCAGCGGGCAGCCGGGAGGTCGCTGGCCAGGAGCGGAGTGGCTTCTCAAGAAGGACGCTGGGAGCTGAAGACCCTGCCCCGCCACGTGCCCCACCACGTCCTCCTGGTGCCTTCCTGCAGCCGGGGCACCCACAGCACAGCGCACACGCCCACCGCGCCTCCCCGCTCAGCCTCTGCCCTCCCATCTGCGGTCCACCTCTCCACGAGGAACAGCTGGGACTGGGCAACTGGGGCAAATTCTTGCAAGCGAATTCTCCCCTTCCCTCCTTTAAAAATCAGAAATTTGAAAGGTTGTGGAGCTCCAACTTGGGGCATTTGGAACGGACTTCTGAAACAAGTAGATGGCAGTGTCCAGAGAGAGCTCAGGCTGCCGGACCTGTGATCCACTCGGCCGTGGCACTCCTTGATCCCGCCGTCCGGCAGCTGTCTGTCCCCTGGGTGTAACTAGCCCCACTAGGTCACCTCGACCTTGACTTCCCCCCACCAGCAACGCTGCCCAAACAGGTGCTCCGCAGCGTGGACCAAACTCACTCAGGAAGAAGTACTTGTGCTGGTGGTTGTATGGCATATACTTCTTCTTCTGTTTCCCGAGCTGTGAAGAAAAGCAGCCGTAACTCTGTGATCCCCATCACGGACAGTGCTTTCCCTGCCCCAGCTGCGCTCCACCGCGGCTGCCCTGTGCCACTGCAGGCGCTGACCGTGGCCTCCGAAGCACAGTGACAGTCCGCAGCTCACAGGCCAGCCCCAGGAGGTGGTGCAGGACTCCCTGCTGTCATCCAGAGGCCCAGTGCCATCCCTCTCGCCTGTCTCTCTCGAAACCAGGGTCTCCACAGAGCACTGCTACAGCCCCTCCACAGGAGGCATCCCTCCATGTCCTGCCCCTCAACCTCCCCGTCCAATCTTCGGGTCTCTCGACTTCAGCGTGAACTTTCTAAAATCCCTGAAAGCTGAGCAAAGTGTGGCAGCGTTTGCGGAAGGGTCAGCATGGCCGAGTTGGCCACCTGAAGTTCCTTCTCCCTCGTGGGGGTGGGAATTTTGGAGGCCCATCAGCAGCATACGTGACAGGTGGGGGTGGTCTGGGGCCCTGGTGAGGTCCCACGTGCACCCCGCGTTCCCTGCCCCAGTGGACTCTGGGGACCAGAAAGCTGAAAGGGCACAGTGCCCACACTCACCCTGGGGTGGAGGCCAGCCCGGCCGTCAGGAGCCCACCACCATGTCCGCAGGCCTCTCGCTGACAGCTTATTCTGTCGGGCATCCAGGCAGCCCAAGCACCCTGTCTACACTCACTCAACAAGCACTGAAGTGCCTGCTCTGTGCTGGCTACTGCTTGGTGCTGAGGGCACCAATTTCCTACCCCACGGAGCTTACTGCCGGGTGGAGGAGCTGCTGCTAAATTAGTAAACGGAGCTCAACCTAATTTACACAGCAAGGCAGCCACGCGGCACAGGCGGTCCGATCTGTCCTTCCTCAGGTCCTGACCTGACCTCGACCTGGCTGACCAGAAGGACCAACACCAAACTTGGGAAGGACATTTATGGTAGCAGGAAGGGCAGGGGCAAAGGCACCCGTGTGTTCAAAACAGAGCACCAGGGCAGGGCCAGATCGCCAGACCTCAGAGAGCCCTGCAGGGTCAGGGACCGGCCGGGTCTGCGCTCTGCCTTCTGGCGCCCCCTGCTGGGGGGAGGGGATGGGGCTGGAGGGGCCTAGAAGGACTGGGGCTGCAGCTGGAGCCGCAGGCAGATGGCCCCAGTAGACAGGACAGCTTGAGGTGGCCTGTCCTTCTGTCCTCTGCGGGTCATATGCTGGAGGCTCGGTAGGTGGAGGAGGAACCTTTCAGGTGTGCAGCCATGAGCATCCGCCATGAGCCACCAGCCAAAGGTGGCACTGATGGGGCCCCAACCTTGGACTTTAGCCTCCAGAACTTCGAGCTACGAAATAAGCCTCTTTTTTCTACCCAGGCCATTTATTATAGTGATGGGAATGGACTGGGGGAGCGTGGGCAGTGGGCCAGGGGGCCTGAGGGAGACCGGGAAGTTGCTGGTGCAGTAGCAGGGTAGGGAGGGCACCCTGGAGAAGAGCCCCTGTGTGGGTTGGTGGGGTGGGTGGGGAACCAAACACCATTATGATCCCAGTAACCTGCCTGGGTTTAGACCCTCGGGGGTCAGGTTATGTGAGGGCCAGAGGTCATGGAGCCAGTTGGTATGCGGTTACCCGGTTAAGCCATCACCAGGGCTGGATGGGGCCTTCGCCAGCGGGCAGCCTGTCCTCAGCTTGAGGGCGGGAAAGAGGAGCCACAGACTGAGACCCCAGACGACGGTCTCTTTCTGAAGTCTGCAGCGGGGGATTTCCTGAAAACCCTCATGCCTGCATGCAGTGGGAGTGCCATGTGAGAATGGTCCATTCCACTTGGCCTCCCCACCTTTTAAAACCCTCTCGTTGCTAAGAGCCCAATGCTGCCCCCGAAGCAGCCATGGGAGCCAGGTAGGGGCTGGGGCCGGCGCAGCCCTGCACGATGCCACCTGAACTAAGAAGTCGGGAAGAACCCTGGGACCAGAGGGCGGGAGCACCCCATGCTGGTACAGCCAGTGCTGCCAAAGATCCCCAGAGCCGCTCACGGCCCGCAGGGAGAGCAGAGCCGGGCCACCTTGAACTCCTGCCTGGAACTGAACCATGTTCAGTGACAGTTTAGTTCCTGGCAAGTTGAAATGTCACGAACAGGTGGGAGGGGACCTGGCAGAACTCACGGAGCCTTGGGGACGAGGGTTCTAAATTAACTTTTCAAGGAACTCTGCTGGTCATTCAGAACCTTCTTGGCTTATGCACCCTGTGAGCACTAGATCCTCCCTCCAGCCCCACTCTTCCTTCAGCAGCCAGGGTGGGATTTCTGCCCCAACCTCAGTGGGGTCAGGAGGGTGGGGAGAAGCCGAGCTGTCGCCTTGATAGCCACAGGAAATGCCCCAGCTGTGGCCGCACAGGTTCCTCGGGAACAGTGGCGCAGTACTTGCAGTCACCTGTACAGTCCTCCCGGGGAACACTGCCCTGACAACCAGCGAGGCCAGGGACCTCCTCTGTTCTGCAGTACTAGGATGGAGCCCACGCTAGGCAGGCACTCTCCACTGGGCTACACCTGCCCTCCCCACATATTGAAATCTCTCTGGATGCTCTGGACACTTGACTGGTAACAGCAAGTATGTGACATTGCTTAGGAAATTATGACAGGAGAAAACACCCATACCATCCACCATGGTGCAACTGTTTCTGTCTGAGTAGCTGAAGCTACAGGTGCAGGGCCAGGGACACAGACGGCCCACTGGACCTGATGGCTGAATGTTCTCAGACCACTGCCTGGGAGACAGGTCAGGAAGCCCCCAAGGAGGCCACGCAGCACCTTCAAAGGTGACAGGGCTTCTGCAGGGACCTGTCACCCCTGGCATCCGCGCAGCACACAGAGTGCGTGACGGGTGACCCTGTCCTGTGCAGCCCGCCTGCGGCTACTGCCTGCTCACCCCAGAACTGCATGGTGAGGGCTCCGGCAGGCCGGCCCCAAAGTCAAGCCTGCACACAGCACATCCCCTGCCTGAGGGCAAGCAGGCAGGCTGCTGTCTACTCCCCTCGCCCTGCAGCAGGCTCACCTCCACCGGAAGGACCTTCCCCAAGGCGAAGAAGAAGGGGTGCATGTTGATGTCCGGGTCTTTGCGGAAGCAGTTGGGCTTGGCATGGTGCTGAAAGTGCATGTGGTTCCACCAACTGGCAGGGGCCCCCTACAAAGAACAGGGACGTGGGAAGGGCATGGAAACCGGAGTCCTCTGTGCCCCCAGGAACCCCTTCTTGGGCCCACTGACCTTCAGGTGGCCGATCACGAAGTGATGCAGCAGGTGGTTCCAAGTGGAGGTGCCAAAGACTGACAGGTGCCCAAAGTCGTGCTGCAGCCAGCCGGCCTGGGCCTGGGGACAAGGTCAGGAAGCGTGGTGTCCCGGGACAGACCAGCACCCAGGACGCAGCAAGGCCCCGAGCGGGCTGAGTCTGGCTGAGTGCTCCTCAGCTGGCTGGCCAGCCACTATCAGCACACAAGGTGGAATCTCGGGGGGCAGAAGCCAAGTGCTGCCAGGCTCCAGTTCCTGGCACACCGGGCAGAACCCAAACTTGACCCCATTCTGCAGGAAGAAGGGAACTGCGGGAAGGGTGGCTGGGGAGGCACAGGCAAAGGGAGACATGTGAGCTGCAGACAAGGGAGCATTCCCTGGACAGCTGCCTGCCAGGCAGCGCTGGCGCTCACCTGGACCACACTGAGCAGTGCGGCGCAGAGAAGAAAGGGCACCAAGGACGTCCCAAAGATGCGCAGGGTAAGCCAGGCGGCCACGTCCAGCAGCAAGATGTGCAGCAGGTACAGCAGGAAGAAGACATGGTTGGTCCTCATGAGCCCCATCTGCTCCACTGCGGCCCGCAGCTCCCGGAACTCATGGGTCAGCTCTCTCTGTGGGCGGTGAGAGGGAGGACTGTTGGGGAGATGCTGCCCCACAGGCCGAGGCAAGGTAACAGCAGGAACTGCCATGCCAAGGCCAGGCCCAAGCAGGGACTCTGTGGCCCCTGCTTCCAGCCCAGTGTGATCCTGGGCTAGTGATTTAAGCCCTCGGAGCCCACTTTCTCATGTGTGAGAATTATGCGTTTATACTCAGCCTACAATAAATTCTCAAAAGACAAAGGACTCCTGTGGACAGAAGTGGTACAGGTGATGGCAGCCAGGTTGCAATCACCTGCTCCCTGGGGGCTGCGGCCCCGTGACATGGCTGGAGAGGCAGGGACCTGCCTGTCACCTGTAGTCCATCTAGCTTCTGCCCTCTCCACTGACCCAACCTCCCCAGTGCACTTAGTCTCACGTTCTTGGTGGGCTCAAAGCTGGGCTGTTCCGGAGACAGCTCCCCGATGAGGAGAGAGTTCATGTACTTCCTCACCAGGCCCTTGTTGATGTGGAACGCCACAAAGGGGTCCTGCAGGAGGCAGACAGAAGGTGAGGGAGGCCCAGCCACTGGAGGACTCCCCGCAAGGCCACCCCCACCCCAGGAAGGCGCCAGGTGCGCCCAGACTGAAGCGGGACCACGTCCTCCCAACAGGTGCCCTGGAGGATGCTGGGCTCTGCTGTGTCCCTGGCTCAAGATCCCCAGCACTGAGGTGGTCTTCTTGGGGGGCCTGGCCCAGGAATTCAGGCCTAGGTGGAAAACAGCCAGGGGCCGGGTGATCCGCCACCTACTGGGACCCGGAGCCCGCTTTTCCAGACCAGCCCCTCGGGAGACCCCAGCCCCAGCAGGCAGGAACTGCGCCGTTCCGGGCAGAGCACAGCGTTCCTGCGCTCAGAGCAGCCGGCCCTGCCCCGAGGCGGGCGGGAGAGGGGTCGGAGCGGAGCTCATCCAGCGCGCCTTGGCGGCCGCCGTCCCGCTCCACCGAGGCCACTCGGGCTACCAGGCGGCCCCCGCACGCGGCGCCGCGGCGACCTCGCGGGACCCGGAGACAGACCGAGGCGCGCCCGCCCGCCCCGCGGCCGGCCCGTACCGTGGCGTCCTGGCCCGCGTAGTGGCTGATGACCCGCGAGCCCCCCGGGTGGCGGCGCGCGAAGTCGCTGACGTCGTACACCTTGCGCTCGATGACCAGCCAGCGCTCCCCGCGCCCCGAGCGCCGCGACACCTCCTCCCACGTGAAGAGGCGCGCGCCGCGGGCCGTCCCGGGCTCCGCCGCCATCGCGCGGGCCCCGGCGGCCGCGCCCGGCTTTCTGTGCCGCGACCCCCGCCGCGCGCGCGCCCATTGGCCGGGCGGCGTGGCGCGGAGCGGGCCCCGCCCCGCCCCGCCCCGCCCACGCGCGCCCCCTGCTGGCCTCCGGCGGGGGCCGCGGGCCGCAGCGCTTCCGGACGGGGGCGGGGCGGGCGGCGCGCGGACTGACTGAGGGGCCGGAGCGGCGGGTGGGAGCATGTGCAGTGAGCAAGGCCTGAGGTCCCAGCCTTCTGGGAGGCCGAGGCGGGAGGGTCGCGTGTTCGAGCCGGCCTGGGCAAGTTAGCGGGACATTATCTCAAGATGAAATATTTAAAAAGGGCTGGGGATGGAGCTCAGGGAAAAGGCCCTGGATTCAATCCCTAGTACTGTAAACAAAACACTTTTGGACGAATTAAATTTGGCAGTTTGTTTCAGCAGAGACGCAATCACCCAAACCCCGCAAGGCAGGCAGCACTTACAGAGAAGGGGAACGGGCGGCCAGAGGCGGCCCTCCTGGGGCTCGGCTGGACGCTGTGGAAAGTGCCCCCAGGGTGCAGCTCGCCTGTTATGGGGGCCCACAGTGGCCTGCTTCCGCTTTGGACCAGATTTGATCTAATTTGATAGTTCTCTCTGTGCCTTTCTGTTTGCTTATTTGTTTTGTAAGTTGACGCCGAGTTTTATGTATTTATCCTGCACAGCAGGGTTTCTCTATGGCTGCGCTTGGGTGGCTGGGTCTGGCTGGTTAACAAATGCATGCCCTCCCGTAGCTGGCATTTTGTGGTGAGAACACTCAACGGTGGTGTGTGCCCTTTGTGTTTCTGAAGAGTACACCATCATTAGCTGTACTCGTATTGTGCAAGTGGACTTTCAGCATTATTCCTCCTGCCTAACCAATGTCTCCACACCACCTCCCAGACAGCCCAGGCTCTGGCAACCGGTTGTACCATCTACTCTGTCTGTCTCTGAGTGACCAGATTAGTCCACTTAGCAGCCTCAGTGTTATCGGGGTTGCTGCTGTGGCAAGCCCTTGCTCCTTTTTCTGGCTGAGCAATATTCTGCTGTGTGTCTGTACCGTGGTTTCTCTATGTGTGGATGAACACCGCGGCTGACTTCAGACGTGGCCGTCTGGAGCAACGCAGCGAGGAACACAGGAGTGCACGCGTCTCCTTGACGTACTGATTCCATTTCCTCTGGGTGCGTTCCCAACGGAGGAATTGCTGGCTTACATGCTGGTTCCATTTTAGTATCTGGAGGTACCTCAGCGCTGTTTTCCATAATTGCTGCGTAATTTACATTTCCGCCAGTGGAATCTGCACTGCTAGCACTTGACTTTCTGATAGTCACCATTCTGTCTGGAGTGAGCTGGTGCTTTAAAAAGCTTTAATTTGCACTTCCCTGAGGGTTGGTGATGTTGACCATTTTAAAAACAAACCTGTTGGCCATTTTATTGTCATCTTTTGAAAAATGTCTAACCAGGCCTTTTACCCATTTAAAATCTGGTTGCTTTCTTGCTTTAGAGTTGAGTTCCTTATATATTTTTGGATATTGACTCTTTATCAGAGGAACAGTTTGCAGATACTTCCTCCATTCTGTAGACTGTCCGTGCGTGCGGTTGATCGCCTCCTGTGTGTGCAGAAACTAGTTCGATGGGGTCCCCTCTGTCTGTATTTGCTTTCTCCTCATGGTTTCTTAGTTTGGCGTCTTCGGCGCGCATTGGGCTGATTTTCGTCTGTGATGAGAGATGAGAGTCTGTGTTCTTCTGCATGTGGAATCAGTTTTCTCAGCCCCCTGCACGGAGAGCCTGTCCTCTCCCCGGTGTGTGTGATGGTCCCTTTGTCACAAGCCAGCTGGCCATCGATTAGGGGCTGTCTCTCTTTCTCCTAGAGCAGTGTACCCATTGATGCCGGGATCCTGATGTTTGGGTTGCTGCAGCTTTGGTGTATTTGGGATCAGGTCATGGGTGCCTCTAATTTTGCTTTTTTGCTCCAGGTTACTTTGGCTGTTTGAGGTCTTTCAGTTCTTCCCTTTCATTCAGACCCTCGATTTTGAGAGATGGGCCAGAAACTTGGGTACTGATACTACTTTCTGTCCAGCACTTTCTGTCTACTGAAACCAAAGTATTGTACACCCCTCTGCAGGAAATGCCAAGAACCAAACTGACCAAAATCAAACAAATCCAAATCCAGGCTGCAAAGATAGCTCAACGGCATTTGTGGTCATAGCCTTTATTTAAGGGCCTGGTGGTGGCTAAGGACCCTCATTTATGGTAAGTCCCCAACTTACGATTAAGTTCAATTCTGGGAAAATGTTCATAAATTGGATTTATTCGTAAGTCTGACAAAGTGAGTCTTATACACAAGTATCCGATGGATATTGCTCTGTGCTTCCCAGCAGTCCCCTCCATAGCACCACGGCTTTTCCTCTGGCTTCCGGACATCCCGGGCTCTGATGAACACTGCACTGCTGTGCACTATCGCACCGTGCAGTAAGCGCACAGAGGCACAGCTCTGACAGTGTCCAGCACACACGTGAGCTGCTGCCTCGATTTGTTCCCATCTGTGGATGTTTGTATGGCGAGGTCCGTCCATATCTGTGAAAGTTCACAACTCGAATGTCCGCAAGTTGGGACTTACTCTACTTCCAAGTGGCCTGCTTTCAAGAGGAAATCATCTTTGTGTTCAGCCTGGTCACACGAGTTGCAGCAAGCAGGAGCCCACTAAGAGACACACGGGTTAGGGGACCAAGCGTGGACCAGCAAGCAGTGCCCCGCCGTTTGGGATGCGCAAGCCAGCTGTGTGCAGCTGTATTTGGAGACAGTGTCTAGTGAAACAGCGGCATCAACCACCTTTAAATGAAGGGGCTTTCTGTGGTAATAAAATGGAGGGAAAGATGAGTGCGGCATTCAGTGCTGTTCAGTACCATACAGAACCCCCGGCGTGGGCAAAGGAGACGTCTAAAGCTGCAGAGTGCTACGTCCTGTGTTCGTGTGGGACGAACATCCTCATTCACCTTTCGGACAGTGGCTGGCTGGTTTTGAATGCTGCACAGCCAGCACTTCTAACCCCAGGAGAGAGCACCAGAATGCTATCAGGACCTTTCCTCAGTGGGGACAAACTTATCTTAATCTATTTGAGGTTGTTTGATAATTTTATCAGTTGCTTTGTCCTCTGATTATAGGAAGTATTATGGGAAGTGTCTTAGTCACTTTTTCACCTCTGGGACAAAATACTTAATCCCCATAGTTTAAAGGAGGAGTAGTTTATTTTGGCTCATGGGTTGGCTGGTTCCAAGGTGGAAACGCATGGTAGAAGGATCTGGCGGAGTGCGGCTGCTCACAGCATGGTGGTGGGAGCAGAGGGAGCAGGGTGGCGTGGGGGGCAGGAATGCACCCTGCACTCACACCCCTGTGACGTGGACCCAGCCCAGGCCCACCTGCTTGCTGCGAGTCAGCTCTGAACTCATCCGGTGAGCCCACTGGTGAGTGGAGCACACTGAGGTCCAGTCAGCTTCCCAGCACCTGTGCTTCTGGGGACACTTTAGATCCAAACCCCAGCAGGAACTTCAGGGAGGGCTGTTCAGATGCCGAACCAGTGCTCGGGCAGAGCAGCGTCGGAAAGCTCTGCAATAGGCCACTTCCTCAGATCCAATTAACTTGAGCTGTTTTACAGTTTAATTTGGCGATGTGATAAGAAAATAGGAAGATGTCAGACAATGTGTCGGCCACACAGGCACACGTCTGCACCTAGGTAGAAATGGGGCCTAAACTTGTACCCTGTGCGAAGTACAACAGCGCAAGCTCCCTGAATCCTCGTTGTTTTTCCGGCCTGTGGAACAAGGTTTCCTGCCCAGATGGCTAAAGCATTTGACTTGTATTTGTGAAAAGATTTAAGATTATGTCATTTGCTTTCTGCAAGAAACCTTTTAAAGGGGCAGTATCTGAGGTATTTGCTCTTTCAGGCATCTCTGTGTATCGATTTTTGTTTTTGTTTTTTCTTTATCGGAGTCAGGCTCTCACTATGTAGCCCAGGCTGGCCTTGAACTCCTGGCAGTCCTCCTGCCTCAGTGTCTTGGGAGCTGGGCTCACAGGCGTATGTATCATTAAAGAGTGAGCTGTTCCTTTGCTTTGCAGCCTTTGGTTCCTTTCGTTCAGAGATGAAGGACAGAGGAAAACAGACATGACTGCAAGGCCCCATCACGGGAACGGCTCAGCTGCTGAGTCAGGAAGATGAGGTGCGTCACAGCGACCCTGCTGACCCGCCCTCCGTGCCTTGCTGCCCGGCCTCCCCAGGCACTTGGCTGCTCCTGGGCCCTGTGGTTTCAGACTCTCCGTCCCCAGCATCTGTCCAAGTGCCCACCGCAGGGAAGATGACATGCCGCAGTACTGACAAACTTGGAATGAGTGGAGTTAGGTAGCTGGGTTAGTTAAGGATCATTTTTATTTTTCCCACCAAGAGTAGTGGTGTACCCCTGTAATCCCAGCCCTTGGGAGACTGCGGCAGGAGGATCAGCTCGAGTTTGGGGCCAGCTCGGGCTACACGGAAAGACCCTGTCTCAAAAAAAAAAAAAAAAAATCAAGGATCATTCTATGAGTGGTATGGTTTTTTAATACCCCCTTGATTGAAAGTAGTATATATCCATTATAAAAAATTCAGAAAGCAGGGCATGGTGTCTCACACCTGTGATCCCAGCCCTCAGGAGGCTGAGGCAGGAGGATTGGTGTGAGTTTGAGGCCAGCCTGCCTACATAGTGAGTTCAAGGCCAGCCTGAACTACATAGCAAGACCCTGTCTCAACACCCCTATTTGGTGAGTCAATTTATACTCTTACCAGCAGTGCAGGGAGCTTCTCTCTCACTGCTCCTCCAGTGTGTCTTGTCCAACTCTTTGCTGAGGACAACAAGAACCTGGAAAGACGCCCTCAAACGAGTGTCGACCCCTGAACCTGGTAGCAGCCTAGTGTCCTGCTGGGACCGAGGACTCTACGGCTCCCCATCAGAATCTGGGGAGTCCCTTCCTCGTCCTGAACCCAGTCGTCTTATCTATCACGTGAGGGATTTAGAGTGAGTGAATCGAGGGTCTTTCTACCAGAAAGCCGGCCACACTCGTCCTGTCCGCTCTGCATCACCGTCTCCTGGGTGCCAGGTTCGGGTTAGGTGGGCTCTCCCGGTCAGGTTTGATGTCCGCACAGCGACGCGTGTCTTGGGCTGTGTGCCAGTCGTCAGGCATGCGTGACTGTGTTCAGAGTGCCCTGGCTTGGGGATCTGCGTGGAATCTCACATCTGTGTGTGATGCTTTTGACCTGTAAAAGGGCAGCACACAGGCAGCAAATGTCCGACACCCAGGTGGCCCGCTGTGGCCCTCTGTGGCCTGCCCACCATGGTCCCGCAGACTAAAAACCCATTTTCAGGCCTGAGTGGGGGTAGCTAGATAAACCCTCAGCCTTGTGGGCTCTGCTGACCCTACTGGATGCAGATCACATGCTTCCTTCTTCGGTGGCATTCACAATTCCAATCGTTCTTACTACCTCTGTAATCAGATTAAGGCCTAAAATCAGATTAAGGCCGGGAAGCCAATTCTGATCAGGCCATCATGCCTTTCCACAGCTGCTAAAGGCCGTCAGGATCGCCAGAGGCGGGGTGCAGTTTGGAGCTGTTTTGACAACCATAAACAGACCGGTTGGACAATGGCTGGCATCCCAGACAAAGTCAACAGCCCAGCAGGCCCTTCCTGCCACTGCTTCTCTGCAGAGCCCTGGTCGTAAAGCCGAGGCCGCGTTAGAGGTAGCTGGGCGCTCCGAAGCCAGGCTGCCTGTGGGTACCCCAGGCACGTGCCCGACACACGGCATCACCTGAGTTGAGGAAAGTCTTCTGCAGTCATCCTCCGGGCCGAGGTCAAGAGAGAGCTTGTCTGGGTAATCTATGACATAGAGTGATGGAACTGAAGAGAGATGGGGTCCCGAGGAGACGATGGAATCAAGACTTTAATTTCACCCCATCCTACAATGCAGGCAGCTGGGTCCACATGAGAAGCATCACAGATCTGGGGCCGGGAGCTGCTGCAGGACCCCTCTCCACCTTTAGTTCCCACCTGCAGGAGTTCTGAGCCATGAGCTCAGTAATATTTTGAGTACAAGGTACTCAAGTACAGAGAGGAGGAAGCCGGGTCTATTTTGCTAGTCTTGCTTCTTTGGGGACCATCCTCTTGGCAGGCTGTGTACCTGCCTCTATCCAGAGGCAGAAGGCAGCCTGGACTTGGGCCAGGACCTCCAGATTGTCCCAGGGATGGGCTGGGTGCTCCTGACAATGCATAAGCTTTGGCCTGTGTCGCCCTCCCTTCCCTGCGCCTCTTCCTCCTTCTCCTTTTTTTCTTCCTCCTCCTCCTCTCTCCTTTTTCTCCCCTCCTCTTCCTCCTCCTTCTCCTCCTCTTTCATCTCCTCCTTCTCCTTGTCCTTTTTATTCTCCTCTTGCTCCTCAATACTGGGGATCGAATCCAGAAACACTGAGCTGCATCTCCGGCACTTCTAAAGTTTGTTTTATCATGAGGCAGGGTCTCACTAAATTGCCCAGACTGGGCTCCAACTTGCAATCCTCCTGCCTCAACCTCCCAAGTAGCTGGTGTGTGCCAGGTGTGTGCCACCATGCCCAGGTTGGCTTCTTAATGGTTGTTCTCTTGATGCTACTTGACGAAAGATCTTTATTTAAAACAAACAAAACAAAAAGGCTAGAAATTTTACAATGACATTTACTTCACTGTAACAAGTCATCGTGAATGTGCGTGCGTGCGTGTGTGTGTGTGTGTGTGTGTGTGTACAGTTACGTGTCCCTAAAGACAAGGACATTTCCAAACTCGTGTCCTTAGGCAATTTCATTGCTGGGCAAGCATCATTGAGGGCACTTACTCAACGAAGGGGTAGAGATCAACCCTCTAGCAGCCCCCAGTGCTGTCGAGGGTGGGGTAAACACGAACTGCTGGAGGCGCTGCCAGGCCCACACACCTAAGAGTTTGCAGTAGACACTTTCACAAGTGCAAGGGGCACACGCAAAAACCCTGGTGGGAAAAGGTCTGGTAAGAACCTAGGCCAGTGGCACATTGCTAATTAGGACAACGTCCTCATGGAACATCACATGCTGGACGTACTCACACACACTGTCCCCTCCTGTGACCAGCAGTGCAGGGGGCGTTGTGTCCACAGAGTCAACACCAGGTCTCAGGCGTGTGTCTCAGCACAACAGGGCTGGCTGACAGGAAGTCTTCAGCTTCTTTGGAGTCCCGTGGGTCACCTTCCTCCCTAGTCTGTCCCTGACCACACATTCCGTGACACACATGCCCTCCTCCATTTTTCATGAGCAGCCATGCTGCATGCAGGTCCTCCTGGCTCTTGCTGTGCACACCCGAGTCACATGGCAGCCCGGGCGAGGAGGGAATGCTACTCCAGGGCACAGAATGGTCACAGCACTCGGGAAGGAAGCAGCACGCTGGGACGGGAGGGCCCCCGGGGTCTCCCAGCCCCCGCCATTCCACGCACATCATTCAGTCTCCGACTGGAGTCAAATTCTAGTCTAAACTCACTCTGGCATTTGAAGAAGGATCCTCCAAGTTTCAACAGGGCGCAGCAGGGAGAAGGGCAGGTCGGGGTCGGACACGCCTGGGACATAGCGTGGCTGCCCTGCCTCTGCTGGGTGATTGTGGCTGAATGGTGCCAGCCTCGCTGGGTCTTGGGTTCCATGTCCAGGAGGTGAGGAGGTCGGCAGGTCCCCCTGCTGCTGCACAATGGGTTCTTCCTGGTAAGTGCCATCCTGTGACGTCCGACTTCCGATCAGTGTCCACCTAGACACAATTCTGGTACCCACTCAGCTTCTTAGAGACTGTGTCATCTGAGGTCACTGTGCCTGACACCTAATTTCTGTGCCATTTGATGACTCTCACCATAAATCAATACATTGTTGTTTAGTGAGCTCTGTTAAAGGACTTGTGGCTGACCAAAATTGTTAACTAATGTAATGAGTGTGTGACATCTTTACACACTTTATGTCCTTTGATCCTCATCATTAAAACAGTGTTTGAGCAGGATAAACTTGAGTCTTTCGTAGGAAAATGGATGTACCTCGAGACCATAATGCTAATTGAAATAAACCAGACACAGAACGTTAAATGTCACATGGTTCCTCTTATCTGAGAAACCCAAAGTATAAATAGATTAAGGAGCAAAATATAAGATAGATAATAGGAGACTCAACATTGTACAGTAAACATGGAGCAGAAGCCTCGCTGCTGTGGGGGGATGTCACAGAGTGTACGTACACAAACGTAGGTAGCGCTGTCACGTTAGGGACCCCTATTTAAAGGTAGCCCGTTCTGACTAAGACGTCGTTGTGCAGCATGCAACTGTACTGTGGCGGTCATCATGGCTTTTAGATTTATGACTTCCAGCTGGCGAGAACAGAGCTTGTTCTCAAAGCCTGTGTCTTAGTTACTTTTCTCTTGTTGCTGAGACAAAATACCAGACACCCAAAGTTAGGGGAAGAAAAGTTTATTTGGCTCACAGTTTGTAGAGGTTTCAGTCCACAGTCAGCTGGGTCCAAGGCAGGGTGGCGTGGCAGACAGTGGAAGGAAGCCAGGTAAGCAAGGGATGCAAGCAAGGGGTCTAACCAGCTTCTTCCTGTATTTTATATTTTATCCAGACTACCTGGCTTTTGGGCAGGCAGTACTCCCACTTTAATCCTAATACCCTAATCCTAGAGTCACATCCTTGATCCCAGCAGAACATGCAAAACCCATCAGTGGACCAATTTAGTAATCACACACTCTAGATCCAGCTACCTCTCACCACATGAGGCTCTGGGGGGACATCTAGACACAAACCCTAACAGCCTGGGTGTGATGTTGGGCTGTGACTTAGGCCTTGCGGACGGAGTAACTCATCCCTCTGACTGTGATGCCTGGCTGGTGGGCCGGAAGGGCAGCCCAGAGAGCCCCGGCCCTTCCCGGGAATTAGTCCCTGGAACCAGGGACGTCAGCCTTTTCTCTGCCAGGGCCACTTAGCAGGGACAGCCACATTTCCTGTCACCTGGAGGAGACTGCTGTGCACCTGGGGAGTCAGATGAAGGGAGAGGAAAGGACATGAACAGGAAGCGTGGCTTGCTGCTGCCAGAGGCCAGGTCCTGACGCTCTTTACTTCCGGGACCCAGCTGCTTGGTTCGACCAATAGATTTCTTTTTTCCCTTTACACTAACTCAAATTTCTTTTCTATTATTTGAAACCAAGAAATGTGTCCAGAACACTTGCCTAGCAAGCGCAAGGCCCTGAGCTGGATCCCCAGCACTGCCCCTCCCCCACCCCGCCAAGGAAATACCTCCAGGACCTCTTGCTGGGAGCCCAGGTCCTTCCTTCCTCGCAGTGGTAATGACAGCAGTGAATAGTTGGGTCCTTACCTTGTGTCAGGTGGGAAACCACTTACAGAGAAACGGAGAGTACCAGTCACTTGCAACGGAGCGGGCTGCTATCCTGGGGGGGGATTCTCCTGCCGCTCAACTCAGGATGAAGGATGAGCTTTTGAACAAGGCCAAGTCTCCAGAAGCCACAAGCATCCAGAAAGAACAGCTCGAAGTGCCGTGAAGGAACTTTGTCATCCATCAGTCAGTCAATTGTCACCTACTGTTCACTTGTCCGCCACACCAGCCAGCTTCTTGGGCAAACACTCGGGCGGGCTGCCCGGAATTTCTTTCCTTTTCTTCTCTTTTACTTGTCCTTCTCTCTCTCTTTAAAAACCCTGCACAACCCGAGCTTCTTTGGAATGGTCTGGTTTTTCTAACTCCATCTGGGTCCTGGAATTGTAGCTGTTTTAAAGCCCCAAACAAATGCCTCCGAGGTGTCTGCCCTGCTGGCTTCAGATCCATAGATGTTCTGCGGGGTCAGAGGTGGCTTTACCAGGTTTCGGGGAGCTGGAGTCCCCTTCTAGAGGTGGTTTGTAGGTTCTTTCTGTCCTAAACAAAGAATTGGCCAAGAGGAGCACCAACGGTAGCGATGTTTTATTAAAGCGAGGAAAAGGAACAGGCTCTGCAGAGTCTGGGCCAAGGAAAAGCAGGGTGAGTTCAGGTTACTGTGAAGGGACACCGCAGCAGGGAGCGTGGGGGTGACTCCCGTCCAGGCCGCCCTCTCGTAAACCTGCTTGAGCTCCCGCCAGAAGAGCAGGAGGCGGCACTCTGGCTCCCCTGCGGGGCTTTGGGAGCTGTTCTGCACATGTGTCCTGGGACTTTGCAATGACCAGGTCGCGCCCTCTTCCGCAGCCAGCCTGCTCCCCCATCTTCTGCCTTGGTGGGGACAAAGGGACCCCCGCTGCTCCCCAGTCTCCGCTGCTGTGGACTCGAGTGCGGCACCTGCAGGGTGGGGCCTCTGGCTTTGTCCTCTCCCCAGGGCCTGATCTCAGTGGGGTCCTCCTGCCCCGCCTGGTCCGCAAGCCCTTCTTGGGTGTTCCCAGGCACTGCTGGGCACTCATGGGAGTTTCACAGTCCCAATCGTACAGATAGTATTTTGGGGGCTGAGGAATTCACTCCCCTCCACCCAGGTGAGCGCTGGCACCCCACTAGGAGCTTTTCATAGAGCCCAGAATGAAGCACACACAGCCAGCCCCCTTTCCTCTCTCCTCTTGAGGCCGAAAGCCTGATTTGTGTGTGCGGTGTGCAGCATGCCCTTTCATCATCCCAGCACCATTTCTGTAATAAATGTAGCAGCTTTTCCCACACCATTGAGAGTACGCTTCACCGTTCTCTGCTTGCTGTTCTCAGGAGCTTGGACTCTGTCTTATCCACCACATAGTCACGCCAGGGCCACCTCCTGGAACTCCCGCTGGCTCTCTGTACCAAAATGATGGTTCCTCAGCTTATAAATTCTTTGCACAATGGACTAACTGCACCAAAAGTAATCCTGAGTAGCAGTGGCCTCCCTGGGGTTCATTTAGCACCCCCAAATTAGTGTTTTTCTGCAGATGGTTGGAAGGACCAGGATCAAAAAACCAGATAGCCCATATAGGTTCATACTTTGCTATCTGGAAGCATCCAAAAGTTTACAAGGGTCTAAAATTGCTTTTATTTATTTATTTTTTGGTGCCAGGGATCAAACTCAGGGCCTTGTGCTTGCTAGGCAAGAACTCTAACCATGGAGCTAAATACCCAGCCCCTTAAAGTTGCTTTTCTAGAAGATACTAATGAAAGCTATCTCAAAGATTCTCTAAAATAAAACATAGATCAAAATGGCAGGGGACCGAGTGATCGCCTCTGTCTGTCCCCCTCCAGATCTGCCCCCTTCACCCCTTCCTCCTCCGCATGCCCGCGTTTACCCAACCTCTTCTGAACTTCCTTTTCCAATGGTTCCGCCGAGTCTCTCAAAGCCCTGTGGTTCTGTGCCTTCCACAGTGTAGCTGACTGAAGGAGATTCTGGGCCTCTGTGTCCTACTCTGTGTGGACTGGAACAGCTTGGCAATGGCTTCAGGCTTCCCAGACCCCCAGAGAACCCTCTTGCTTTTGCTGAAGAATCTTACCCGGTTTCTAAAACCTATCTGCCACCTAAGTGGACCTTTTCCAATTATACATGCTCTTGTCAATGCGGGACGTGCCAAAACACGAAAACAAGAGCCAGCTGCCATACCCTGTCTTGGAGACGGACCATGTGATGGATGCTGCCAAAAGATCTCGAAAATAGATAAATAGATCCCTGAGGGCACCCTAAAAGCTATGCACAGGAGCAAACACCAAATGAATTTAGGAGCTTCCTGAGCCAGTTTATCAGGGCCTGGAGGGACTGGAGCAGTCACTGGACAAGGCCCTGGCCTGGAGAAGATAAGCGAGGGCCTCCTCCCTTTGCAGCTGGGCCTCTGTTAGTGGGCTCCGGCAAGGCAGAACGAGCTTACCGGAACCAGCATGGCTGTTCCTGGCTTTCCCAACCTGGCCCAACCACTCTCAACAACCCTTGAAAAAGCTGCTAAGAAATGACTTGGCTGTAGACTCTCAGAACCAGACCAGCAACGGACAAAGGCCAAACTCAGCGTCCCCCTCTCCCCCAAGCTGCAATTACTGTGCAAGGGCTGACTGCTGGAAGATGGCGAGGACCTGCTCCTTCCACTTCTCAGCCCGCCAGCTCCTTCCACTTCTGGCTCACACGGCACAGCTGCTCCGAGAGCGTATGGGAGCTTTTCTCTGGCTTCTTACTCATCCTCTGGGAGAAGCAGAAACATTTATTAAAAATGAGGTCACCAGGGGGCTGGGAATTTAGCTCAGTGGTTACAGTGCTTGCCTCGCAAGTACAAGGTTCTGAGTTCGATCCCCAGCACCAAAAAAAAAAAAAAAAAAAAAAAATGAGGTCACCAGGTATTCATCAGTACTGGTGCGACAATACTGGTTCCCTGCCCAGCTGGTCCTTTGTTTCCCTGCTTACTTGCAAACGCTGCTTTTTCACCTGTAGACAGACCACCTTTTGGGATTTCCCATAGAATGGACCATTATCTCACTATCAGTGGGCCCTCCTTTCCCATCTACTAGACAAGATTAAGACTACAGATCATCAACTTCCACAGATTTCCACCACCCAAAACCCATAAAAGATCCCCAGTTCCCAACTGTAGGGGGCCTCATTTCTCTGAGCCCCCATGATCTGTTCTTTGAGTACATCCTCTCTCTATCTCTGATAAACCTTCTCCTGTCTCTTTTACCGATGCATCCTGAAAATTCTTTTTCTACAACAGAAAGTCAGTCAACTTGCACACTTATTTTAAAAGCGTGGATTAGGTTCCTTCTTTCAGCCTTGGGGACGACCAAGTGGTTCCCAAAGGAATTGACAGCTGACTGAGGTGTGGACTTTGGGTTATCCTAACAACGACCGTATTTGTTGTCGCTTTATCTTTCTATTTGAGCTCCTTCTTCTGTGTTTCCTGCTGCTACCAGGCTATCAGTCACATCCAAATTACACTGGTCCAGAGAACTGCTCTTGGGGACGATCCCATGACACTTCCCAGGCTGGTGGTGATGATGTGGCCTTGACTCCTATTCCTCTTCATAGCTCCAGCTCCCCCTACATGACTTCTGCAATCCTGAATCTCCAATCTCCCAAATGGTCCAAGGGATTTCCACCGAAGCGTTGTTCCATGATGCTTCCTAGGAAATGGAGTCACATTAGTCAGGAGCACCTAAAATGGAGTGGGGAAGCATTCTGGGAGGAGACTTGCACACCTCCTCCAGAATGAAGAGAGAGCTTTGACAAGGCCAAGTCTGCAAAAGCCATGGGCATCTCGAAAGCACAGCTACCACCACCTCCAGGGACCCTTCCACCCGGTGACGGCCCTGCCACAGTCACATGTCGCCTAGCATTTGGGTTGTCCTCACCGGTCACCATCCTCAGCGGACGCCTCACAGTCTGCCTGGAGTTGCCTTTGCCCATTTCTTTCTTTACCTTCTCCTTCCTTGCAAAAGCCCTATCAAATTTGAGCTTCTTTCAAACACTGTTTTTTCTGACTAGATCTGTTACCAGGTTCTGGGGTGCTGGGGACTCCTCCCAGAGATTTTGTCTAGGTCCTTGATGTCCCAAAAAAAGAATTGGTCAAGTGAAAAAGGCAGTGAGGTTTTACATTTATTAAAGGTATTAAGAGTACAAAAAGAAATATCCCTTGCAGAGTGAGTACAGGCCAATTAAACTAGGAAAAGAAATTCACTCTGCAAGGTGAGGGTACCACTGCAAAAGAGAGAACACAGGGGCCAGGAGCTGAATGGTGGCCATCTTTTGTATCCTTCACTCCTGGCTGACATCACATCCAGGCTGTCCTATCAAAACACTGCTTGATCTCATGCCAGAAGAGTTGAAGATTGCACTTTCTGATTGGTGCCAGGGGCAGGGCTTTGGGAACTGTTTTTCTGCACCTGTCCTGGATCTCCATGTTTGATAGGTCACATCCACTTTCCCAGCCAGTTGGCCATGCCCTAATCTGCTGCCTCAGATTTGGTTTCCTGAATTGTAATTCTTTTAAAACTCCAAATGCTTTCATTATTATATGTGCTACCGAAGCGAGCACTCCAAATGCTTTTATTGCTACTACTCTCTTGGTTTTATTTCAGATGAACCCACACAGGCAGCATGCTAAACACTTTACATGCTTGTACTTATTACTGTACCAAAACCAAGGCCTAGTTCAGAAAGGCCAAGTGTGGAACTCCGGAAAAGAGAAACCCCTTCCCCTTGCGCTGTGCATTAAACTGTCTTTTCCACAACTGAAGAGATTAGAATTTTGGTAGAGGTGCCCTGGTGTTGGAACCTAACCCCTGGGAGAGTTCTGGGCCGTAGCATCCCTTCTCCTACAGAGGAGGAGCTGCCCTTGCCTGAGATGGTCCTGCAGCTGTGTCCTCCTTCTGTCAGCTGCTCTGCTCAATGTTGCACTCTGAGGTCTTGTAATCAGTATGTATTAGTTATACGGAAGTACAGGCATCATTCTGGTGTCTTGGTACACTCATGTGACACCTTGGGATTATTTTACCTTCCTTTTCTGCCTCTTGCTTTGAGCTCCTTCCTCTTCTCTGTCTCCCTTCTGCTTCCATGAGCCAAGAGGAAGGCCCAAGATAAGTGTAAGGCCTTTTCATTGCTAGATGATTTTAGATTGTAAGAACTCTGAATGTTGACATCATTGCATGCAATTACTCCAAGTGCTCGTGATGAAGACCTCGGGGTGTTTCCTATTAAATCCACACGCTTTGCCCCGCATGCTCCCTCGCACTCTGGATTCATTGATCCAGGGCCTTCTCGCCATCTCCGTGGCATCTCACCCATCGCATTCCAGCTCAGGTGTGAGGGCCTAAGACTTCCATCTGCCCTCACCTCCCAGACCAGCTTTCCTCCTGTCATCCTCCCCACTGCTGCAAATGTTCTGCTCACTCAGCAGAATGAACCGGAGACTGGACTGTCCCTTAGAGCATGGAGGCTCACTGCATTGCCCAGGCCAGTTTCAAATTTGTGGGCTTATGCGGTCTTTTTTCTCTGCGTCCCAAGGAGCTGGGAATATAGGCAGGTGCCACCATGCCCGGCCGAGAGTCATTTTTCACACTTTACTCTCGTAGATCAATTATGAAGTCCTGCCAGTTCTGCCTCCAGAAACAGACCTCACTTCCTCCTCTCCAGTGCCTCCATCCCTCCCAAGCTCTCTACGCGGCCCTGGTCCTGCGGTAGTCTCACCGGGCTTCCTCACTGTAACTATTAGTTGTGATTGCCAACTTGACTGGATTAAGCAACCCCCAGCAGGTTAGTAACGTGCACTCTAGGTGTGTCTGTGGGTGCTTCCAGAGATGATGGGTATGTGGGTCAGTGCACCGAGAGAGGAAGAGATACCCTGGCTGTGGGGCACCAGCCTATAGGCTTGAAGCTTGAGCAAAGGGAAAGATGAGGGGTGCTGGCTCTCCTTTGGAAGAGCTCCCGTCTGCTTGAGTGGTCACATCTTTTGTGGCCATTGCCTTTGGACACCGGTTTCCAGGTTCTTCAGCCTCAACACAGACTTACACTAGCGCCTCTCCAGGACTTGACCTTGGCGGGGTGCCGTGTCCTTGACCTCTCTTGTTCTGCAGCTTCCATCTTCCTGGGCTGAGCAGCTCCTGGACCCTCTGGCTGTTCAGTGTGCAGGTGGCCGCCGTGGACTCTCCCACCTTTGACCCGGGAGCTACCTAATAAACTGCCTGTGATAACCACACACATGCTTTCTATTGATTTTGCTCCTCTAGAGAAGCCCAACCACACACTCCTTTATCTCCATCCAGCTTCTTCCTCTCTAGTCTCCACAGAGCAGTTGGAATGATCTAAAATTTAAGCTCATATCTGTTTTTCCACCGCACATGAAATACAGTGTCTACCCAGAGGTATCTGCCCCTCTCTGCAGGCTCCTCTACGGCCCTCTTTCTCTCACCCACGCTCTGCCACCACAGTGGCCTTGGTGTCCCTGGAGCATGAGGGACCGACCCCCGGACAGCTTGTGTGTGGCTGTTCCTTCCTCCCAAACCATAACCTCCTGCCCTTTCCCTGTGGTCTCCTTCTTGACCGTCTGCTCCCAAGGTGAACTGTATCTCTGCAGATCTCCCGCACAGCTACCACTCTGAAGGTGCCTTCATCCTCCATATGGCCATTTACTCTTTAATCTGTTCTCCTCCTCTTCCTCCTCCTCTTCTTTTATTTTTTAGACAGGGTCTCCCTATATAGATCAGGCCACCCTTGAACTCACCATGTAGCCCAGGCTGGCCTCGAACTTGTGATGACCCTCCTGCCTCAGGTTCCCAAGTGCTGGGGTTACAGGTGTGCACCCCCCCAGCTCCTTTCTGGCTCTCTGCTTGAAGGTGCTTTCTGGCACTGCGGTGAGGTGAACTCTAAGCAGAACACATCAGAGCTCAGCATTGGAGCTGCAGAGTGCTAGAGAGGTGGGAGTGCAGAAAGGGAGCTCAGGGAGGTACAGCGTCTGTAGCCAAATACTGACGACTTAGCCGTGTGCAGGGCGGGACTCCACAGCCTGGCAGAGAGTGCTGCCGGGTCTCGCAGTGCTGGAAGGTAGGGAGCCCCTTTTAATCCAGGGTCAGAGCTGCTGCTCACTAAGTACACTGAGCGCTCAGCTGAGACCCCAGAAGCACCATGCGTTGGGAGCGGGGCTCAGCTAGCCTGGGCTGCGCACTGCGGACCTTCCCAGCAAGCTTAATGAACACGGAAGAGTCAAGCTTATCTGCTGGTGAATTACTGTCCGCTAGAACACAATGCCACATTCTTCAAGGGACGGCAACAAAACCTGATGATTTAATAAATCAGCAACACAGCATCCAGCATAAAATGTAAAATTGCTAGACATGAAAACAACTCAGAGAAATGTGACGCATAACCAGGTTAAAACAAAATGATGGAAACTGACCTATAGATAACAAAGATGTTACAATGATCAGACAAAAAATTTTAAATAACTATTGTAAATATATATAAGGATTTAAAGAAAAGTATTAACATACCGGCTGAACTAAGTGTTCATTTAGTGGAAAAGTTCACTGAAGAAAATGAAACAAACAAACAAACAGAATTAAATGGACATTTATGTTGGTTACTTTCCTGTCACTGGGACAAAATTCTGCCACACACGACTCAGAGGAGGAGGAGAGGTTTACTTTGGCCCGGTTTCAATCTATGTTTACTGGCTCCAAGGCAGAAATGGCAAAGCGCCAGAATGTGGCAACCAGAAGCCGCTCACGTCATGGTGCCAGGAGGCAGAGAGACAGGAGAAGGGCAGAGACAAGCACGCACCCTTCCAGGTCACATCCCAGGGACCACGTCCACCCGCAGCAAGCCAGCTGCTGAGCTTGGTGGACGAACCCACTCGTGAGCGCAGGCCCGCGGTCCAGTTGCCTTTGCACACAGGGAAGTTCTGGGGAGGTTTTACACCCAAACCATAGCAACATTTTACAACTGAAAAACATCGCATATGAAATAAAATTCTCTGAGGAGAGTGTTTAATAGTAGACTGGAAACTACTGAAGGAAAAATCTGAATTGATGATAGGAAATCATTTCCATAACTGAAACTCACAGAGGGGGAGAAAGGCTGAAAATAAGAACAGTGACCACTGGAGAGCATCAAGTGTTTCACTGCACTATCGTTGTAATTGCAGACGGATAGGAGAGAGATGGGAAGAAAACAATTTGCAGAAATAACAGCCAGTTTCTTTCCAAATGAGATGAAAAATATAAGTCCTCAGAGCCTAGGAGTTCAAGGAACCCACAGGCAGGAAAAATACAAAAGAAACAAAACAAAAAAATGAAAAAAAACCCCACTTGAAGATGTGCAATAGTCAAATTGCTGAAAATAAAAAATAAAGAGAAAAATCTTAAAAAGTTGCTGCAGAAAAGAGACAGAACAACAATAAAAATGATCACTGATCTTTCACCAGAAATCATGGCAGCCCAAAGACCAAATGGGGAAATGTCATAGTGTGTATGGGGGGAAATTCTGACAACCTAGGAATCTCTCTCCAGTGAAAATATTCTTGGGAAATGAAGGTGTGTGCGCACGTGTGTGTGTGTGTATGCGCGTGCACATGTGGAAGGCCATCAAGGGGTGTATGGGGAATTCCTGTACTTTTCGCTCAGTATTGCTGCGTATCTAAAACTGATATAAAAATAAAGCCTATTTTTAAAAATGAAAGCAAAACTGCTCTTTTGAGGCAAAGGAGCTAGCAGGGTTCATGGGCAGCAGGACTGTGCTGCAGGAAATGAATGTGAGGAGACGTTTTTCAGGTCAAAGGAAAGTGGAGTGAGATAGAAACTAAGGTTTACACAGAGGATGAGAAACAGCAGAAACCATACATCTGCAAGGAAGGAAAACTTCTACTTATTAAATTTTGGAAGCTACTGAACTGCTTTGGGAGAAATAGCAACAGTGCATCGCGGGGCTTATCACAGGACGGAGGCTCTTGACACAAGAAGCGACATCAGGTCAGCTGGGTGGTGCCGAGTGGCGCCCAGCTCTGTCTCCCCCGAGTGACCCTCAGAAGGTCAGCTGAAAACCCCGAGAAAGAGGTAGGATGGAAGTACGAAAACACTCCATTTACTTAAAAAAAAAAAAAAAAAACCAAGAAAAAGAAGAATAAAGGACCGGAGCACAGGTTGAGACGGGAAGAAAACAAATAGAAAAAGGTAGACGTCAGGCAACCGCAGCAGCAGTAGGGCCCGCGGGAACGGACAGCGCGCTCCACACCGGCCGCTGCACGGAGAGCCGCAGGCACAAGGGCGTAAGCACACTGACAGGCCAGTGAAAGCGCCCACAACAGCGGGCCACGCGAGCGCGCCGAAAGCTGTGCGGCTGGACAAATACTGGATGAAATGCGCTTCAAGAGGGAAGTTATCAGAGGGATTTCCGCGATGAGAAAAATTATTGACATACAAATCTAAAATGTGAATGTGCCTAATGAGCTTTAAAATACACAAAGCGAAAAAAAAAATCAATTATGGGCTGGGGATTTAGCTCAGTGATTAGAGTGCTTGCCTTGCAAGCACAAGGGCCTGAGTTCGATCCCCAGCACCATAAAAAAAAAAAAATTAAAATACACAAAGAGAAAAACTGGCAGAATTGAAGGGAAAAAAGAGAAAAATCTGTGCTGATAGTTGGAAATATAAGTCCCGCTTAATAATTTGTTAACAGACAAAAAAATCAGCAAAGATACAGAATGTTTGAACCACCCGCCAGCTTGATCTAATTGACATTTACCAGACACCACACCCACTAACGAATGGGTACCTGTGCTTGGAAGGCTGCACCCACCTGTCATCAAGGTAGGTGGCCAGGTGTGGCAGTGCACACCTGTAGTCCTAGCTTCTCACTTACTAGTGAGGCTGAAGCAGGAGGTTCCCAGGTTCAGGGTTGACCGCAGCAATACAGTGAGGGAAGGAAGTGAAGCCAGGAGGGGTGGTGCATGCTGTAGCTCAGTTAGGCTAAGGGGGCTGAGGCAGGAGGATCACCGTGAGTTTGAGGCCAGCCTGGGCTACATAGTGAGACCTGTCTCAAAAATGTTTTTTTGTTTTTTTGGTTTTTTTTGGTGCTGGGGATCAAACTTGGGTCCTTGTACTTGCAAGGCAAGCACTTTAACCACTGAGCTAAGTCCCCAGCCCTCAAAAATGTTTTTAAAAATGAAGAAAGAAAAAAGTTAAGTTGTAAAATAAATATATGCCGCTAAACATAAAAAATTACAATATACAGAATATGACAACATAGTAAGGCCCCATCTCAGGGAAGGAAAAAGACAAGATAAACTATGTGCTGGGCCACAGAATAAATAGACATTACTAAATACAAAAAGACTGAAGTTAAACAGAATATGTTCTCTGACCACAACAGGATTAAATCAGAAACATAAATGTTCATGAAAGTCTTCAAATATTTTGAAATTAATGTATTGTCAGGTATCTCACAGGTCAAAGACACCACAAGGGGTTCGAAGATATTTTCAATGGAGCGATGATGAAAATGCAAATGTCAAAGGACACGGTAACACAGTACTTAAGAGAAATGTTTAGTTCAGTAAAGAAGGTGAAATATAAAATACAGGTAGCAAAAATAAATGCAATAAAACCTAGTTCTTTTTAAAAATGAAACAAAAGCCGGGTGTGGTGGCACATGTCTGTAATCCCAGCACTCAGGAGGCTGAGGCAGGAAGATCACCGTGAGTTCAAGGCCAGCCTGGGCTACCTAGCAAGTTCAAGGCCAGCCTGAACTACATGGTAAAACCCTGTCTCAAAAAAAAAAAAAGTACAAAAAAAAGAAAGAAAGAAAGAAAGGAAAAAGAAATAAAATTGGCAAATATTTAGCAAGACTGATCAAAGGGGAAGGAAAAAACCCTCAAAATCACCACAATTAGAAATGTAAAAAGGAGACATCCCTGCAGACCTTACAGACTTACAAGAATAATAAGGGAAAACTCTGAATAACCTGGCCAGCAAATCCACAGCTCAGATGCATGGGCAGATTCCCTCAGGCTGGGCATTTAGCTCAGTGGTGGAGTGCTTGCCTGGCAAGCGCAAGGCCCCGAGTTCAATCCCCATGGGCTGCTGTGCTGGGGCTCAGTCCCCTGAGGTGGTGCTTGGGGGTGGCGGAGACCCAAGGGGCTGGGTCCATGGCAGGAAGTGGCTCACCTGGGTGGGGCTCTGAAGGGCACCCTGGAGCCTGCTCCTTGCTCTCTCTCTCTGCTTCCAGCCCCCAAGAGGCAGCAGGTCTGCTCTTCAGTTCCCTCCCCACCATGACGCTCTGCCTCACTGCAGGCTGGAGGCCTTGGAGCCAGGAGACTGTGGACTGACACCTCTGAAACCATGAGCCAAAGCAAACCTGTCCTCCTGTCAGTTGATTTCTCCAGGATTTTGTCATAGTAATGAACAGCTAACCAAACACAACTTCATAAAGCAGGAAGAAGAGGATGCAAGAAGATAAACATTCACATGTCCATTAAAGAAATCATATTCACAATCTTCCCATGGAGAAACTCTAAGCCCAGATATCTTCACTGGGGGATCTGTCACATATTTAAGAGGGAAGAATAACAACGCCAAACAACACCTTTCAGAAAGAACGAAGGAGAAACTTTCCAAATCACTTTGTGAGTCTAGCAGAACCCTGACCGAAACCCGACAGGAGCATTATAGGAAAGCGAAATGACAGAGCAATGTCCATCGTGCAGAGAGGTATGAGACTCCCTATTAATACTGGGGAGTCAAGTCAGCAGTGCAGAAAAGAGGCTACAAAGTCAGGTTTATCTCAAGCACTCAGGGCTGGTTTGGAGCTTGGAAACCAGTCGGTGGCTGTTCACCACGTTAACAGAATAAAGCAGATGAACTGCATGAGCATTTCGGAACCGAAGCAGAAGCACTGACAAAATCCAACGCACTCATGAGGAAAACTCACGGCAGTGTAAACGGGGACGTCCTCAGTCTGGGAAGGTCCCAAAGGAGACCCTGCAGCTCACGGTCCACTCAGCGGTGCGAGACCAAGCGTGTCCCTCTAACAGCGCGAACACCTCTCTCCAGCCCCTCTGGCACCCAGCAGGTGATTTAGTCAGTTCCATAAAGTGGGAAAAGAAGTAGAAGGGCTACAGGTTGGAGAGGAAGATGTGAAAGCCAGATGACTTGTGTCTATGCAGAAAACGCTCATGGGATCTACAAAGCAAAACGAAACACAACACAACTGGAATAAGTGAATTTAGCAAGATACAGAACCAATATAAAAAAAATCAGGGGGCTGGGGATTTAGCTCAGTGGTTAGAGTGCTTGCCTTCGATCCCTAGCACCGAGACAAAAAGACAAAAAAAAATCAGGTGGATTTCTAGCAATGAGCAACGAGCAAATAGAAAAGTAGCACTGAATACGAGAGATATTTAGAAAGCTATAGAAAGCCTCTATATTGACAACTATTTTACAATTCTGTGTGAAGGCCTAATAAATGTATCGAACCTAACATTAAAGGTGGACGTTGGGGGCCGAAGACACAGCCCAGTGGCAGAGTGTCTGCCTCGCATGCTCGAGGGCTTAGGTTTCATCCCCAACACTGATTTTTTAAAAAAGGAATTTCTGATTTTTTCACCCCTATATCTACTCCATTCCCTCATCTTGGTAAATGGTATAATTATCGAGTGGAAGCTTCCTTAGTTGTTTCCAAAAGCCCCTGCGTTTACCCGCTCTCCCCACTCCTACCCGGGTGACGGCGGTGATCTCTGCTGGCTGGGATCCGTGTTCCCTCGCCACTTTACAATCCACTCCTTTCTTCTTTCTTTCTTTCCTGTACTGGGAATTGAGCCCAGAGCTTTTGCACTGAGCTACATTCCCAGTTCTTTTTCATGTGTTTGTTTTGAGAATTGGTAAGTCACTGTACTCAAACTTGTGATCCTTCGGCCTCAGGTTTCCAGAGTGCTGGAATTACAGCAAGTGCTACCACAGTGGTTTATAATCTGCTCTTTACAAATAAACCAAAGTAATCTTTTAAAAACCATCTGATAGCCAGGTGCAGTGGTGTACACTTGTGTTCCCAGCACTTGGGAGGCTGAAGCAGGAGGATTATAGCAAATTCAAGGCCAGCCTGAGCTACATAGTGAGTTCAAGATCAGCCTGAACTACACAGTGAGACTCTGTCTCAAAACAAAACCAAACCACCATCTGATCATTTCTTTCCCCTGCTTAAACCACTCTAGTGGGTGTACTGAATGTACTTAAAAACAGTGGATTTAAAAATGCCTTGCCCAGACCTTTGAGATCTTGAAAGACCCAACACGGGCTCCCTCTCGATCCTCACTCTCGCTAGTCCCCTTGGTCACCACATGCTCTGGCCACACTGTCTTTCTGTGCTCCGTGCTTCCCACCTGTTGTTCTGTCTTCTTGGAGGGCTTTCTCTCCAGACCTTTGTAAGCCTGGCTCCTTCTTGTCACCTAATGATCAGCTTGAATAATTGTCCTTGTTTCCTTTGTGCCGTGTTCCCACTTAGATTATAGACGGGTAGGACAAGAACACACCCCCAGTGGACGGGGGTGCGAGTCCACCCAGGTCCTGACGGCCGTAAGCTGTGGCGCGAGCCGTGTAGGGAGGGAGGGTGACAGCCAAACAGAGATGCGTGCTGCCCCAGCTCCTACCTGGCTCTCTGACCCTTTGTGCAGAAAGGTCCTGCCAGGGTCGAAGGGAGCCAGGTTCTCTCCACCTGCCGGAGCCGGCTCACAGCCGGCACGCTCCACAGAGGCAGCCTTCTGAACTGGAGCCTGTCGGGTCTGCGGGGCTCAGCGCTGAGGGGATGGCCTTGTCTTGGGGAGATGAGCCACATCTTTGCTTCTGGTGCTTCCTGCCCTCTACCTTTCAGCGGCCCTCTCGCTTCCTTCACAGTACTTGTCGCTCCCTGGAGGGCCTTGTCCACCTGTCTCCCCACCAGGACACAAGTCAGGGACAGGGTTCAGCTCAGTGGCAGATGCTGCCTAGCATGTGCCGGGCCCTGGGTCCATCCCTGGCACAGCAAGAGGGAAAAAATGACGACCTAAATATTTCTTTCCCATGCACAGCTGCACTTCCCCACGAGGGCAGTGCTCGGCAGATACTCAGTGACATTTGGTGAATGAGTGTGTCACCTCCCTGCTCCAGGTTTGCTGTGGATCCCCTCCACATCGAAAGTTTCCCAGCTTCTCCCCAACTTTGAGCTCAAGTCTACCCGTCGAACAGCTCATCCTTGCTCAGCGCCCCTGGCGTCAAGGCCTCTCACCTGAAACCTTCCCTCCGCTTCCCCGCCATGGGCCCACGTGAGTTCCAGGCCTGTGACTCCACTCAGACCCTCCAGGCCTGCGTCTTCCTGACTCTGGTTACCCTCATCCATAACTTCTTCTTACTTCCAGGACATTTCCACCATCCCCATCTTCAGTCTCTGTTACACGCACCCTTCCTGCCCTTCCTATTTGTCTACATCTCTGTCTCCTTCCGCTCAGCCCTATCAACACCCGACTCACTGTCTTCTGGGTGCTGTGGACGGGCCCTTCCCTCCCACCAAGGAGGTCTGTGAGACCAGGGCTCTTCCACTTAATCACACATATGTTGCCCCCTCTGGACACACCCATGCAGGCGAACACACAGATCTTGAAGAACACACCTAGCAGTAGTGAAGGAGTTGTTTCTGGGTAGGCGGGATAAGCAATTTTTTAAATGTTCTTGCTTATCCGTATTTTCTGGTTTTCAAAATGAACATCTGTTTTTCTACTAATAACAGATAATAACCTGACTTTAAGACTTACTATAAAGCTACAGTAATGAAGACTGTGGCATTGGTGAAAGAATAGATACGTAGATCAATGGCACAGAACGCAGAGCCCAGAAATAGACCTGCATGACAGTCAGCAGATCTTTTTTTTCTTTAATTTATTTTATTTCAATGGTGCATTTTAGATGTACAGAGTGATAACGTTCATCATAGGGGATTTGTACCTGTACATGATATATCTTGTTGCTTCTTTTTTTCCTGTTCACCTCCCCTCCCTTCACCCCCTCCTCCCTCCTTATTTACAAAAGCTTTGTTTCCATTTTTTCCTTCCATTTCTTATTTCTCTTGTCCCTCTGTTCCTTTCCCCCTCCCCCTCCCTTGTTCCCTTTCCCGTTTGGACATTTTCTTCTCTTTTCCAGTATAATACATTTTAGTCTTTATTTACACTTTCAGTTTCTCACACCAGAGAAACAATGCTGTATTTAAATACCACGTGTATGATTTATTTCACTTAAGAGTATGGTCTCAAGATGCATCCATTTACCTAGGAATATCTCAAGTGTATCATTCTTTATGGCAGAGTAGTACTCCATCGTATAAAAAATCCCCACATTTACTTTATCCATTCCAGTGTTGGTGGGCATTTGGACTGTTTCCAAGATTTAGCTATTACAAACTGTGCCACTATAAACATGGGTGTGCATATATTGCTGCAGTATGATGCTTTTAATTCTTGTGGGAAGATACCAAGAAGTGGAATAGCTGGGTCAAATGGAATCTCTAGTCCTACTTCCCTGAGGAATCTCCACACTGATTTCCATAGCACTTGCACCAGTCTACATTCCCACCAACAGTGGAGAAGGGTTCCTTTTTCTCCACAGCCCCTCCAGCATTTGTTATTGGCTGATTTGTTGATAATAGCCATTCCTTCTGGAGTGAGGTGGAATCTCAGGGTTGTTTTAATGTGCATCTCTTGAGTGACCAGTGATGTTGAACATTTTTTCATATGTCTATCTGCTGTTTCTACTTCTTCATCTGAGAAGTGTCTATTCATTTCAGTTGCCCACTTTTGAATTGGGTCTTTAAATTTGGGGGGTCTGATTTTTTTGAGTTCTTTATGTATTCGAGATGTTAAACCTTTGTCAGAGGAATAGCTGGCAAAAATTTTTTCCTACTCTGTGGGTTGGCTCTTCGCTCTGTTGGTAGTTTCTTTTGCTGTGCAAAAGCTTTTTAATAAGATCAGGTCCCAGTTGTTGATTCTTTGTGATATTTCCTGGGCAACTGGGGATTTGTTCATAAAGTCCTTGCCTATACCTATGTCTTCAAGAGTTCTGCCTATTCTATCTTCCAATAGATTTAGCGTTTCTGTTTTAATATTTAGATCTTTGATCCACTTTGATTTTAGCTTAGTGCATGGGGAGAAATATGGGTCTAGTTTTAACCTTCGGCATGTGAAGAGCCAGTTTTTCCAGCACCATTTATTAAAGAGGCTATCTTTCTTCCAGTGAGGTTGTTTGGCTCCTTTGTCAAACATAAGGTGACTGAGAGTGTTTGGACCTGTTTCTTCATCTTCTAATCTGTTCCACTAGTCCTGGGGTCTGTTTTTGTGCCAGTACCATGCTCTTTTTTATTGCAGTAGCTTTGTAATATAGTTTTAGGTCAGGGATTGTGATGGCCTCTGCTTTCTTTTGTTGCCCAGAATTGCTTTTGCTATTGTAGGTTTCTTTTGGTTCCAAATGAATTTTAGAATTGTCTTCTCTAATTCTGTGAGGTATGCTATTGATAATTTAATTGAGATTGCATTAAATCTGTATAGCATTTTTGGGAGTATGGCCATTTTCACTATATTGGTTCTTTCTACCCAGGAGCAAGGGCTATCTTTCCATTTTCTGATATCTTCTTTGATCTTCTTTTTCAAAGTACTGTCAGTCAGCAGATCTTTAACAAAAGAGCCAAAGCCGCCCAGCGGGGGAGAGCTAGCCTTTTCTGCAACCAGACTCATGCAGGAAGAATGTGAGACCCAGACCTTACGCTCTTCAGAAAAACTAACTCAAAATGGACCAGAGACATAAATGTAAAATACAAAACCATGAGACTCCTGGATAACAACACAGAAGAAAGTCTAGGTGAATGTGGGTTTGGCAATGGCCTTTGAGGGACAGCACCTAGACATGGTCCATAAAAGAGTCGACACACTGCACCTCATAAAATTAAAAACTTCTGCTCTGCAAATGACACTGTCAAGAGAATGAGAGGACAAGCCACAGACTTGCAAGAGATATTTTCGAAAGATACGGCGGGGAAAGACTTGATCTAAAGCCGGCTGTGGTGGTGCACACCTGTAATGCCAGCACTTGGGATCTGAGACAGGAGGATCGGCATGAGTTCAAGGCCAGCCTGAACTACATAGCAAGACCCTGTATCAAAAAACCGAAGGAAAAAAGACTGAATAATACGACATGGACAACCCAATTTTTAAAAATGGGCAGAAGACCCAAGCAGATTCCTCACCAAAGAAGACGTACAGATAGAGAGGAAGCACATGATGGAGAGATGCTCGACCTCACATGCCCTTAAAGAACTGCAAACTATGTCACGATGCCACCCTTCGTGCCCACCAGACGGCAGACCCGAGACCCCAGCAACACCCGGAGCTGCCCCGAATCACGGCAGAGGGGTGCTCGTGCCTTGCAAGTAAGAATGCAGAGTAGTATGGGGCCACTTTTAAAGACAGGTCGTTTCTTTTTTGTGTGGTGCTGGGGATCGAACTCAGGGCCTTGTGCTTGCTAGGCAACTGCTCTACCACTGAGCTATATCCCCAGCCCCGACAGGTCGTTTCTTAAAAGCCGCAGAGAGTCTTACCGTGAGCAGGCGGCGGTGCCCTGAGCATTTGCTCCACTGGGCCGGAAATGTGTGCCACACAAGAACCGCAGCATGTGTGCACAGTGGCTTTACTTGTCATCTCCAGACCCCGAGGGCCACTGGGATGTCCTGGAGCGGAACTGTGTGGAGGGATGAACAGGGGCACCTGTGCAGTGGGCGGATTCAGCACTGAAGCGAAGTGAGCTGTCCAGTCACAGAAAGACACAGCAGACACTAAATACGGAGTGCTGAGCGAAGAAGCCGGCATATTCTGACCACACGATGTTCACAAACAGCAAGACTGTGAAGACCAAAGAGATCAGTGCTGCTGCAGGTCGGGGAGGACGCGATTTTGAGGGCAGCAAAGCTGCTCGGCATGACGCGCCGACGGTGGACGCGTGTCTTCACCCATTTGTGAAAATCCAGCCATGAGCCCGGGATCTGCCGAGGACTCTGCTGACCATGAAGTGTCCGTGTAGCTTCCTTGCTTAGAACACACGTTCCACGTAGAGCACACGGAGCTGCCCAAGCTTTCCGCTTGTATTTGCCGTGAAGCTAAAAGTCCTTTAAAAAATAATCTATTAAAAAATAATAAG
This sequence comes from Hystrix cristata, assembly GCA_004026905.1. NCBI lineage: Eukaryota > Metazoa > Chordata > Mammalia > Rodentia > Hystricidae > Hystrix > Hystrix cristata. The sequence continues at coordinate 225,287 of PVJO010000155.1, forward strand.
AGACCTTGGAAGCGGAAAGCTGCCTGTTCTATCACATGGGATCCCACTTTTTTATTCTTTTCAGTACTGAGAATTGAACCCAGGGCCTTTGCACTGAACTACATCCCCAGGCCTTTTCTTATTTTTTAATTTGGAGACGGGCTCACTAAGTTGCCCTGGTTGGGCTTGAACTTGCGATCCTCCTGCCTCAGGCTCCCTGTCTGCTGGCATGACAGGCCTGCGCCACCATGCCTGGTTCATCCTGCCTTGAGTCGAAATACCAGATGATCTCTGTATATAATTTAGTGCTGGGACTTTCGGCGAGCTGTACATACTTGTCGGCTTTCCTGTTTTGGGACACCATACCCAACACCTGCCACTTGGAGGAAGAAAGGTTCCGTCCATGATCAGCTGGCTCCAAGGAAGAAATATCATGGCAGAAGGGTGTGGTGGAGCAAAGCTGCTTAGTTCATGGCAGTCAGAGAGGAAGGGGCAGGGACCAGGCATGGAGCCCAAGGTCACACCTCCGTGATCCACCGAGAAACACCCAGAAGTGAGTCCGCCAGTCCCTGGGGCGGCTCCCAAGCCAATCATATTGACACAATGCAGTTCAACTGTCACACGGTACAGCCATTCTAGGCTGCATATTTGATTTCTATTTGAAAATGAAGCGTTGAGGCAGATTAGTAGTATTTGTATTTTTGTGTTTCTCATGGAGATATAAAATAGAAATCAGTGTAGCCTTGTCAACATTTAATTTTGTCAAATAAACACTTAAAACTCTACCACGTGACTCAAGTGCCTCTGACCTGCATCCCTGCTCTGTGTGCAAGTAGTTTCTGTGTTGCATACTGGTACTGGACCCCGAACTAAAGGGCCTGCTCCCCAGGCAGGCAGATGGCTGTCGGCACTGGGCCTGCCCTCAGGGCAGGCTGGAGATGAAGCCACTGGGGCTGCAGAGCCCAAGTCGCCTGCCCAAAGTCCCGCTGTCCGGCTGGCTGCACCGGGACACAGACCCGCCTGTCTTGCCGCCAAAGCCTGCCCTCTTCTGCTCCTAGAGTCGGGTTTCCTGCCTTGCTCTCTCTTTTTTTCTGGAAGCAGCGCTGTCCTCTTCACTGTGCGGTCATTCTCCAGGGAGTCCCCCTCTGGCTGTGGTTGGCATGGTTGGCACGGGAGCTGCTGAGAAGGGAGAGCCGGCCGGAGCCTCCCCAGGGGCTGAGCGTCCCCTCCTCGCAGCCAGCCGGGACCCCGTGACCCGTCCCTGCAGGAGAGTCAGAGGACAGGGACGCCTGGTGGCGTCCAGGTACCAAGGTCCACTTGCAAACATACATCCCCCTGTGTCACCAGCAGCGACACAGAGCCGTCATCCCTCCTCCCTGGGATGGAAGCAGCACCCACTAAAGTGGGAAGAACATGGCTCTCAGGAAGCCGTCCACAGAGAAGGGACCTGGACAATGCTCCCCCCTGAGGGTTGTGAACCATCCGGAGCGTGGATGTGCAGCCACTCGGAGGGACGAGAGACTGGGCAGCTGTCTCAAGCCCCAGAGAGCACACTGAAGCTTTCATTGTGTTAGGGGACAAAGGTCTGTGGTCCGTCTGTGAAAAGAAAACAAAAAGCCCTGTGTGTTTGTTCTGCAACTCAGTTAATTTGGAAGTAATAACAAAAAGCACAATTCACCAACTACCTTCCCTGCCCATCATGCTTTATGACTTTGACATTTGACGATTGTGTTTCTCTTAGACCAGGTCCACTCATGTGGGTAAACACTCAGAAGGCACAAGAAGGAATGGAAAGTTCTCCCTCTTTGTGCCTGCCTCTGACTCAGAGCTCCTCCCGCAACCTGTGCAGCCGGGTGAAGAAACTGTGCAGGGGCCCCACGTGTGGAGGTTGGCTTCCGCCAGACGCTGCAGCTCGTGGTGGCTCACGCTTCTATTTGTGTGAGACGGCGGCAAGGCCGAGCGCTTCCTGTCCAGCCTTGCTTTGCTGGGGCTGGGCGCTGGGGCTGGCCCATGTCACGGGCTGCCTGCTGTCTGGACTAGGGTCCATTCCAGCCCCAGGTCAGCCCCACAGCAGCTGGTGTGACTGCCGGGTGCCTCCCATCACCCACAGACGGCCCGGTCTCGCGATGGCAGAAAGGTTCCCAGCCGCAAGAGGGGTCACGGCCCAGCACGCCTGCCATCCTCTCCGCTGGAGCACGTGCCGGCAAACCTTTGGCCAAAGCTCCACATCTGGATGTGAAGCACGTCTGTAAACTCACCTTGCCAAAGAGGAGACTCACGGGGTGACCAAACTTGTGGCATTTTCCTGCAGGCTGCCACAGCATGTTGTCAATACAACTGGACATGTGCACGTGCTCTTGCCTGTTTTTTATACAAATGGTATTATGAGGGTTTGTGTGTGTGTGTGTGTGTGTGTCCCTCCCTCTCTGTTCTTGTACTGGGGCTTGAATCAGAGCCTCACCCACAGCCGCCCTTTTATTTCGAGATGGCGTCTTGCTGCGCTTCCCAGGCTGTCCTCAGACGTGTGATTCTCCACCTCAGCCTCTCGAGTAGCCAAGTCGCAGGTGTGGGCACCCTCGCTGGCTGCAGTACCTTTTCGCGGTCTGTGATTGGTATTTACAAACCGTGATAGCCATCAAAATGTAAATGTTTACCTTACAGATGGCAAAAACATATTGTGGGCAAACAGTTTCACAAGAGCTCTTATCTCTGTACGTCGAATGGCAGGAAAATAACCTGCACTTGAGAGAATGGAGAAGAAAGCGATTTAGGTTTTGTGGGGTGCTTTTCCGAGCTATTCGAGAGCCCCTGGACAGCTCTCCGAGGTTCAGGCAAGAGGGCCCACACCGAGGGTGCTTATGTTCTAAGGAACTGCTGCGTGGGCTCACTGGTCTCCTGAGTGAAGTCTGGTTTCTCAGCTACCCTTTATCAAAGAGGGGCTTCCGGTGTCCTCCTGAGGGTCCCCGTGCCACGGAGTCAGGGAGGGCACCTGCCTCAACTTCTGCCCCCTCCGTCTCCGGCCGGTACAGTCGCCACCAGACATGCCGTGTGGTTAGTCCCTTGCCCGCTTCTTGCTGGTCTTTGCCAACTGGAATCGAAGCTCTGGGAGGCCAGGGACTTTCTCTTGGCCGCTGCGGTGTCCTCAGCTCTGAGACAGTGACTGGCACACAGAAGGCCCTTGGTAAATACAGAACGAGTGTGACAAATGTTCGCACACAAGGGAGTTGCGCCTCTAACCCTGCGGGCTTCGTCTTTCATACTGGGATTTCATTCTCTCCTTCACTAATCTGGAGGAGTGATTGGTTGGCATGTACAGGGTGCCACCCAAAGGGACCTCTAGTCACATGTCAGACAGAGCGACGGTTCATCTTGATCGTCAGCTTGGTTGATGGAGAAACTGGGTGTGCCAGCGGTCTGCCAACATGGCGGATCTGTGGATTAATCCACCGACGAACTCGTGACTTGGTGGCATTACTAGAAGGTGATGGGAACTGCAGGTAAGGTCTGGGGTGTGACCCTGGGGACTGTACCTGGGCCTTCCTCCAGCCCTCTAGACCTTTCTGCTCCTGGGCTCCATGAGATGAGTGGCTTCCTCACCTTCCCTTCCACCATGACACTCTGCGTCGTGTCAGGCCACAAGCCGTGGACCCACCAACTGTGAATGGAAACCCTTCCTCCTGAGGCATCACATGTCCGGCACTGTGTCTTGGCAACAGAGAGCTGACTAACACAGACACCCACTTTGCCGGCACCCAGGAGGGCGCCCATAGCCCACACTTAGGTGATGGCGTGAATGTTCACAGCAGCAAGCAGCACCTCTCTTGGACAGCTGAGCTTCGGGGTGGGTCCCAGCATCAAGGGGAGGGAGGAAATTCGCATCTGGAAGGCTAATGTAGACATCCCTGGTGGGAGGACAAACTGAGCTCTCCGTGAACGTTGGCGTCAGAGCAGAGAACTAAACCCGCGGAGGGGACTGGGATGAGCACGGGGGCGGAGAAGCTACGGGAATGTCTTGGAGATAAAAAGTAGGCGGAGATGTCTTGCTGTAAGCGACACAGTAGAAGAAACCACAGCTGGGGAAGACTCAGCCTTCTGCGGGGCAGGATTCCAGAGAGTGGGAAGCCTGGGCCAGGGCTGGAAGGGACACAGAGGCCACATCAGGGTCAGCGAAAGTTGATCTGAAGAACAACCGTGTCTGTCCCGTCTGTGTTCCACACCTGCCGCCTCCGTCCTCACCCCTGTGCTGGTGGCCACTTAGCTTCCGCCGAACTCGCAAAGACCTGGGAGGGGCTGCTGGGGACAAGGCTAGCTGCCAGAGGAAGTGCCAGAGCCTCCGCGTGCAGCTACACGCGGTTCCCACGCCGAAGGCCGGTCTCGGCCCTCTATCCTGAAGCCCCACTGTGAGCCACCAGCCCTCCCAGGTGCACAGGCCCCTGTCACCCCTCCCTGTGGCCTCCTCACCGAGCCGCTTCTGCCCCGTAGCCCTTCCCACTGTGCTGTGCTAACAATGGAATCTGCTTTCCTAACTTGCCCGGAATAGAATCTGTGGAATTCAGTCACATGGGCGAATGTGAACATCATATTTTGAAACAAGCTTCTCCAGAGGGGTCTGTGTTTCTTTTCCTGTTCACTGCAGTGACAGTGAGGCCAGTGATGTCAACTGGACCCACCAGAGATGCTGGAGCCCTGAAACGTGAGAAGCTCCTAGTGGCAGATGCGAGGGAGCAACAGGCAGGTAACTGACCTGCAAGCCGCCTCGGCCTGGAGCAGGCGGAGAGGAGAGGGCGGAGCCACAGTGCCCGGTCTGTGGGAGGAGAAGCCAGTTATTTTGCTCGTTTCTTCTTTAAATTGTGGTAAAAATTCTTTTAACCATAAAATTAAGCATTTTAGAGTGATTATTCGTGGTATTTAGTACACTCACTCTGCCCAGTTTCAAAACAGTTCCATTGCCCAAGAGGAACCCCACTACCTGGCAAGCAGCCGCCCCATCTTCCCAGCTCCTGGAAGAAGCCCTGTTTTTGCAGGAGATTTCTAAGAATGTCTTCTCTCAGGGGCTCAGTGGTATGAGCTTTAGGGTAAGACAGGGCCTGGATCAAAAGCCAGTTTGTCACTTATCTCTGTGCCCCTGCCACAATTGCTTAATCTCTCCCATCCCGGGCTGGGACACTATCTGTTTCACATCCAGGTTCCAGACAGCTGGAAGAGGTCTTCTTAAGAGTTAAAGCCCAGGCCGGCTGGCTGCGGTCGTTGGCCAGCCAGAGGGTGGCTCTCCGCACGCCAGGGCCTCGCAGGAGGCTCAGGAAATGTAACCTTTATCTTGATGTTCTTCCATTCGTCTTTAGCAACAGAGAAGATTTTGAGGGACACACAATCAAGCATCTTTCAGAATATCAACTTCCACTTCTGACACTGGGCAACATGCTTGGCTCGTGGATCTCTGATATTGAACGAATGAAAGATGCTGCCATGACCCACAACAGGCCATATGGAAGTATGTTGGGAACCGAGTCCGGGTGTAACTCAGGGCCTTGACTGTCATTCCATGGGCCACTGGCCCCTAAAGAGTAGTGGAAATGGCTTTTTGGAGTGAACAAGCAGCTCAATGTGTGGGGACACCGTCTCTTAGACTTCTCCACTCGGTACCGAGATAGCAGGGGAGGTGGGCAGGACTCCTGGGCACGGGCCATGCTCATCTCGTGGCCTCATGTACACTCAGATGTGCTGGACTCGGGGTCCGACGGGCACAGCAATGGGACGGTCACTGGGTTCTTCACCCCTCCCAGGTTTGGGACAGTCACCGTCCCCAGTCTAAGTGGATTCCAAGCTGTTCTGCAACCCTGTGAACTCCTGAAATGGGCTCTGAAGTCAAGACAATCATCCTGGGCTCCCTGGCTGGAGGAACAAACTGACAGGTCATCTGAGGTTCCTGGCAAGGGAGCAACCTTGGAAAGTCCTAGCAGTTAAGTCCTGCAAGCCCGGAGTATCTTGGGGTGAACGCGGGACTGGATGTTCCCCAAGGCCTCCTGGGACCCCGCTGAGCCAAGGGAGGACGCGTGGCCTGTTGAACTCCTGAGAGGGGTCAGAATTTCTTCCCACCCCGAGGGTCACTGACCAGAACCTGGCCTGCTCAAATAAGTCTCAGAAGGGCTGGTTTTCCATCGTCTGGTGGAGTCCCAGGGCTCCAGCTCTGGGATCCCAAGGGCAGTGGCTGCATTAGGTGGCAGAGTCAGCTGGACTCCAGAGGCTCTGCAAGGGCAGGGCGGGGCAGGGGACAGGCTGGCCAGGTCCAGGGTTGCAGCACATCCAGTGCCCCTCCACTGGGTCCCCTGCAATCCTGCCAGAATTCAACAGTGGCTCCCCGCTGCTTTCCAGCAGGTGGCTGGACCCACTAAGGGCTCTTCAGCCAGAGACGCTAAGGCCCCGGCACTCTGGGGGCGCCGGACGTGACAGAGGCAGCAGCTTCCAAAGCAGTGGTGCTGAGCAGGATCTCTCTGTGCTGCCCGGGCCAGTCCCGACTCCTTCTCGCCATGATCCTCCTGCCTCAGGGCCTGGGTGCTGGACTAGGGGCTGTGCCACCATGGTGGGTATTACATATTCTGATCACCAAACGTTTCTAACCAGGCCTAGTTGGAAACACTAACATCTGTGAAGTTAAATGCCCCCTGGGAAACAACCAACTCTCAGCTCCCAAGACCTTCCCAAGGCCACAGCGTTCCAGCTCCTCTGGCCCTGGACATTCCCCAAGGCCCCCAGCCTCAAGATAAGGAGGAACGAAGACCCGCAGAAAGCTGGAGGGCGGCCCATTCTCACGGCCCTTCCCACCCTTCCCATCCTAACCTATATATCAAACTTAAGCCCCTTTGCTCGGAGAGCTACTCCTTTGTTCCCAAGAAGTCTCCCACTGGCTGGGTTTACTCTGTAAGTAAAGCCTGCTTATACTTGTTGCTGTTTTGCTTATCTGACTCACATTATTAACCATGGGCAGGTGGTAGGGAGGTGGGCGTCCTTCCCAATCCCTTGGCCTGGCTGCTCTCTGGAGATCACCAAGCCAGGAGTTCCGAGGAATAGTGGCCCTCGGTCCCCACTTGCCCCATCCCAGCCCGAGTCTCCCTGTGGGAGTGGACAGGACCATTTCTGCATAGCTGGGCGCGGCAGGAGGGGCCGAGGACCCTGGGTAGGAGAGGGAGGAGGAAGGGAAGGCTGCAAGCTCTGGGCAGGATGCTCAGCGGGATGGGGAATGACCAGAAAGGATGAGACAGGACCCGGGACTCAGACTTTAACCCCAGGAGGGTGAGGAATTCAACACAAGGGGACCCAGCACGAAGCCTCCCTGGCTGCAGGTGGCATGGTAGAGTGAATCCAATGAGTAAGGGGTCTACATGCATTGCACCTGGCAAGGCAGAGAGAAGGCACAAGGACTCGGTCTGGGGAAACACAGCGCCTCTGGCTGGGAGGAAGAGGATGAGGGCCTGGTAGAGGACAGTGGGTCCCAGCTTGACTGTCCTGGGGGGAGCTGTGTGGGCTTTCCGCTGTCCAGGCTGTGGCGGGACGAAAGCCTCGGCTAGAGGTGTAGGCAGGTCCTTCCGGTCTCTCCACCAAGGAACGGCCACTGAGGGTCATGTGTGAAATGCTGGGCAGAGGCAAGGAGGAGCAAGGGGCTGGCAAGCGTGGCCATTGGAAGGTGGGCCCTGGGGCACAAGTGTCGATGCTCAGAGTGGGGCCTGTAGAAGGGACTGGGCCAGCAGGGCTCCGGTCCCCTGAGCAGATCAGCCCATGCGGGGGCTCCCCACCGAACAGGTTGGGAAGGGGCTTTGGGACCGAGTCAGGCTCTGTCTCTGTTGCGTGGCTGCCGAGACGTGCTGCCTCACCGCAGAGCGAAAGCTGCAGCCCGAAACCTCGGAAACCTCTCCTGCTTTAGGCTGACTTCCCTCAGGTCCGTGGGGCTGCGAGGCAAACTTCAGGGCAGGAGTCCAGGGCTGCAGATCCACAGGCCTGCGGCGTGTTCCCACGTCTGTGTCTATGGGGAGGCCACACGGGGAGCGGGGAGCTGCTGGTCCCCACGAGGACATCGGACATCCTGACCATGCTCCACCAGCAGAGTAGCCCTAGGACACAACCTTGGCAAGTGGCTGGGTGCTTCCTTGGAATGAATTCCTGGAAGTGGGATACTGGTCCAAAGCTGTAGATACTCTAAACTTAGTGAAATATTATCAATTTGCTTGCCATGAACCTTTATTTTTTTTTTTTTGGTGGTGGTGAGACAGGCTCTTGCTCTGTGGTTCAGGCTGGTCTTGAACACACTGTGTAGCCCAGGCTGGCCTCCAGCTTGTGGTGATCCTCCTGCCTCAGCCTCCCAAGTGCTGGGATTATAGGTATGAGCCACCACGCCTGGCTCCACACACTTTCAAGTGGTTTCAGTGGCTATTTATTGGTAATGACGTCCTCACAAACTTCGAATATGTGCAATTTAAGATTTCTGTCAGTGCGATTGGCCCTGAGTACTTCCCCCTGCTGCTTTACACACCTGACCCCCTCATGCATGGAGAGCACCTTCTAGCCCGACAGAGGCCAGCAGCCCTGCGTACGCGCACCTTCCCATGATAAGGTTTATGCTATTTGTACACGTGTGCGATACGTAATCTCTACATTCCTGTGCGGAGCTGATGCATGCACAGAACACACCTTAATTCCTTTTTTATTCCCTTTTCCTCCCCTCCCTCTCTTTCCTCCTCCATCTCTTGATCTCCTTCCCACTTGAGAAAGATCTATCTCCCTACTTCCTGTTATTCATTTTTTATTTTGCTCTTTATACTTTGGGATTTTCATATCAGAGAAACTAAGTGACCTTTAAGCTTGTGTATCTGATTTATTTCATGCAACATTACAGTCTCAAGGCACATCCATCTTCCCACAAACGACTCAAGAGTATCCTTCTTTATAGTATGGCAGCACTCCATGGTGTGTAAATACCACATTTTCTTTATCCATCCATCTGTGGCTGGACATTTCAGTTGCTTCCAAGACTTAGCTATGATGTGTCGTGCTGCTATAAACATGGGTGTGCAAGGACCTCAGTAATATAACACATTTAGCTCTTTGGGGAAGATACCTAGAAGGGGAATAGCTGGGTCAGATGGAATTTCTAATAAGAGGCGAACAGCAATAACCAACAATGAGATGGAACAATCATTGCAGTTTACTGTAACAAAAGTTACGTGAGTGCAGCTACTCTGTCTCAAAGACATCTCACCCGGAGCCCCCTTCCCATGACGACAAGAGTTGACCTAGTGTCTGTGTGAGGTGGTAGTGTGCGGCGACACGGGCTTGTGACGCAGCGGCAGGTGCCGTGGGAGGTTCCGGGAACGGTGGTGCTATAGGGCCGGGACCATGTGCCCGATGACCGAGTTGGCTTCTGGGCAACTCCAGGTGGTACCGTTCACACTGGGGGCCGCGCTCAGTGGGGCTGTGCGGGCGGCACTGAGATTCCCTCACCTCGCAGGGTGGCCCCACTTGCACCGCAGGCACTATTAATTCCCAGAATTTTCTGCAGAATATCTCTGACTGCGGGTGACAGTGGACGACAGTGGGTGGCTGAAAGCATGGGAAGTGGCCCCTGGATAAGCAGGGACTACTGTGTGGCAACTCTTTGGTTACCCGGGATGCCAGCAGCGATTCCCTGCCTTAATTCCAGGGTGCCCGGCCGCCTTCTGCTCCGTCTCTACCTGGAGGACAGTTCTCGTCACTTGTGTGTAGAACTCCTCACCAAGAACATGCATCCCACCATCTTCCACGCTGGCGCCCATCCAAGCCAGGCTGCAGGTCCTCCTGTGGCGGCCGTGGCGCTCTCCCCAGTGCTCAGGGCCTCCTGGCCCCTCGCTTAGGACTGGCAGGGTTTCCCGCGTTTCATGTCCCTACTCTCCTCTCAACCCAGATGTTCTCCTTTCCGCGCTTCCTGGAGTCCACAGCTTTGCAGATGAAAAGCAGCTCACTGCCTCTGGTCGCTGCCCTTGGTGTCCTCGAAGCCCTCTAGGGCGAGCAGGCTGGTCTGGTGCGCTTTTCACAGATGTGGGCTGGACACCCTGGAAGGAAGGGCCGTGTGGGGCAAGGTCCCTCCAGGGGCTCCCAGGGACGCCCTCCCACCCTCTGCCCAGGCCTCGGCCCCTTGGCCGACCATGTCTCTGTATTAGTTCATTTCCCAATCCTGCCACAGAAGCCTCGGGGCAGGTGAACTTTACAAAGAAAAGAGGTGCTTCGGGCACATAGTTTTGGGTCCTGGAAGGGCAAACACAGGGCTCTGCGGAGGCCCCAGCACTGTGCTGTCAGCCCATTGTGGGTGGCAACGGCAGGAGAGCCTGCAGGAAGGAAAGAGCTCACCTCAAAGCAGAGACTGCTCAGCAATCGGGGGTCATGCTCAGGTCCATCCGGGAACCGCCGTCCCTTTGAGATTGGGGCCGGGAGACCAAACCTGTCCAGGGCCCCACCCTCTGTCGCCGCCACCACCGGGCATCCAGCTCTCTGCCCGCCTCATGGGAGTCTCTCGGGCCATGAGCAATCAAAGCACCAAATCGTCTTAATGCTGTTTCTGTCCTCGAGGACTCAGGAGGCAACAGGTGTCCCTGTCAGGAGGTGACTCCGTGCCACGGTGCAGCTGTCAGCCACTTTGCCTTGGTCCTTCTGCGACCCCAGCTCTCGGATTACAGATGAGATTAGACATGATCAGGAAACATGATCACTGTGTTGGTGGGGAGGGGCGATGGAGGAGATTAGTGTGTGGAGAAGAAGGAAAGAATCGTTTTCTTTATGGTTATTATTCTAAAGATTTCAAATGTAGATCAAAGTAAATAAAATACCTGGATGAACCCTTCTGTGCCCATAATCCGGCTTCCACAGCTTCCCCTTCTGCCAGCTTTGAGTCCTGGATTCCCTGCTGGTCTCCTCGTAGCTCGCTGCATCAGGTCCCAGACATCAGCATTTCATCTGTAAGGATTTCAGGAAGCACCTTGTAAAGATTAGGATGCTAAAAAACCCTCGAGAACATGGTAGAACATGAAAAAAACTAAGAGAAGTTTTTATGTAGTCAGAACATAGGATAAGGATCAGGAAGGTCTGCTTTAAACTCTGGTTTGTTCTGCAAACCTCTAGCAAGACGGTTAATCTCGGTGCCTTAGTGGTCACCGACACACAAGAACAGGGTCTCTGTCCCGGGGTGCCCCTGCCTCAAGGTGCCCGGGCCTGGGCAGCTGTGCTTCTGTATGGAGCCGAGAATCTGCTGCTGCCCCAAGTCTATGTTTTGGGGCAGGTCTGCCCTCCCCATGGCCCAAGAGGACCAAAGTGGGTCCTAAGGCTGTCACAAGTGAGCTGTGTCCCCAAGAGGGCCACCCAGCTGAGCACCCCACAGACCCTTGACCCCTGGGGGACTGTGTCTGTCCAGTTCTGATGTTCTGGACCAATCAAATGTCTATGGTCCCATTTGTGTTGCTTCTCAGACTGTGTTACATGATTGAATATTAATTATATTATTCAGAAAAAAGGAAGTCAGAGTATGTGCCTCAAGTGAATGACACTGGCTACATTTACAGAGAGAAGCTTTTTCATCAACCTGAAAAGAGCCTTTAATGTCTCAAGATCTCAGAGTATTTTCACCTGTGTCTCAGTCCATCTTGCAACACTGTGACCGCGCGCTGGAGCCTGGGAGGTTCGTAAAGAGGAGTGATGCCTTGGAGTGAGTTCAGGAGGCTGAAAGTCCAGGTAGGGGCGGTGCCCAGTGAGGGCTCCCTGCTGCATTCTGCAGGCAGAAGTGGTCCCAGAGACCGGGAGGGCAGCCGGCTTTGGAGGAAACCGTTTTGGAAATGAGGATGGTCACCTGCGCGAGAGGGCAGAGACCCTGGGACTTGGTCCCACCTCCTGGCACCGTTGATTTGGGGATTAAATCTCTAACACGGCCATCAGGGGACATCTGGGAACCAGGACTGAAGGCCTTTTAATTATCTGCATGGCTAAGGTAGGGAAAGGGAAGGCGTTTTTATCGGATGCAGAAACTGAAGGCTAAAGTTCGAGGCTGTCATCTCCTCTGGCGGGCCAGCAGCCTGGTGCTTTCCCTGGTCGTGTTGCTGGAGTGGCTGACTGTCTGGGGCAGGCGAGTCAGAGACCACCCTGCTGTCCGCGCCTTGTGACCCAGCTCACAGCCTGTGGAGAGCTGGGGCTGTGAGTCCACATCCCCAGCTGGGGACAGGTGCTGAGCTCAGGGCAGGGCCTGCGCCTACCTGGAGGAGGACTTTGAGATTTCCAGAATTAGCCCCGCTCAGCGGGGAGCCAGGGACAGATAACAAGGTCCTGGCTCCCTCGACCTCAGCCTGTGGCACCACCCGGACCAGCGAATCAGCGCCTGCCTGCCGAGGGGACCGAGAGCCCTGGGGGAGCAGACCGAGGCCGCCCTCCTCACTGTGCTGGCGACCCTGGCGTGTGTGGGGGATGTAGCCACATCCGAAACTCAGCGATGCCTTGGAACCCAGGTTGACAGCTCCAGAGGCATCGCCCTCCTCTGGGGGGCAGTGCCCAGCACAGCTCCACCTGTGCACGAGGGAGCAGGGAGCAGCGTGCGGGGAGCCGGGTGGGGGGCTCAGTGACCCATCACTCGGGGTGGGGCCGTGCAGTGGCTTCCTGGGCCAGTCCCACAGGACTGCGGACTACGAAGGGCAAATGTGGCTCTAAGCCTGTAAAACGCCACATCAGGTCCCAGCAACTGCTTCGGTCCCCAAGACAGTGTTGTCGGTGAGGTGGCCGTGGACATGAGGCTGTCCAGTCAGGATAAGTCCCCCCACCGGGCCTCCCTGCCCCTCCTTCCAGGCAGACAGCAGGCGGCTGCACCCCACCTGCAGCCCAGGTCAAGGGTGCAACACTGGGGTGGCCAGGGCAGTGGGGAGTCAGCATGGGAAGCAGGTGCCCTCCAGGGGGCTGGGGCCAGGACCGGCTCCCCTCCACGGTGCACTGTGGTGGCAGAGGACCAGCCCAGGCACCTGCTTCTGGGACCCTTGGTGCCACATGGCCAGCGGCACTGCAGCCCAGCTCCTGCCCTGCGCCTGCCATGCCCTCTGCAAACCCCCTTTAGGGCTGACCATGGGGGCCACATAGGGCCTCAGGAGTGAGCTGTGCCCCTGGCCACTGTCCCCGCCTCTACGCGGCCCTGGCCTGCACCCACCTCTATCTGCTCAGCCTCCAGTCCCTTCTCAATGCTACTGTCACTGCCAAGAAACCTCTCCCGCTAGCCCCACTCCACCTCTTAGAGGAAAGAACACGTACCGGAAGCTTATTGACCCCATTGTTGGGGAGTCAACAGAATAGTGAAGTTGGTTCTGGGAGGGGACTGACAGAGATGGTGGGTGAGACACAGAACTGATATCGTCCTCCAGGGCAAAGACCCTTCGGGATACGGCAGCATCTCAGAGAAACTGTGCACCTTACATAGCAAACCCTAGAGCGGACATGGGCTCAGAGAGCCACCAGAGAGCGAGCCTCAGTCAAGGACCGACCGACTCTGCCCGCTGTTTGTTTCTGCTAGTAAAGTTTTACTGGAACCAGCCACGCTCCCATGGGCTTTTCCTGTCCACGGCTACTTTAGTGTTATCTTAGCATGTGACACAAGAAAGCAGGCCGAATCTGCCCTCACCTAGGTGTTGTCCAGCTTCTTACTGTGGTAAAATACACATAAAATGCACCTGCTACTCCATTTTAAGCGCGCAGCCCAGAGGCGTTAAGTCCATCACCACCACCGTTGCCATAACTCTTTTCATCTCAGAAAACTGAAACTCTGCCCCTGCCAATAGCTGCCTCCCACTCCCCTTCCCCCAGCACGCACTGCTCTACTTCCTGCTTGACTTTGACCAACTTCCTCCTGTACTGGACAGACTGCTGGCACCGTCTCTTTGTGACCTCTTGCTGCCCCGAGCGTGATGCCCCCGGGCCCCACGGAGCAGGCATCAGGCCTTCCCTCCTCCCTAAGGCTCCACGCCAGGCCCCGCTGGACACGGGCACCCGATTCTCGTACCTGCTCATTAGTTGGTGGGCCTGTGCCGCCACTGGCTTTCACAAGGGTGAGCAGGGCTGCTGTGCACACCGGCGGGCACACGTCTCTTGCAGACCCCAACTTCTGTTCTTGTGGGTGCACCCCAGAGGGGATCGCTGGGCTGCCCGGCAATCCTAGCTTCAATTGTTTCAACAGCCGTGACGCGTTCCTGCTGCAGCTTGCAGGGCTTCCCCTTTCCCTGCTGGCTTGTTTTTGGGTTTTTTTTTTCTTTTTTTTTTGAGAGAGGCTCTTGCTATGTAGCCCAGGCTGGCCTTGAACTCATGGCAATCTTCCTGCCTCAGCCAGCCAAGTGCTGGGATCACGGGCATGCGCCAACATGCCCAGCCCACTTTCCTCACTTACCACGTCCTCCCAGGACGGGAGGCGGTTTCGCCTGTCACTGGACGGCTGCTCTCGAGCTGCACAGTCGCCTTGTCCCTGTTGTCAGTGAGGCTGCCAGGAGGAGCTGGTGGCACTGACCTAAGACAGCATGGTCCCCAGGGGATGCCAGGAGCACACTGCCTCCTTTCCGGCCACCCAGCATCTCAGGGTGCAGCAACCCACAGCCACGCGGTGACACAAACGCCTCGGTCCCACTGCCTTCCCCTGTCTCCCCAGGGACTCCTCCCCTAGGGGCCCTCTCAGCCCCCCGGGCCCAGGTGAGGGTGCCGCGGCCCCAGCCGCCAGCTGGCCTGGAGCAAGGCGGTTGGCCTGGTCTCTGAGGCCAGGGGAAGGCAGAGCCGACAGGGATGGGAGGTCAGGGCCTCGGTCTGAACGGCCTCACGACAGAGGGGTCCCGGCTTTAGGGCAGGGGCAGAGAGGGCTGCACAGCGAGGCTTGGGGGGCAGCTGAGAAGGGGAAACCGGAGGGTGCTGGGGGGCACTGCAGCTGTCCCCAGGGTCCCAGAGCCTCCGGGGCGTCAACGTGGCGGCACCTGTTTGGCTGCGTTCACGCGGTAGTAGCTGTTTCCCCACTCGTTATGCAGTAGTGGAGCCGCAGGTAGAACGGAGGTGGGAGCAACATCTACACTCTCAGCCAGTTGGGAGAGAACAGCACATTTACCAGCACGACCCAGATCCTGCAACATCAGCACGAGTCCTGTGGGCAAAGCGAGGCCGCAGGAGACGGGAGGTGAGGACCCTGGTTTTGAGGTCAGCAGAGACGGCTGCCGGCTGAGACAGCACTAGACATACAAGACGACTGGTGACGGCCTTCGGCCTCAGTGGGGTGAGGACAGTGCCGGAAGCCAGGTCCCACGTCCTGCGAGGGGAGGCGCGGAGCAAGGAAGTGGTTTGCTTGCTCAAGGTGCACGCTCTTGTGCTCTTGAATGCACAGTCTCTGGAGACCCGGGCGGGGTCCTCGGCTTCCCGTGTAGCCAGCCTGGCACAGGCCCCAGGGTAGCAGTTGGTGGCCGAGGGTGTAGACAAGGAGCGCTTGACAGATCCAGGTCTAGTGGCAATGGCAGTGTGACCTCAGCCTGCTAAGTCCGCATGTCATCTTCACATCCTCATCGAGTGGGAGTGTGGACTGCGCCTCCCGTGCTTTGTAACCAGGGCTGGCCTGCAGCTGGCGGGCTGTCGACCCTTCCCCAGTGCCAGCCAGGCAGCCTCAGGAGCAGGTCACGTGTGTGTGACTCCCCAGGGGTGACAGGAGTGGGTGGGGTGGTAGCTGCACTCCGTTGCCCATACCCTCTCAGAGGGCAGCGACAAAACCCGCCTGACATGGTGCCCTCCCAGAAGGAAGGTGGCACAGGTGCGGCCAGCAATGACCACAGCGTTGCTGTAGGGGTGGAGGCTGATGGCCCGCACTGCCCTGAAGCCAGGCCCATGGCGGAGAACAGGGCGGTCATGGATGGACGGGGCTCCGTGCAGGCTGCAGGGCTACTGCCCCACAGCAGCCGGCCAGGCCACCTGGTGCCTCCTCATTGTCCGAGGGGGCACTCCCTGCCCCACTGTCCACCCGGGATCTACAGCTTCCACCCCAGCGACCTCTTATCTCTGACCTCACAGGTCGGCGCCCTGCGTCCACCCAGGGACATCGAGACAGGCAAACAGCGGGGGTGATGTCTCCTTCCAGCTTGGCACTTTGTGTGCCAGGTAGGGCCAAGGACGGAGGCCCAGCTCGCTGTGGGCTGCGCTCCAGGGATCCCAGGTGAGCCTGGGGTATCCGGGGTGAAGGACAACGGGTGATTCACTGGCATCATCTCCCTGCCCTTGGTAGTGTCCTCCTGGACTGCAGTGACCCTGGGGAGCCCCATCCATAGCTTGCTTCATCTGCACCTTGGCACTTGAGCCACAGGACATAGCACAGCCCTGGCCTCTCCCAAAGAGAAGCCTGGCCATGCTGAGACCGTGGGTGGCCCTGGCAGTGGGAGCAGGACAGCTGGGGGACAGCAGACTGGAACATCTTGTGCTGCTAAGGCCAAGGCCAAGGCTGAACTTGCTCCCAAAGTCGGTCATCATTCCCACCCCTCCACCACCAGCTCCTAGCACTCGTGAAGTAGGCCTACTGGGGAAAGGACATTTCCTTTGAGGTCTTGGGGGTTGTCTGAGAACAAGCAACAGGGCAAAGATGTGGGGGCCTGGGAGTCCAGGCACCAGGGTCCTACCTCTCCGGGATAGCAAGTCCGTCTGTGGGGCTCAGCTCGGACAATGAGGAGGCACCAGGTGGCCTGGCCGGCCACAGGTGGCTGTGAAGGTCTGTGGAGAAGTCAGCAGAAGGCACCCAGGGGCATGGGGACCCCTGGCCCCTCACCGGTCTGCACCAGCCTCGGTCTGCCCACCCTGCCTGACACCTCCACCAGGGCCCCGAGGGCCCTCGCAGACCCTGCGTCACGGCGACACATAAGGATGTCGTGGGAACGGGGCAGCTGAAGGGAAGGGAAGGGGGCTGGCTCCAGGTGGGAGGGGCAAAGGAGCCAGGCAGTGGAGCCCAGCCCAGATCCTCAGGTGCCCCGAGACCCTCAGCGAGGAGGAGCCGGGCGGGGACCCCAGGTGGTGGGCCAGGCGGCCCAGGCTGCTAGAGCTGGGGTGTACTGGGTCCCAGGGAGCTCAAGCGGGACCCGACACACGCCTCTTCCCCGCCATGTTTTATGGATAAGAATGGAAGCCACAGGAGTTGTGGTGTGTGAGGGACGGCGAAGAGCAAGAGGGCTAAATTGGGAGTGGAACTGGGAGCCTCAGGGCAGGGCCAGGCTCCCGGGAAGCCACTGAGGGTGGACAGAGGACAGCTTCGGGCCGCAGCAAGGCTGCTCTGAGCGACACGGAAGGAAGAAGCCTGGCGGGGGAGTGCCCGGGAAGCAGGGGCCTTGGTTTACCTGCTGCAGAGCCGGGCGGGGGAAGCAGCCTCTGCCCGGAAGGAGCACGAGAAGGCGCCTGCTTGTCTAGGAGGCCAGCGTGAGCCTTGGCTGTGACCACACAATTGCGCTAGATGTCTTTTTAAGCAATACAGGATTTGAGAGATTTTTCAGATTTTAGAAAATCTGCGTAGACTTTACCAGTTGGGTATCCCCCATCTGAAAGCCCAAATCCCAAACCCAAAGTGCTCCAACATCCAGAATTTTTGAGGATCATGTTGGTGTTCAAGAATTTTGGATTTCAGAACATTTTGGAGTTTGGATTTTTGCATTATACCTCCAGGCCCAGCAAGGTTTTCATTCTAGGGAAACGAAACTCCTTTAGCCTCCTTCTGCCCTAGCCAAGAGCTCCCAACACTTACTCACTGGCTGCCAACAGATGTTATTTGGCTTCATTAACTTTCAATTATTGTCAAGGGAATGCCTTGCTGGTGGGTCACATAGCAGATGCTCACCTTTAATCCAGAGAAAAATGTTTATTGTGGATCCTTAATACGGAAGCACAGGACCCACTGTGTGGCGGGACTCGTAATGAGTTTTCGGCTAATGACTTGCAATTATTTATTGCCTCTGGGTCCCCTCTTCCGTAAGCGGGAGTTGACAATATACTCAGTGCAGCCCTGGTGTGTACTAGATAGTCGTTGTTCTTCTTTCTTTCCACTTTCTCCCCCAGAGCTTTGTCTAAGTAGTTAAGTTGGCTGAAGCGGGGAGGTCAAAGGCATGAAAATTTCCTGAAAGTATAAACCTACTGGGTGGCTAACAGCACAAACATCAGTGTGACTGCGCCAAGTGCTGCTGACATCCTGGCACTGCGCGAGGGGTGAGCTGATAAATAACCAGGCCCCCTCTTCTCCTCTGCCCAGCTTTGGGGCATATCTGCCATCGCAGTCACAGGAGGAACCACCCTCTAACCAGCTCATTGAGCAGGCCTACCAGGGAGGAGGAGCCGACTTATTCCCTAGATAATCTCCAGTGTAGATTCCCAAGAAGGTAAAGCCCAGGGTCCCAGGGCCTGTACCCTCTAGGATGACAGCCCCTTCTTGTTACCTGCTCATAGGAGTCCTCAGTGGCAGTGCTGGGCCAGGGGTGGGACTGCGTGTGAGATCCACCTTTCCCTCCTACGGTGCACTGTTGGGTGCCATATGCCACGTTCACTCCCTGGCCATTTACCAACACCATGTGTGTCCGGGGCTCTGTGCCAGGGGCTGAGTATACAGTAGTGGGCAAGATGGACATGGTCCCCACCTTTGGGAAATTAACAGTCTAGTGGAAAGACTGGCAGTAATAAAGCAGCAAACCAGCTATTACAAACCACCACAAGTATGTGCTAGGAAGGGAATGAAGAGGGCGGTCGGTGGAGGCCAGCAGAAGTCGGGGGAGGCAAAGCAAGATGAGTCTGAGTTTTGTGCCAGGTGTGGGTGGGTGGCAAGGAGGAACATTTGAGGCAGAGGTGGTGACCTGGGCTGCAGCCAGGAAGCGGGCAGGAACTTGACCGTCCCAAGCCCGCAGCCATGCCTAACTCAACCCTGTGGACTAAACCAGGCCTCCAACAAGAGAGTCTAAGCAGGTCTGGCGGAACCTGACCTGTACTTAGAAATCCCTGAGCGGAGCAGAGCAGCAGCCCTTGGGAGGCTCTGAGAGAGTGGGGAGGGGAGTTGGAGGGTAGCTGCCGCCTGACTGTCTGTGGAGTCAGAGGGCGAGAGGGGAAGCCGGTCTGTTTCAGCCAGCAAGGCTTGAGCTGCTGTCCAGGAGGAGCGCTCACCACAGCCCGCACCGGACCTCCCAGGCGCCCCCCTGCAATGCCTGGGGGTGCTGGCAGCTCATAGGAGTTGCGCGTGGACAGCGGGGCCTGGAAGCTACCCAGGTACGAGAGTGGTGGCCATGGGAGGGGCTGCAGGCTGCTGCAACTTGGACATGGTGGGTCCCGGCAGCCTGGGATGCCGTGGCCCACACAGCACCTGGGAACAGATGGCACTGGCTGGAGGTACCTGGGGACAAGGGCAGGATGGCAGAGCCTCCGTGTGTCTAAGCCGAGGAGCCAGGGTGGGCCTTCACTCCCTAAAGGAACCCCCGGGAACATTACTCTTGTGTGCAGCTGTCCCCCCATCTGTGGAGTTGGTCCCGGAGGCCTGAGGCCACAGGTAGCCCCAAACGCTGTGGATGCGATGTGCATCCTGCATGTGCACACATACCTAGGGGAAAGCTTGACATGTAAATCAGGTATGGGAAGCGATCAGCAATAATAACCAACAATAAAATAGCCCACCACAGTCATAAAAGTTATTTAAAACTAAGAACTGCTTATTTCTGGAATTTTCCATGTATTTTTGGATTGAGGTTGACTACGGGAAGCTGAAACCTCAGAAAGTGAAATCCATGCTCCTGCACATCTGTGTTTCCATATAGAAAGTGCATGATCTTCTGCCTGCCTGGGGGTGCTACAGCCACTCCGACGCACCCTGTAGGTGGAGGTCTCCCCAGGGATAACTGGCCCACGGCGTGTATTGGTTGTGCTGACAAACACGAGAACACCCCTCCTGCTGTGCCCACTGTGAGCACTATGGCAGACGCCACACTGTCAAAGTCCAGGAGCTGGGGGAGCGAAGAGCGTGGTCCCTGCAGACCTTGCTGGCCCAAGCCCGTGTGTCCCCCTCCTCTGTGTCCTCCTGTGACAGGCAACCCTCACGACCCTTCAGCTCTGACTCTGCTCCCAGGACTCCCAACACACACTCCTGGACAAGTCCTCTTATCTATCCCGCTTGAGCAGCTGCGACCGAACCCCAGCGTGGGCTCTGCGGCCCTCGCCCGTGGTCACACTGCTCACAACACGCCGTCACAGTCTCACCTGGCGGTCCTGCCACGCCCCAGAGTCCTGGCCCCGCGGCGAGGTCCCAGAGCGAGTGGCTCCGGGGAGCCTGTTTCCTCTCCTCTCACAGGAGGAGTGAGGCCCGCCTGCCTCAGTGGCAGCGCCTTGGGGAGCCACTCGCTCAAAGTGGGGGCTGCATACCACACACCCAGGAGCTGCTGGCTCCCAGGCTGGGCTATGAATACACGCTGGCATGGAGACTAAGCATTTAGGAATGCTTCTAGCAATTTAATGCTAAAATGCTAATAAAAATTGGGGCTAGGATATTTTAAAATTGATTATTTATTTATTTATTTTTTATTTTATTTTATTTTTTTTTGTGGTGCCGGGGATCGAACTCAGGGCCTTGTGCTTGTAAGGCAAGCATTCTAATCACTGAACTAAATCCCGAGCCCCTTAAAATCTATTTTTGCATTTCATTTTAATTGTTTTTATTTTTCTTTTCATTAGTACATGGTTGTAGTACGTAATGATGACATTCATTGTGAGGAGCTGGAGCATCGATGAAAAAGATCTTAATTCCTTACTGCATTTCATTTTTCTTTAAGCCAGGCCTGGTGATCCATACTTGTGATTCTGGCTACTCAGGAGGCTGAGGCAGGAAGATTGCAAGTTCCAGGTCAGCTTGGCTAATTTAGCAAGACCCTGTCTCAAAGTAAAAAACCATAAAGGCTGGGAGTGTGGGTTACTGGTAGAACCCTTTCCCAGCATGAGTGAGCCCTGGATTCAGTTCCCAGGACACAAAAAAGAAAATGTTTCAAACTCGACACATCATAACTGAAGATATTTATGTGGTACAGTACGATAATTCAATACATGTCTGTGATGTGTACTGACAAAATCAGGGTAATTATATTTCCACATCCTTGAACACGTACCACTCTCCATTTTGGGATCCTCCGGACTCTTGTGCTTATTTTGGAGTGTATCATCGACTGTCGTGGGATAGTTACCCCGGGGTGTGGGGGACACCAGAGCCCATCAGCTCCCTGTTGCATGTTGTTACCTCTTACCTGCCCCTCTGTCACCTCCTAGGCTCTGGTGACAGTATTCTGTCTCTGTAGAGTGACATTTCATTTAACCAGTGATTGATCTCTGTTGTATTTTATGAATGTGTCCACCTGGACAGATTGGAAACGAGAAACCAAAGAGCTCCTGCCTGGTGGACAGCTAGAAAAGTATGGCGTGGAGGCTGCATCCCTCTCCCCTGCTTCCCCCAGCCCTGGGGGCCTTTGGCCTCAGGATTAACAGGAAGAAAAATACATGTGCTTGTTTGGTTGAGCTTGGTGGCGGTCAGAGCCCAAAGGTTCCTTTTAGCCCAGCCGTGGCAGCCTCAAGGTCATGGAGCCTAGCCCCAGGTGACTTCATGGCTCACGCCCCCGTCCTGCCACGGGGTCCCCACACTGGGGCTTTGTCAATCACACATCAGACAGAGTGGCCGAATCTGCACAGCCACCTAAGCACTCCGACCCAGGGGTATAGTTGGGGGCTCTGAGACCTGAGAGGGTAGCTGCTGTGTCTTCCGTCCCCAGCACCTTGGAGGTGCCTGTCCCACAGCATCCCCTGGGCCCAGTCAGTGAGGCAGGACCTCTGTACGCATGGAGAGTAGGGGTCCATCCCTTGATGGTAGGAGCGTACCAATCAGTCTGTGAGAAGGCCAGCAGGGTGGCTGGGGAAGGGGGACACATGGGAGCTGTGTCTGGCTCCTGGGCCTCCCTCTCCAGGCTATAGGGGACCAGTGGGGTCAGCTGGGCCCCTCACCCAGAGCTGTGCACATGCCAGACCTTGGCCACCCCCAGCCCAGTGTCACCATGTGGGTACCCAGCCTGCCTGCCCTGAGCTCCAGAACAGAACAGACGTGCCTCACTTCCACCTAACAAATCTCACACAGGGTCTTGTGTGGCTGCTGTAACCCGGACCCCATGGGCAGGGAGTTCTGGGAAATGCGGTTCAGTGTAGCTAAGTGGACAAAACGTGGGCCACCGCAATGCCCCTGATGCTGAGTGGATGGAGATGCCAGGACTGGCCCCAGGGCCTGCAGGCTGCGATATGGATGAACTCGAAGCTTCAGACTGGAGGGTGTGGTCTCCTCTGCACCCTCGTCTGGAGGTCTAGTGGCTCTGGCTGCAACGGGGTCATAGGCGAGCTCTCCCTGCTCTGGGACAGCCCCGGTGCAGCAGCCTTCCCTCCCCAAGCTCTCCCTACCCAGCATGGTCCCAGGGCAAGGATCCAGTGTACAATGAGATGTGGCCCCTTCTTGTAAGGTGCTGGCCCTCAGGGGGCAGCACAGGCAGCCAGAGCCTTTTCCGGACACTTGGGATCCACAAGAGGGAACTTCCAACTTGGCTGCAGCAGGACCTGTGGGTCCTGGAGAGCTGCAGGTGGATGAGGCAGGGAAGGGTTCTCAGGCCAGGACACCAGCTGGGCCGGGAGCCAGGACTGGGAGGCCCCTGCCATACCGAGGACCAGGGTTCCTGCCAGCCAGCTGGAGGGAAGTGATTGGAGGAGAGAGAACAGCCAGAAAGCAAGCGAGGTTGGCACCAGATGGCAAAGGCCTTGAGTGCCAATACAGAACTCTGGGAGGGAAGATGCAGGGGAGTGCCCGGGTGGGAGAGGAAATGCATTTCAGAGGGAGGCTTATAGGTGGTTCTGACCCAGCACACCTGCGGGTCTCCCTGATGGATGGACGGATAGACGGGAGCAGCAGGCAGCCCCAACCCCTGCAGCTTCTTCCCCACCTCTGGCAGCCTCTCCTTCGGTAGGAGGACCCTAGCCTGCTGGGACTGGGCCAAACAGGATTCCCAGAGGACCCGAGAGCTGGCTGGAGCTTGGCCACTGGGACGTGGGGGGGGGGTGTTTGGAACCCAAGTATAGGGGAAGCACAGCTCAGGAGGGACGTTAGAGTGACCCCCAAACCTTTACCTGGGAGGGAAAAGCCAAGAGGGACAGCATGCAGGCAAAGAGCTCGGGCCTAGTGGCCCCGCTCAACACATCGCGTGGGCTACACACTGTCCCTGGTGGCTGTTGCATCTCCGTGACAACATGTGTACTCTGCCCAGGACACAAGAGCATTTTCAAGAAGAGGAGGATGGGACGCCTGAGCCATTCCAGGCTTCACCCAGATTGCCCTGCCCTAAAAACAGCAACCGCTCTCATTTCCTAACACCTGTGTGACTTGGGACAAGCACGTTTCTTGGCCTCGGTTTCCCTGTCTTTGCCAGGCTGTCCTCCACGACCTGTCGCACTTGCCCTTATCCTTGCCCTCGGGCTCCTGGCGCACACAGAGTGGGCACCAAGGTGCAGCAGCAACATCTCTGCCTCCCTCCGCCAAGTCCTGGGAAAGATCCTGGAATCGAAGCCACAAGACACAGCCATTGCCAGTCCTGGCCTGGCAGCCACTGGCCTCAGGCTGCCAGTGTCTGGTGTGTGGGAACCAGAGAAGGAGATTGGACACTAAGGGACCGCCAGTACTAGCACATGGGCCCTGCATGCAGCGAGACACAGGTGTGCAGTTTAACCAGCACCAGTAACGATGCTGACAGGGCCTTCTTGTCCACCGCCATCAATGGTGACCAGGTCAACCCCCAGAGGCCTGCGAGTCAGATTGGGGTCTCTTGGTTAGGAGTGGGAAAGGGGCCACTGAATGCCTAAGGGGTCGCTGCACAGATTGTACTTTTCAATAAACCTAATGGTCAAACTAGTTTTTCCAATTATTTAAAGTCGCTGAGCATCGATGTCCCCACCTGTGATGTGCGGATGATACGCTGATGCCACTCCTCGGCGTGGGCACGGGCACAGGCACCAGTGGTGATGGTTGTGGGGACCCCGAGCTGGAGCACTTGGACCCGTGCTGGCCTGTCTCCGGGCAGAGGTCTGATGTGGGCGAACACGTGGGTGCAGCGAAGAGGTGGGCAGGGCCCTTGCAGGGTCCCCTGACCCCCAGGGTCTGTACGTCACTCGCCACCTGTATTTGCCTTGGCGGTCCCCACTGACCTTCAAGTCAGAAAACCTAAGTCAGAGTCCCAGGCCTCACCCTGCCATTCAGGGCTCCATGGCCCTGAGGAGCCTCCATCCTTGCTGGGCCACCTTGTTGCAGGCGAGTCCTCACACCTCTGAATCCGTGACACCATGAGACCAGCAGTGCACTTAACTCTGCACACCCATGGCAGGGGTATTCGATCTGTGGCATGCCTGCCCTGTCTACTCCGTGCCCGGGACTGCCAGAGCTCATAACTGCTTGTCTCGGGCGCGACCGAATGGCTTTGCCTGTTGTGTGGACACTATGCCCATCCAGACAGCACGATCTCATGGGAAGGCTGTGGGCTGGGAGCAGACAAATCCCAGGGATGCTTCCAACTGTGGGACCTTGGGCAAGACGCACGGCCTCCCTGAGCCCTCCTGTCATCGTTGGCACAATGTAGGACCAGCAGGACTCAGTAGATGACGGATTTTAAGTGTGTGACACAGAGCTTGGTGCACAATGTTCAGAAATGTCAATAATCAGTTCTGAAAGCCACTGGGGATACAATAACAATGACAGCAGCAGCCTGCTGTGGGGGCACGCACCTGTAACCCCAACACCTGGGAGGCTGAGGCAGGAGGAGTGCTGCAAGGTTGAGGCCAGCCTGGGCTACATAGCAAGACCCCGTCTCAAAAATGAAAAACGAAGGAAAAAACCAAAAAAACCAATGACAGCAGCCACAACTATTGCTTCCTTATACCCAGCAGATGGGTTCCCTCGTAGGCTGTCCCAGGCATTTAGGTTTCCTCGTCATTGTCTGGCTTCGTTTTCATAAGGAAGCCTGCAAGGTTGGCAGTTACCCTGTTTTACAGGTGAGGAGACAGAGACTCAGACACCACGTGACCAAGTCAGGAGCGATCACACAGCCCACAGAGCCAGCACTGGGCAGGAAGCTAGGCCCCGGTGCCAGCGTCCCTGGGTCTGCCCGCAGTCCCTCTGGGCAGTGTCCTGCCCCGGCAGAGACATGAAGGGACAACTGGAAATGCGGTGTCTTAGTTATTTTTCGCTCGTTGCTGAGACGAAATACTAGACACCCAAAGTTAGGGGAAGAAAGCTTTGTTTAGCTCACAGTTTGTAGAGGTCTCAGTCCGCGGTCAGCTGGGTGGGAGGCAGGGTGGCATGGCAGACAGGCAGAAGGCAGCAAGGTAAGCAAGGGATGCAAGCAAGAAGGGACTAACCGGCTTCTTCCTGTATCTTTTTTTTTTTTTTTTTTTTTGCTGCTGGGGATTGAACTCAGGTCCTTGTGCTTGCAAGGCAAGCACTTTAACCACTGAGCCAAATCCCCAGCCTTCTTCCTGTATCTTATATTTTATCCAGGCTACCTGGCTTTCGGGCGGGCAGCACTCCCACCCTTAATCCTAATACCCTTGATCCTAGCGTCACATCCTTGATCCCAGCAGAACATGCCAAACCAATCAGTGGGCTGATTTAGTAATCACACACTCTAGAGCCACATGAGTGGATCTTACCACACGAGGCTTTGAGGGGACATCTAGACACAAACCGTAACATGCAGGACGGTCTTGTCAGCATGGAGACCAAAGACAGCCCAGCCACCAGCCTGGACCCCAAGCGCCAAGGGTGGCCACACCCACTCTTTCTTGCCTTTGTCTCCCCAAAATAGAAGTGGCCTTGGCAAGTATGCATGTTGCGTCCCTTCTCCCTGCCCCGGAGGCCCCGGTTTGGTGAGTACAGCTGACCCAAGCCCTGCCTTTGCTCTTTTCCCTCCACCCTCCCAGGCTGAGGGCAAACACGGCTCCTCAGTCACCAGTCAGTGCGGATGTCAGAGGCCCTCCAAGCCTCATGCGCCCGGAGGTGGGCTTCGGAAAGCCGGCGGGACCTCGAGGGTGCACGGCTGACGGGCCCAAGAAGCAAAGGGTGAGCAACCCAGAGGGGTCCAGCCGGCGCGTGATGTGCAGGAGCTGAGTGGAGAGGCCGTGGGCCTGGGGAAGCAGTGGAGATGTGGGGTGCGGACCCGAACAGGGTGCTTGCAAAGTGAACCGTGAGGGCTAAGCACATCAGAAAAGGAGGACAAAGAGAGACGAAACGGGGAACACGATGCGGGCCGTCCTTCCGCCTTCTGGAAGAGCCCGTGAAGATCAGTCTCACCATTTTCCTTTTCAAAAGGACTCACCATGGAAGACGATCAACGTTTCTGTCCCGTAGGCGACTCCGTGGCAGGGCGCTTGCCTAGCACTTGCAGGGTCCAGGGTTCAACCGCAGAGCCACACACACATCCAAAAGTTGGGATTCTGCTGTAATATCTGTGTAATCATACACTTTTCTCAACTCAGTGAGGAACACTTGGAACAATAAGTGAAACTAAGTATCAAGCCTAGCAAGATGGGAAAATGAAAAAAAATAATTTAAACGTTAAACATTCTGATTAGAGGTGATACACACCTGTAATCGCAGTACTTGGCAGGCTGAGGCGAAAGGATCTTGGGTTCAAGGCTAGCCCGGCCCGCATAGCAAGTCGGAGGCCAGGTTGGTACAAAGACCCTGTCAACTTTTGTTTAGGAAGATCAGATTATAGTTCACTAGGGAGAAAGAAGGTGACAGAAAGATACGGCCCTAAACCGGGAGAGGAACAGTAACATGCGGAGTCTACATGTGGATATGTAAATATAGATACAGATATATACGTGTGTTCCAAAATGCAGTAGCTTCATGAATTATTGTAAAGTTAAAAGCTCATTATTTTTGTTTTGGTTTGTTTTTTGAGACAGGGTCTTGCTACCTAGTTCAGGCTGGTCTTGAACCCTCAGTGATCTTCCTGCCTCAGCCTCCGGAGTGCTGGGATTACAGGCACGTGCCAACACGCCTGGCTATCATTTTTTAATGAGTGAAAATACTGAAAACATAAAGAACAACAACGACTCAAAACCCTCCTCTGAAGGGACTGCGCCCATCACACTGCTTGTCCCGTACAGTTCCCAACTGTGGATATTATCACTCCAGCCCATCTGAGGATGTAGCATTACTTCAAACTGCATTTCCTCGAAGACTCTTTCCGAAGTCTTCAGCCTTTCGTGAACTTGGGGCCTGCGTGCAGAGTGGGGTCAGTCAGTCAGACAGTCGCCCTGGGCTGCATGTTGCTGAGAATCCAGGCGGTTGGGCATCTCAGGGCACGGAGGTGACAAGGTGACAGTCCTGGCCGGGGGCCTTTCCGAGAGGATCGGGGAGGCCTGACGGAAGCAGGCAGACGAGGCGCCTTCGGGTCTGGGGTTTGCACCCCGGGACTCCCATCACTTGGGCTGCTGGAGGGGCTGGACTTGCGCTCCACCGGCAACGGTGGTGAGATCGTCCTGCTTCCTGCCTTACCTTGATGGCCGAGGGCTTGCACATGGACTACGAACCACCGCCTGCTGGAGGCTTACCTTCCTGGGACACTGTGCACATGGCTTTGTCCACAATCCCAGAGTCCTTTACATGCCTAAACTGCCAGCCAGGCCTGGTCCCAGTGTGGCACTGTTGGGAGGCGCTGGCACTTTAAGGGGCAGCCCGGTGGGAGGGCATCAGGCCATTGGGAATGTGGCCTTGGCAGGGACGGTGGACCCAGCCCCTTTCTCTTCCTCCCATGCTTCCCCACCACATGCTTCTACGGCGATTGCCACTACGGTCACAGACCGCGAACTGGCACCTGTGATGCTGTGAGCCCAAATCAGCCTTTTCTCCTTGTAAACTGATTTTCTCTGCTGTTTTGCAGTCACAGAAAGCTGAGTTAGAGGTGGCAGGGGCGGACCATTTATGAAATTCCACAGCAGAGGACCTGGACCATGGGAGGTGTGAGACACAGCTGAGAAGGTTTTCTGAAAGGCTGGGGCAGTACAGCCGCAGGTAACCACCAAGGAAAGGCTGAATGGTCAGCTGGTGCTGCCTCCTTGCCCCGGGCCCCGACTCTTCATCCTGCTCCCTCTTGCTGCCCCGAGGGCTGCTGTTTGGCTGAAGAGTGACTCCCTTTCGCTGCCTCTCTGATGAGTCCGTTTCCCAGCTGCCATCAGAGCCAGGCCTGTGATCCCAGCACTCGGGAGGCTGAGGCAGGAAGACTGTAAGCAGAGGCAATTTAGAGACTTAGTGAGACTCCTTCTCAAAGAATATAAACAAACAAAGAAACAAATGGCTGGGATGTAGTTCAGTGTGAAGGTCTTGGATTCAATCCCTAGTACTGCAAAAAAGAAAGAGGAAGGGAGGGAGGGAGGAAGGCGTGTTATTTGCAATAATGTGCAGAAAAGCCTTGCCCCCATCCAGCTCCACGTGCACCTGACCCTGTGTACCCCGCCCCCTCGGCCCAGTCTTTCACCCACTTGGCCTGCTGCAAGGGTCTGGGCTCCCTGCCACCAAGCTGGTATCTTCTGTCCTTGATAAAGATCAATGATCATAACGAAGTCCTGGCTGGGTCCGCAGGAAGCTGCAGTCCTTGGCGCTGCTGGGGGAGTACAGAGCAGATTCTGTGGGGCTGGAAGAAGCTGCTGGGACTTCCTCCTTTTCCAAGACCACCCTCTTCCCAAGTGATTCTGCAGCCAGCAGAGTGATGTCTCAGCCCCTCCAAGCAGAACAATCAGTAGCAGGGGACAAGAGGAGACAGAGGAAGCAGGCTCTGGCCGATGTGTGTTTGGCCTCCTGAAGCCCCAGCCAGGTCTCCCTCCTCTCTCCTGGAGCTCCGAGTCCCCACATCGACCTGGCCCAGCCTCCCCTTGAGCTCTCTTCCCACCAGGGACCTGGTGGGGTCCAGGAAGCCTTCCATCCTCACCCTCCACAAGGTCTGTCTGGCTGGAGCCACCCCTGCTCCTTCCGCCTGTCCCCACTTAGGGCTCTTCTCTGGCTCTGTCCTTGCCTTCGCCTTTGGGGTTCCCTTACTCAGTGACATCCCTGGACCACATGGCACCACTCCCTCCTCTGAGCCCTCATGTAAACTGATCCAGAGGCTCAAGGAATCAAGGAGCTGGCTTTTGGAAGGGATGGGAGGGGATGTGGAGATGCGGGGATACGGGAATGAAGGGGAATAAGGGAAAGGAGGGAAGGGGAAGTAAAAAGGATCCTGATTCAGTTACCCCAGGGCGAATGTGTTCACTACATGTCCCAAACATACACTCATGAAAAACCAAGGAAAAGAAAAATAAATAAGGTCACCCACGTGCCCTCCTTTGAAAACCCAGCCTCCTGCTTCCACTTCTGTAGCTTGGAGCAGGTGTGAGCTGGGGTTCCACTGGCACCCGTGTCACCCCCATCAGTGGGGAGCCCAAAATTCCCAGTGACACAGAGGTCCCTCCCACGGCTGGGGCTGCGGGTGTATGGCTGGAACAGCTCCTGCAGGCTGGGGCCTGGGGCTAGTATGGAAGGGACCCTCCTTGGCCCCCGGTGTCCCCTCTCCACATCATGGCACGTGCCTGTCCTGAGGAAGCCACTAGCAGCCAGGCCATGCCAAGCTTGGAGTCTGATTCCTGCCTTCTGCACAGCTTCCTTGTCGCCCAGACCTCCTGCCTGTCCTCAGCCACCTTCCTGATCCGGCCAGGCCACTTCCTGGGCTCTGATCCTACGCAGCCTGCCCGGTTGGGGTCGGAGTCTATGCCCTTAAAGCCTGTCCCTCTTCCTAGCCCTTTGGCACCCTCCCCTCACCCCTGAGTCGGGCCTTTGCACTGAGCTACATCCCCGACCTTTGTAAAAACACTTCTTTATTTTGCAACAGGGTCTCACTGAGTCACCAATTGCCCAGGGTGGGCTAGAACTTGCAGTCCTTCTGCCTCAGCCTCACACAGCGCTGGGCCACCGGCCTGGGCTACCACGCGCAGCTGGGTTCCCGTCCTATCTCCTGGGCTGCGCTCATCAATAGCGTGGTTCCGGCGGAGGGACCAGGGCCGGTCCGCTCCTCCCGGAACCCTGCTCCTTCCCCGGCCCCGCCGTGCAGCACGAGGCCCGGGCTCCGCCACGCTCTCCCAACATGGATTCGAGTTCGCAAGGGGACGGCCGGCCGCTCCGTTACCCGGCGGCTGCGAGGGCACCAGACAATGCGCCCCGCGCGCATGGCGCGCGCTGCCGGAGAGGGCGTCGCCGCGCCCTTTGTGCCGCGGGGTCAGGTGCGGAGCCGGCGGCCCGGGGTCCGTCCCCCGGCCGAGCACCGGCAGCCGAGCGGACACGTCGCCGCCACGGGGCGGGCGAGCGGGCGGGGGGCCGGGGCCGCGCGCGCCTTCGAAAGATCGGGCTGGGCCAATGGCCGGCGGGGCGGCGCGCGCTGATTGGCTCTCCGGCTCTGCTGATCACGGGGCCGCGGGGGGATGCGCAGCCCGGGGCGGGGGCGGCGGCGGCGGGGGCGCTGGGCTCCGCGCTCCCGGGCGGCGGCGGGGCGGCGGGGCGGCGGGGCGGCGGCGGCGGGCCGAGGGCGGGCCGAGGGCGGGGCGGGGCGCGGGCCGGCTCCGCTCCGCGGCCAGGGGCGGGAGGAGGAGACGGGCGGCAGGCGGCGGCGCAGACAAAAGCGGCGCGAGGCGCGGGTACACGACGGGAGCCGGCCGCGGGCGTCGGCATGGGAAAGGGGGGCAACCAGGGCGAGGGCGCGGCGGAGCGCGAGGCGCCCGTGCCCACCTTTCGCTGGGAGGAGATCCAGAGGCACAACCTGCGCACCGACAAGTGGCTGGTCGTGGACCGCAAGGTCTACAACGTCACCGCGTGGTCCAAGCGGCACCCGGGGGGCCACCGGGTCATCGCGCACTACGCGGGCGAGGATGCCACGGTAGGCGCGGGCGGGCGCGGGAGGAGGAGCGCGGGCCGCGGCCACGGCGGCGAGCGGGGGACCCCTCGCTGCCCGCGCGTCCCGGCCGCCGGCCCTGCGCCCCAGGGCGCGGGCACGAGGGCCGCCGCGCCCACCAGGGACCGGGCACTGGCGTGGGCCGCGCTCCCCGAGCTCTGCTCCCGCCCGGCGCGCGGAGACTGAGCGGGGACCCCGCGAGCTCGCTCCTGCTCGGATCCGCCTCGCGAGGTCCACGGTGGCTGCCCCGAGACCGCCGGGCGGCACGGGTTCCCGGGCCCCCGGGACTCCACAGACTGCCCAGGTCGGCCTCCCGCCGAGCCCAGGTCCGGAGGGGACCGCGCCGCGGAGCGGATTTAGCAGCGGCGGGTGCCGGGCCGCTTGGCCACAGGTCTGCCCTAATTCGAGGTTACTCCCGGGCGTTCAACTCAATGGCCCTCTGTTTGGTATCCTGTGCACGCCCGTAGGTGGGTCCCCGGAAGGCCCTCCTGCTGCCCCTAGCAACCGCATAGCACTCTCACCGGCCCCCAGTCTGAAATCCTTGCAGAAGGGGACCACCAGAACCCCAGGGACTCACATGGATGACAAGGCAGGGACAGAGAAAAGGTCTCAGCTCTTGGCGATGGTGTGCTGGAAGCAGGCAAGGTGTAGGTCCGACAGCTTGGGAAAGGTGCACCGGGAGATGGAAAGGATGGGCTGGCCAGATCGGGCCCTGAGGCCCAGCCACTGGCCTATCTGCAGGTCTGGCTCTCCGTGCTGAACAGGTCCTGTTCTTGACCTTGTCTCTTCACGGAGACCCGACAGGCAACCCTGATTGGGGTGCTCCGTGAACAGGTGGCTGTGGTGAGCAGTCTCACACCCGCCCCCAAAGGAGAAGAGAGGAGGGCCAGCAGTTCCCACATTGCCCACTCACAGCTTTCTGCCCATCCTGTTTCACCTGCTGCTGGACTCGGGTAGGGTTTGAGGTCGACCCCAGGGCGGCGGGCTTGCAGGAGGTCCCAGGTCCCAGGTGCTGGGCTCCTGCTTGGCGTGTTTCCCTGTCCCAGGGCCCTGGACTGGCTGTAGCCTTTCCAACCCAGAGGTGACCTGCGGGAAGCTTCCCAGGGAAGAGCTGGTGTGGTGGGTTGGTGAGTGTTCCTCTTGTCGCGGAAGCCTTCCCTCGCCAGGATGCCCAGTCTGCCCGCTGCCTGCACGTCCAGCCTTCGAGCTCATTTCACCCTTGTCTCAGACACGCTCACTGTGACCCCACCTTTGTGCGAATTTCCCGCGTCGCCGTGCGAGGGTCCTGACTCGCACCCGCTGTCTGGTGATTTTGAGCTCCGAGTGTTGAAGTCTTGTTTCCGCTCTTGCCCTTCGTCTTCTGTGCGGCCTCCATTGGCCGTAACTCTGGCATCCTGGAGTTGGTTGTCCGGGTGCAGGGAATCTAGACAGGGAGCAGCAGAGGGCTGCGAACAGCCTGGCGCTGAAGAGAACAAACGAGGGCGTGAGAGTGTGTGTGCGAGCATGCATGTGTGTGTGCACGCATGGTGTCGGGGTTGGAGGCTTCCTCTGGTGCACACCCGTAGCCCTGACCATGGACGTTGGTGGCCCAGCAGGTGATCTCAGCCACCAAGTTACTGCTGTAGAGTGTGACCAACAGAGCGAGGATTAGGAAACAACTAGGATGTAAAGTACGCAAAAAGGAATTTGGAAGGAAAAACTTCCAGTCCGTTTTCCAGCTAAGTGGTGTAAAAAGACATAAAAACAATCTCGACCACCACACCTCCTGTCCTATGGGCCCTCAGGTGCCCCCTGGGAATGAGGCTGAGAACCTTGTTCTTAGGGCAGAAGTGGCCCTGGGTTCTGTGTGCCCTTTTTTAAAAAAAAAATTTATTTATATTCGTATTAAAACCTGTGGACATTTTACTCTGATGTTACTACTTTACTCCGTTTAAACAAACATGATCCAAACACAGACATTTCTTCAACTCCAGCCCCCAGGGCCAAGACAGAAACCTCTGCGGAATTGGAGGGAAACAGATGTCTGTGTCACGACGTGAAAATCGGAGTACTGAATCTGTATGCCTGGGATTTTGCTTGTGTCCTGTGCTAGTTAACAACACTTTAGTCTCAGAACCAACCTTAATGCTTACCAACACCTCCCATCCCTTTCATGTGTATTAGGTATAATTTTTTGTCTCGTTTTCTGAGGCAGAATCTCACTATCTAGTCCAGGCTGGCCTCAAACCTTTTTCTCTTGGCTCATCCTCTGAAGCACCAGGATCATGGGTGTGCGCTTCTGCACCTTCTGTCCCTTCTGCGATGCACTGAGACTCACGCAGCACTGAGTTTTGGGCCGCGAAGGATTTGTGTTTTGCGCTTTTCCTAAGTCTTGTCCACAAGCTGGACAAAAGCAGACATGAGTGCTACTGACTGAATTTTTTAGTGGTGTGGAGTGGGTTGGAAAAGGCTCGGGAGGCGCAGGGACAGTGGGAGGGCCCTTTGGAGCTGCAGGGTCATGAGGACTTCCATCTTCTGTTGGCTGTGGGCAGAGACTCCTCCCCGAGACCTGGGGAGGGGACAGAACTCCCCCTCTGGGGGGGCTCTCGTGATGTCCTGACCAGGGCCGGGAGGAGAGGCCATGCAGGAGCCATCTCAGGGACACTGTGGTGTGTGGGGCAGGGGTTTTCACTTTCCAAGGAAGAGAGGACCTCAGCAGTTAGGACCACTTCTTCCTCCGAAGGATACTGCAGAAGTTAGAACTTGTCCTTGCCTGTAGTAATGAAAAGTCACTTAGGTAGGCCCGCTGGCCATCGCCTGCAGTCCTGGCTGTACAGGAATGTTGCTTGAGGCCAAGAGTTTGGGGCTCCCTGGGTAAGCTAGCAGGACTCATGGTAGATGGTCACTGTCTTTTCCCTTCAAAAGCTACTTAGTTTTTGCTGCTCACAAAACAAGCTGATACATGTTATCTCATTTAATCCTTGGATATCTGTTCCTGCTCCAGTTTACAGCCCTCCCCTGGGGCCAGTTCCCCTCCTCCGCCTCCTTCTGCTGGTCCTCTGCAGCCCTCACATTTCATCCTTGCTTGCCAGACCCTCGCCCTTTGCTCACGAACCTTTCCTGGCAGCCCATCCCACTGCCTGGACTTTTCATCCTCCCAGCCATTCATCAAACAGTCATTGCCCGTCTCCACTGCTCTCGGCCGCTGGCGCTGAGATGAATAATTCACGGCGACCCAGGTCTTCCTCTCCAGCTGGGCTGGATCTGCACCCCAGCCTCTGGGACACTGTCACCCTGCCCAACCGGCCTTGTTTCTCCTACTTTTCCCGCCCGTCTGTCCTGCCCATCTCTGGGTCCAGCAGGGCAAGGGTGTCCGGGAGAGATTGGCTGTGCCTTTCCTCCTGCCCTGCATAGTTCCGGGGAGCTCGATGCTCCTGGGGCTGAAAGAGGAGAAAGCCGGGGTGAGTGCCCCGTCCTGGACTGCCTCCACGCCCAGCCCCGGCATCCCCGGTAGAGATCTTTGAAGGGGGAAGTGGCAGCCATCCTTGCACCAGGCAGCCTTGGCAGGGGCTCCTCAGGGACGGCTCCCCCAGGGACCAGGGTCCTGTGTCAGCACTCAGGGCTCCTGGGGTGCGCAGCTTTGCCTCAGCACCTTTCTGGCCTCTTGGTGGGTACACGGCACAGGGCTGCCCTGCCCTGCTGCCGAGAGGAAGCCAGCATCCCCGTCCTACATCCCTTCGCCGCTGCCTGGGGCCCCAGGGTCTGTCTCTGCTTCTCCTTCCTGCCCCGGTGCCCTGATCCCAGGAGTGCTGTGGGCCTGAGCACCCTGCACCTCCCACGTGCAGTCCGAGCGCCCAGGGGCAGAGCCGGAGGAGTGGCCGGTCTTACCCTGCAGGGGAGCCTGGGCATAGCCTGGGCGCTCGCCGATGCCAGGTGCTGGGGTGGGCAGGGGTGGTGAGTTTCACCTGAGTAGGAAGGGGGGCAAGGATGACGTCTCCAGAGAGGACGGCTAGCACTGCGACCGGGAGATGGCAGAGCAGGAACCGCTGATGGTGATGGCCAGCAAGGGGACCCTGGAGCGTGGGGCTCGCCCCCTGCAACATGACCTGGCCGCCGCCTCTGCTAACGCATCGGCTCACCTCTCATCACCTATGGCTGCTCCTATCTTTTCCTGGAAAGACTTTGGCTTCTCTCCCTGCCAGGCAAGGATGGAGCCAGTTCTAGTTCTTGTTCCAAAATCAACGTTTGGGTTGGCCCTGCCCATCTCGCCCGTGGCCTCCCACACAGCAGGCTGGCACCCTAGCACCACACAGCTGTTGGGAGCTGCGGCAAGTGTGTAGGGCACTCAGGAGGGGAAGATGCCCAAGGGTTCCTCCTGGGAAGAGGAAGCACTTGAGGTGGGCCTTTGCAATCATGGGGGCCGTGCAGAGAGGCCGCGCCCAGCCCAGCCCTGCCCGAGATGTGGACGAGTGGCTTCCCTGGCCTCAGCTCCCCTTCTCCTCCCTGTTCACATGGCTCAGTGGCCATCCGTGGCAGTCCGACAGATCCTGAGGTGTGGGTGACACAGACCGTGGAGAATTTTGTGGCCCAGAAGCGGGAATGTCAGGTGGAAGAGGACACAGTGTAACTCCCTTCTGGGTGGAAAGGCACCGTGGATTTCGGGGCCCTGTGCCCAGCAGGCCCTCGAACCCTCTTGGCAGGCACTGTGGCAGGCCCGGGAACCTGTGTGCCTCTCCCTGTGGTGCTAGCTAATGTTTTCAAGCAGGGTGGCTATGAGAACGCGATACACCCAGACTGTGACCCTGATGGCTGGGCTGAGACAGGGCCGTGTCCCCAAGAACACTTGGGGCAGGGCAGGGCAGGGCAGTCAGGAAATGCCACCTGGGTAGTGAGTCCCTCGGGGAGCCAGCTAGGGCTGTGATGTCAGCAGAGGTGCCGCATCGTCAGGACCGTGAGCCACACCTCGGGCTGGGGCAGGTGGGCCTGGACCCAGCCTGGCTCTGCCACCTAGCCGTGTTGGGCTGCGGTGTCATCGTCTGCACTGGGGCTTGGAGGGTGCAAGACTCAGGCTCCCTGCTCCTGCCTGGCACATGGGTGAGGCTGCCCCAGAGCCTGGTGGGAATGGCTGGGAGTGAGCAGGGTCAAGGCAGGCCACATCTTTGCCCCAGCAAGTGCCCATGTGGAGTGTGACTGATGGGGACCTGTGGTGGGCAGCAGGGCGGGGGAACCCTTAGCAATCCAGCACACCGCTCTGGTTCTGCTCCGGAAGCTCCCCACTGAGCACTTCCTGTTCGTTTCTCAAAGGTCTGATGCAGGGGCTCCGCAGAGGCACAGTGGGCCCCGCCTGCCCGGTCTTCTGACTGCAAAGATGCTGGGCTGGGCCAGGGAGGGGCAGTACCCCACTTGCCCCTGGACATATATGCACAGTCTGCCTTGCACCTCTGCCCAGCTAGGGTGTTTTTATTTTTTGATACAGTTTTTTATTATTAGTACATGTTTGCAGTCCAGAATGGGCCCATTCATGGGGGGGGTGTACATGCACATCACACATCTCTATTCGTTCATCCATTGATGGGCATATGTGCTGTTTCCAACATGTAGCTATTATAAATTGTGCCGCTATAAACATGGGTGTACATGATCACTGTGGTAAGATGAGTTTAACTCTTTCGGGAAGATGCCTAAAGGGGAATGGCTGGGTCAAATAGAACCTCTAGTTGTAGTTTTTGAGGAATCTCTATGCTGATTTCCACAGTGGTTGGACCAGTCCACACTCCCACCAACCGTGGAAAAGTTTCCTCTTTCCCCACAGCCCCGCCAGCATTTGTTACTGGCTGATTTCTTGATGGTAGCTGTTCTTTCCAGAGTGAGATGGAATCTCAGTACTGTTTTAATTTGCGTCTCTTGAATGGCCAGCGATGTGAAGCATTTTTTGCTGTGCTTATTGGCTGTTCGTTCTTCTCTGAGGAGTGTCTGTTCATTTCAGATGCCCATTTTTGGACCGGGTCTTTACATTTGGGGATGGAGGCGTCTTTGAGACCCTGGGCCCGGTTTCCCTGCAGAAGTGTTGCTTTGTAAGTGTGTTCTGGACAAGAGCAGGGAAAGACTGGGCCAAGCGGCCACGCAGGATGTGGGAGCAGACTGGCAGTCCCTGTGGGACACTGAGGGGTGGGCGGTTTTGTGAGTTGGCAATATCTTCCCCACCTCGTTTGATTTTGAAATCTTATGCACGTGTAGACGGGTCGGAAGGACGAGTCTCAGCAGACTGGCCGCCTGTCACACATGACTGCTCCCTGGGTGCACACCAACCGTCTCATTTCCTTCTGGAAAGAAGTTGCGTCCTTGTGCATCCCTGTCCCTGAGTTCTTCAGCCTCATCCTGAGAACAGGGCGCTGTCACTCCCTGCAGGGGATCAGCGATCCCCACATCTCTTTTACTTCCTGGCTTCCTTGGTGCCGGCCGGCCAGCCCCCGGGTCCCAGCAGAGTGTCAGTTCCGTGAATGGCATGCCACAGGGTGCCCTGTACTACTGGGATGTGTGCCACGCCACCCAGGTGCTGGGGTGACCACCCCTATAGAGACCTGGGTGCTCATGAGGTGTGGCATGGGCTACACCAAAGGTGTTTGGATAAAACTGGAAGGAAACACGCTAGCGAGTTAGCAGTGGTGGGCACTTCCTGGGTAGTATTTATTTTCCTTTTTATTCTTCTGTACATGTTCCAACTTGGCCAAAACTGAGCACATTTTTGCTTTATTACTAGTAAAAAAAAAAAGTCAAAATGCCCAACACGATAGCAGCGTTAGAAGAAGTTTGGACAGTGATGAAAATAAAGTGGGGAACATCCCACTACTTGCACATGTATTTAAAAAGAGTTCGGATCCTCCCGCCCTCTTCCAGGAACACTTTTTAGTTAATCTCGTGTCTGCTACGGGTTTACCGTGATCTCCCGCACACGCTGCCATGCTCGCTGTCTGCAGGCCTGCTCCTTCCCTTGGGAATCTCGGGTTTGTGGGCGAGGGCCCTCGGGGTGTCGGGTGGCGCCCGGCTTGGAGACCAGAGCTCCCACGAGCTCAGCAAGGTCCTGTGTGGGCACGGGACCGGGGTGGCTCAAGCACTGTAGGAGTCGCACTGAAGGAGTCTCCTGGGGATGAGGTGGGAGAGGGCGTCAGGGCCCGAGGGTAGACACTGCACCTCTGTGCCAAGGAGCGGGCCCAGAGCCATCCCTGCCTCACCTGTACGCCTTCCTCCAGGACGCCTTCCGCGCCTTCCACCCCGACCTCGAGTTTGTGCGCAAGTTCATGAAGCCCCTGCTGATCGGGGAGCTGGCCCCGGAGGAGCCCAGCCTGGACCGTGGCAAGAGTGTGAGTGGGGGTCTCCTCGCCCCAGCCCTGGTGGAGGAGCTGCCGCCGAGCCCTGGGGTCAGAGGGACCTCAGAGTCCTGGGAGCCAGGGCTTGGCCACGGCGGGTGTCACTGTCTCTCCTGCCGGTGCTGTTTACTCATTCCCAGAAAGGGGCCCCTGCCTCCGTGAGTGCCAGCCTCGGACAAAGCGCAGAGAGTGGGGCTCTGGCTGTGCTGCTTAACCAGCCGTGGACTCACCGCAGTCCCCAGGCACAGGGAGGCCTCAGCTCTTGCAGGATGTGGTGGCCAGGCTCCGGCAGGGCTAGGGCAATGCCCTCTGTCTTGTCACATCTTAGAGTGGCAGTCCTGTGTTGAGACAGCGTCTGCTCCAGAGGGCCAGCGCCTGAGTCCCCCTCTGTGTCTTTGTGCAATAGTCTGAGATCACCAAGGATTTCCGGGCCTTGAAGAAGGTAGCCGAAGACATGAACCTGTTCCAGACCAACCACCTGTTCTTCCTTCTGCTCCTGGCACACATCGTGGTCATGGAGAGCATCTCGTGGCTCATCGTCTTCTACTTCGGCAACGGCTGGGTCCCCACGCTCATCACGGCCTTTGTCCTCGCCACCTCCCAGGTGAGCTGTGCCCCACCTGCCCGTCCCACCCCGCAGCGGCCAGGTTGCCTTCCCACTGCCACTGACGGCTCCGTGTCCCCTTCCCAGGCCCAGGCTGGGTGGCTGCAGCATGACTATGGCCACCTCTCCGTTTACAAGAAATCCACGTGGAACCACATTGTCCACAAG
Organism: Hystrix cristata; assembly: GCA_004026905.1. Classification (NCBI taxonomy): domain Eukaryota; kingdom Metazoa; phylum Chordata; class Mammalia; order Rodentia; family Hystricidae; genus Hystrix; species Hystrix cristata. Next base: position 264,430 of record PVJO010000155.1, read on the forward strand.
TTTGTCATCGGCCACTTAAAGGCAAGTGTCACCAGCCTTCATGAGTGTGACGCAGCTCGGTGTCACCTTACCTGGAGACCAGGACCTCTCTGGGTTCCAGGCTCGAGGCTTGGGGTGGCAAGGTGAGTGGCTGTGCCGGGGACGTGCTGGGCCCCTTGCTCTGGCCTCCTGGGCCCGCACCCCAGGTTCTGATGCTCAGGGCAGCACAGCTCAGGGCCAGCGTCCTCTGATGCTCCCCAGCTGCGGGCCTCCCAGGGCTCCTCCTTGCAGCTTCTCCCGGTGCCGTCCCGCCCGCCTGTTGCTGGTCACACACCACCTTCCTCTCTGCTTCCCTTGGGAGCCAGGAAGTGGGGACATCTAGAAGGGCTTCCCCAGGGCCTGCTGTGCTGTTGTCTTTTGTTTTAGCTGACCTGTTGGAGTCATTCTCAAACCGTCTGGAATGCTCCTTTGAAATGTGCAGGGTGTCAAAAGTAGGTACAGACACCCCTCAGCATACAATGCGCTGCCCCCAGGTAAACCCATTAGCAGGTAAAATATTCTAAATTGAAAAGGCCGCTGATACAGCCCACCTGGCAGAGTCACAGCTCCACCCCACAGTTCCCGGTCGGGGCTGCTCAGCTGTGAGGCATTGCTGCCCAGGAAAAGACCGAGACTCAAAACCCAAATTCCTACTGAGCGCGCACGTCGTTCCTGTGGTCTCGCACAGCCAACCAGGTATAGGTTTGGGGCCATTTGTACCATCACCGTGCGTGACATTAATGTGTGAGGGATATCCAAGTGGGTCGGCCACCCAAGCCAGCAGCTGCGTACAGTGCAGAAGGCGAGGTGGCCCTGCTCCCGCCTGCATTTGGAGGCAGCTCAGACAGAGCCTCGAGGGACACAGCCGGCGCTCAGCGGGTCCCTGCACATGTGCCATTGCCAGCAGCCTTGGCTGGTCTGACCAGCGCTAATCTCCCAGGCTTTGATCATGTGGCCTGACCAGCTGTGTCTGAAAGCCCAACCCCAACAGCGTCTGGCTGTTTCCTAAGACAAGTAGAAGCCAGGCGTGGTGGGCACGCCTGTCATCCCTGCCCTGGGGAGGCTGAGGCAGGAGGCTTGCCATGAGTTTGAGGCCAGCCTGGGGTACATAGTGAGTTCAAGCCCAGCCTGAACCACATAGTGACACGTCTCGAAAAACCAAAAAAAAAAAAAAAAAAAAATAAAGCCAAGTCCCAGAGACTCCCACCTTCCCCATCCTGGCAGGGGAAGAGCTCTGTGTCCAGGTAAGCTGTGACTATGACTCCGCTGGGCCCTGGGCCACCAGGCCACAGCAAGCAGCCCACCCAGCCCTGGCCTGCAGGGTCTGGGAACTGGGCTCTTTCCAGAGCCCGGGGTGGCAGCCAGGGTTCTCACAGTCGGGCTTTGTTTCCCCTGCGTCCTGTGGATAAAACCTCCTCAGTCCTGGAAAGTAACATTTCCCTCCCGGGGTGTCCCCGGGCCGCACAAAGATGGGCTGTGTCCTGCTCCCAGATGCCGGGGGTGTGGGACTTTCCTGCCCGGCGCTGAGTCCTGGCTGGGCCCTGGAGCACAACTCTGGGATCAAGAGAGGCCTGGTCTCCCTGGAGACGTTTGCTTACAACACTGGCCCTCGATGACGGGCATAGGGTCCTGGGGCACAGGGACACAGTGCCAGCCCCTTCCGGTTGTGTCGTGGAGCAGGGCCAGGCACAGGCACGCAGCTCACCCCACCTGCCCCTTGTGGAGGGAGGTGTTGAGGCAGGTCCTCCGGCCCTGCCAGCTTGGAGCTTGGGGCTTAGTCAGTGAAGCTGGGCAGCAGGTGCCGGCCAGGAGGGCCCGACTGTGTCCCACTGTCGCCCTTTAGTGCCACTTCCGGGGGGGCAGCCCTCCCAGAGAGATGGGATTGTCCTCCAAGGAGTTTATTTATTATTTTTCCCTGCAGTGTCAGGGATTGAACTCAGGGCCTTTGCACAGAGCTGCATCCCCAGCCTGTTTGGTTTTTTTTTTTGGTTTTTTGGTTCTTTTGTTTTGTGACAGGGTCTCACTAAGTTGCTAAATTGCCCAGGCTGGGTTCGACCTGTCAGTCTTCCTGCCTCAGCCTCCCAGATTTCAAGTAAAGATCAGGACTGAACTGAGGCATATGGAAACTGTGCACCCTAGATGTGCATGGTTGGTTTCACTTCCCCTAGAACATTAAAGCAGTTGTAAAAATGTTTAAAAATAGGGGCGTGGGTGTATTAAAATCCCACCATTATTTGGATAATGTCTTGCTATGTAGTTCAGGATGGTCTTGAACTTACTATTTAGCCCAGGTGGGCCTCAAAGTCATGGTAATTCTCCTGCCTCAGCCTCTGGAGTGTTGGAATGACAGACATGTGCCACCACGCTTGGCTTTTAAATGTCTTATTTTTCCCAAAACACAATTCATTCTACTTTAACTTTACCATGAAGTAATTAAAAATTACATAAATTTCTCTCTGAGTTGGCAGAAATCATGCAACTGGCCATTCCCTCTCCTGAGACAAGATGGGCCCAGGGCTGTGGCCGCCACCGGCTCCTGGTCCCCCCATGCGCCCATCCCCTCCCTTGCTGGTGGCCTCTGCTGGGCCTGCAGCCCCAGCACTGCCCTCCGGCTTCCCTGCCCCTGCGGAGCTGCCGACAGCGCCCATACTCTGCCAGCCCCTGGGAACAAGGACATTGTCCCTGGCTCATGGTCCCGGCCTTGGCCAAATGGCAGCCAGTTAGGGCAGGAACGACACAGGCAGGGTGCTAGTCACCGTGCTGGCAGGAGGAGGGATCTCGAAGGACAAAGTCCCATCCGGGGACGGTGGCGCCGCCCCCGCCCCACTCAAGCCCGGCTTTCATTCTCCCAGCAGACATCTCTGGGCCATGTTTTGGTTTGGGCCTGGCGGTGCTGGGTCTGGAACCCAGACCCCCGTGCACCCTGGGCCAGCACCCAGATGTCCTGCTCTCCTGTTGGTCCCTTGCTCCTCAAGGTCTCAGCCAGGGACTTTTCCACTTGCTTCCTCCTGGGAAGTGTGTTCTTTTTGGCCTCGGACAGGAATGTGTCACCAGATTCCCAAACCTTTGGGCTTTTGCTCTCTGACACTTTGCTTTTGCTTTGCTGGATTTGAGGCCCGCTAGCCCGCAGGGCCTGAGGTCACAGCAGAGGCCACAGCTGTTCGGCGCTGTCCCCACCCATGGCCCTTACGTCCGGAGGCTGTGTCTGTGCCAAAAGTGCCTCCCAAGGAAAATGTTTGTTTTTCTTAAAGAAGGCTTTGTGTGTCTGGCTGGACCCTCGGCCAGTGCGTGTCCCAGCTTCACTGAGATGCACCGCACATGCCACGCCGTTGAAAGTGCACAGAGCGGCAGCTGCAGTGTTGGAATGAATGATTCACAGCTCAGCTGATGTCAGAGCAGCTTCATCACCCCACATTGTGGCCACCATCCCCGCCCCGCCCAGTCTTGGGCAGCACTGGTCTCCCTATCTCTGTGGACCTTGTGCTGTTGGCGTCCTTGCCAGGGGGTCCTTACGACTGGCTCCTTTCCCTCAGCACAGGGTGTCCGGGTCTGTCCGTGCTAAGGCGTGCGTCTGTGTCTCCCTTCTTCTGATGGCCACGCCGTTAATCTCAGTCAGATTCGTGTTGCTGAGACACAAGACCCGACTCTGCAGCTCTGAGGAGAGGTGTATTTTGGTCCCAGTTACGGTTCGTGATGGGCGAGTCCCGAGGCAGGGTGGCCTGGCAGAGGGGCACGCAGGAGGGCTGCGCTCGGCATGGTGGCAGGAAGCAGAGCGATCCAGGGAGGAGCCGGAGGGAGAGGAACACTTCCGGGCCACGCCCACAGCGACCGGTCTTCCTCCCAGGCTAGCTTCGCTCAGAGGCCCTGTAACGTGGTCAGCTTCTCAAAGCCCCGCAGTTGAGCTCACAAGGCTCTCGGGGGACATCCAGGTGTGACCATGACACTGTTCTGTGGTGTTGCTGTGCCACATTTATCCATCGGTTCTTCTGACGCACATTTGAGCTGCTGCCGCTCGCTTGCAACATTTTCCAGAACACTGCTGTGAACATTCGGGTACAGGGTTCCTTGTGAATGTGTCTTCATCTGTCTGAGCATGGGAGAGATGTTGGGTCCCTTGACAGCAGTTGGCTGGGGTGCTTCTTCCTGTCTCAGGAGCCCCTTTCCCTGGTGCAGTCTGGGGACGTGCAGTGGACGAGCGGGTGTGGAAGGCCCCACACGTGCAGACCTGCCAGGTCCAACACCAGCCCCTTCTACTCACTGCCACCATCTTTGGGTGGGGGAAACTGAGGCCGAGGCTGACTAGCCCCGTGTGTCTTGGGCAGAGGCCGTATGGCTCACGAGATGCCTCTCCCCGTAGGGAGCCTCAGCCAACTGGTGGAACCATCGCCACTTCCAGCACCACGCCAAGCCCAACATCTTCCACAAGGACCCCGATGTCAAGATGCTGCACGTGTTCGTCCTGGGCGAGTGGCAGCCGCTCGAGGTACAGCTCAGGGACCACAGTGGCACGGGAGGTGACGCGGGGGAGGGAGAAGTGCCGTGGGTTGGCAGTCGCTCAGCGGCACATCTGGTGCCACAGGGAAGCTCTTCCAGGCACCTGGGGCCCTCCGCTGCAGTGGGGTGAGTTCGAGATGCGGCTCCCTCCATCCACACACACAGGATCCGGTCCAGGTGACAGGAAAGCAGGCTCTAGGCCTCCGTGTGGCAGCGCACATTCGGGGACTCTATCGGGAGAATCACAGTCCCCTCCTGGGAGGAGCCTGGCCTGGCCTGGTCCACGCAGCCTCCAGCGGATGATGAGAAAGGGCACAGGGCGCAGTTCCGGGATGAGGGGGTGTATTCAGGTGACTTGCTGGGCCAGGTCTCCCGACCACGGGCTGTTCCCTTTAATTTTTATATTCATTTGGATTTTGTTTTTTTGCTGTGCTTTGAGTATTGAAATGGTATAGAAATATACGGAATTTTTTTTTTTTGGTGTTGGGGATTGAACTCAGAGCCTTGTGCTTGCAAGGCAAGCACTCTAACCACTGAGCTGAATCCCCAGCCAGAAATATACAGAATTTAAAAGTGAGTTTCACCAGGTGTGTTGCCCCACACTGCTCAGGAGGCTGAGGCAGGAGGATCTCTGTGAGTTTGAGGCCAGCCTGGGGTACATAGTGAGTTCAGGGCCGGACTGGACAACATAGTGAGACCCTGTCTAAAACACCAAAAAAACAGCGAGTCTCTTATTATCTGCCCTGTACTCTTGCCCTTGGCTTCATATTCTGGGATGACTGCCATTTCCTGTGTGTCGACACGTGTGTCTGTCTTCAAAACACAAAAAGGCACAGGCGTCCCGCGTTCTGCTCTGTCTTGCGCCTCTCTCCCGGGTCCACAAGGACTCGGTTACGTCTCAGCCACACTGCAGCACGGAGGGAACATCAGCTGTCTGGAATCTGCATTTCCTTTGCGCGTGAGCGTGCGTGTTGCTGGGGCCTCACACTGATGCCCAAGCTGCACACTAGTTCCATGTGCGTGTGTGTGTGTGTGTGTATGTATGTTTGAAGGCAGGAGTTTCATTTTTTTCTTGTTCAAAACTGTGTTGCTGAAACCTGTGTAAAAATCGAAGCCCAGAAGGCCCAGGGCTGCGAGCATGTAGCCTGGCCCTCGGTGGACAGTGGGCAGAGGTTGGAAAGGACTGTTCAGATCCTTGAGCCGCCCAAGAATGCTCTTTACTGGGAGTTCCTTCAGCCTGCGAGGGGACACTCGTTCTCTGGAGGCTTTGTACAGGCCCCCAAAAGGTCTGGAGGACCCAGGAGCACGTCCAACAGCGGCGTGACTTGTACCCCAGCGTTTGATTTGTTTTGGTTTTTTGAGATAGTCTCGCTGCATAGTCCAGGCTGGCCTTGAACTCACGGCAGTCTTCCTGCCTCAGCCTCCAGAGTGCTGGGATTACAGGTGTGCATCATCATGTCCAGCTCATATAGAGTTTGATTTTTAACACTTTTATTTTCACACATGCTTTGCTCTTTAAAAACTCATGGCAGAGTAGGGACGGCCAATGTGTGCCCTGAGCAGATCGCAGTGTTCCCAGAGCGAGGGTGCTGAGGCACCCCTGTCTGGCTGCACCCCCCAATCCCACCTGCAACATCTGGGTGACTGCCCCTTCTCGGGTGCACACACCATCGCACACGCCGTCCCTTGGGACGAGTCCTTGTTCCGTCTCCCCACGGCCTTAACCTTTCCTTCCCGTCTCCCGACTACCTCTCTACAGCGCATGTTCATATCCGTGGGGCCAGGCTCTCCTGGTCCCCAAGTGGGCTCTCGGCTGGTGTCCACAGACGGCTCTGTAGGATTCAAGTTTTCCAGGGCATTCTTTGGGCCTTTCTGGGTCGATGATTATATCTCAAAAATAAGTAAAATCTAATCCCATGTTTTCCTGAAAATAAAACCTAACCAGAAAAAAATCAGCCTTAAAAGCTCGAGATCAAAAACGCCAGCCCCAGTCGGCCTGTCCTTGTCCTTTCAGCCCTACAGAGTAGCCACAAGCAGGAGAGTGGTGACGTGGGTAACACAAGGATGGACAACTGGGGCCGAGTGTTTCTGTTTTCTTTTTCTTTTTTTTTTTCTTTCGAGACAGGGTCTTGCTACATAGCCCAGGCTGGCCTTGAACTCACCACGTAGCCCAGGCTGGCCTCAAACCCGTGTTGATGCTGCTGCTTCAGCCTCCCAAGCGCTGAGATTAGAGGTGTGGGCTACCACGCCTGGTGAGGCTGGCATTTTTGATCTCTAGTTGTCAAGGCTGATAATTTTCTGCTAGGTCTTATTTTGGGGAAACAGAGTCTCTTCCTTTCTGATGGCTCCACCCTTGCTTCTGCCTGGGTTTTTAAGTGCCCTGTCCTTCCTCAGACATTTTGTTTCAAACCTGGAAGGTTCCCCCGGCCCCTGTGGCCCTTGGAGAGGCTGAGACAGGAGCATCAGCCCCACACTGGCCTGGCAGGCCCCCTGCCCTTTGCCTCAGCCTTGTCCCCAGCTGTCAGCCTCTGCTTGTCCCCATCGAAGGCCAGCCCTGTGTAGACACCGTCTCCCCTCAGGGTCCAGCTGCAGGTGGCCACCTTGCCCCTTGCCCACGGCCTTACAAGTGTAAGCACTGTCTGTCCTCCCCTCCTGCGGCCCTGCCCCTGGCCTCCTCCACCGGAGACAGGGACTTCCTGAGGGGAAGGAGGCCCTGCAGCCCCCAGCTGGGAGGAAGAGGCTCGGTCCCTGCTTGGCCTGGGGGCAGGGGCTGTCGCCACCCTTTGACAGAGAAACCCAGGTCAGGAGAGATGAGGCGACGGGAAGAAGGGAGCATCCGGCCCACACCTGGCAGGGACTGTGAAGTGTGTGTTTCGAGTGATTCCAGCTTTCTGATAAATTGAGAGGCTAAGCCAGGTGTGGGGGTGCAGGCCCGTCATCCCAGCACTCTGTAGGCTGAGGCAGGAGGATTATAAGTTTGAGCCCAGTCTGAGCAACTTAGCAAAACCTTGTTTCAAAATTAAAAAGAAAAAATTAGTTAATTTTTAAAAAACATCTGAGGGCGTAGCTCAGTGTGCAGGCTCTGGATTCAGTCCCCTCTGGTGGGTGGGAGGCGCCACGTGCGGCTCCGGTGGCTCAGCACATTGGAAGACTCCTCCGCCGTTCCGGCACCATGATGGAGCCAGCTCTTGGCACAGGAAGCCAGGCCCAGGCTGGCCCGGGACCGAGCCTGGTGTCACTAGACCCCCGTGCGCAGGTGCGAGTTCTCCGTCAGCTTTACCGACACCCTCCCCCTGGAGAGGCTGTCCCCTGGGGTCAGGCGTGTCGCCTCAGGCATACACACTCACGTGACCGTGGCTGACATCAGCTCTCCTGTCCGCTCCGTAGCGCGTGTCCTGCCTCGACTTTGCCCAGGCGTGAGGCAGCCGCTCCAGTTGTGTGACTTGAGTCCCCGGAAGCGGAGTCCGAGGCCCTTCGGGTCCCAAGGCCCCTGGGCATGGAGGAGCTGTGCGTGGAGCCATGGCGCCACCCAGCCGACGGCCCCAGGGTCGCCTGTGCCGGTGGGGACAGTGCTTCTGTGCAGGCTGCCCTGGTGGGCTCCTGAGTCCCTGCGCCCAACCCTGCCTCCCGGAGGCCCTGCCTCCCTCAGGAACCCGTTCCCTGCTGAGCTGGGGCGGTCTGGGAAAGCTAGGTCCTTGCCAAGGCTCAGGGGGCCACAGGACGAAGGGTTGGGGGTGACCCGGTGGGCTGCTGGCACCCACTCACGGGCTGGGCACTCGCTGGGCTTTGTCCCACGGGCCCTCCACGCAGGCCTGCAGGGTCCTGTAGGATCTGTTGTTGCCTGGGGACTGGGGTGTTGGCGGGTGCTTCCCAAGGTTTCTGTCCCCTGGGGACATGCTGGAACGGCACTTCAGACCCAGCACCTGTGTGTGTCCCGTCCTTGCTTACCAGTCAGCGATGTGGGCACTGGGCAGGGGTCAGCACGACCAAGTGACTGCACAGGGAGCAGAATGCACCAGTCAGACTCGGCGGCTGCCAGCCCAGGCTCTCCGAGGCACCCTTGGGCGGGTGGCCCCGGGGTCAGCAACCAGATGTCTCTTGCTATCTGGGCCGCCTGTGGCACCCTGTGTGCAAAGGCCCGTGGGGTGGGAGTGTGATGGGCTCTTAGAAATTACTGGAGGCTTGTGGGCATGTTGGGCACACCTGCAATCCCAGCACTGGAGGAGGCTGAGACAGGAGGATGGCAAGTTCCAGACAAGCCTAGGTGGCTAAAAAGCTTAGTGTGCAAAAATTAAAAATAAAAAAGGGCCAAGGATGTAGCTCAGTGCAAAGCCCTTGTGTTCAGTCTTGAGTAGTGAAGGGGGGTGGGGCGGGGGGGAGAGAGAAAGAAGGAAGGAAGAGAGAAGACAAGATGACAGGTGGTCCCAGGGCAGCCCTGTGCTCACCCGTGTTCCCCCCGAGGCCGTGGGTGCCCCGGGGGCTGCCCTCCCACGCAGGGGTGGACGGCCCTGGGCTGCCTGGACTCCTGGCGGACTGGGGTACAGAGAGGCAGGAGGGGCCGGCCTTGCAGGCTGGGTGTGGTGCTCACATCTGTCTGTGCTTCTGCCCTGTCTTCTCCATAGTATGGCAAGAAGAAGCTGAAGTACCTGCCCTACAACCACCAACACGAGTACTTCTTCCTGAGTGAGTGCGAGCCTGCGCCTCAGGCCCCCACACCCTCTCCAGCGCTGCCCGCCTCCTGCTGTCCTTCGGCCTCCGGCTCCTCCCGTGCTGCAGCCCGAACAAGGAGCAGAGGGACAGAGGGACGGACGGACAAACAGTGCCCTAACTCACCTCTGCTTTCCCCTAGTTGGGCCGCCGCTGCTCATCCCCATGTACTTCCAGTACCAGATCATCATGACCATGGTCATGCGCAGGGACTGGGTGGTGAGTGTGGGGCTGGGGTGGCGCAGGGCTCTCCGCCTCTCTGCATCGCCCGGCTGTCCCCCAGCACACATCAGCTCGCCCTCTCTGCCCCAGCCTCCCGTGTTCCCTGCGGGGTCCCGGCCGGGTCACCTCACCCCCCGGCGGGGAAACGGGATGGCAGACACTGTTTGTGTGACATCGAGACCCCATCTCTCAGCCCGGCAATCTGAGGGTGAGCGGGGTGGGCTCCCTCGGGTGGAGAAGGGCTCCCCGTCCTGCGTGTCTGTGCCAGGTCCAAATGTCCGCTTCCTTGCAGACTCCATTCCTGCAGGGCAGGGCCACCCGATGACCCCCGTCTTAGCTGTTCCCACGGAAGGTCACCTGCGGGGGCCCTGGGGTCGCAACATTCAAATAGGAGTTTGGGAACACAGTTCGACCCCCGGCAACCGGCAGTGGCAGCTGGAGAGGAGTTGGGACTACAGTTTTGTTTTTGGCTTTGTTTAGCTTTGTACCCCCAGCCCATTTTTTATTTTAAGACATGGTCTCCTACAGTCGCCAAGTTGCCCAGGCTGGGCTCGAGCTTGTGATCTTTCTGCCTCAGCTTCCCAGAGTGCTGGGATTGCAAGTGTGTGCGTTTTTCTATTTTATAGCCGACGACTCTGGATGCAGATGTGTAATATCACTTTGTTCTTATTTTTACTGTGCTTGCTCAGTAAGGAACAAAGAACTGACAAGGAACAGCAGGACAGGAAACCAGACTGTTTCCTGAAAGGCAGAGGGGCATCTGAGAGGCCCTGGGGACGCACGGTGCTCACGGCCCTGGGGCAGCGGCCCTGGCAGGGCCAATTCCGAGGGCTGCCTGGCAGTGTCTGGAGCCCTTGGGGGTCACAGCGTCGGGCAGGATGCACCACGGCAGCTGGCACGGTGCGTGCCGGATGTCCTGGGGACCTTGGCCTCCGGGAGAGGCGGATGCATCCCAAGGGCTTGGGGAAGGCTTGGCCACGGCCCCACCTGGGGTGCTTTCCAGGCCCCTCCTTCCTGGAGTTGTGCTCCTTGGTCGTCCAAGAGGGAGGCCAGTCATCTGGCTGGAGGCCCAGGGATGGGCTGTGCCTATGCGGCCGTGTCCCCGGCACCCCAGATGCTGCGCTGGTGCCCACAGAGGCACAACTGGCTCCCGTGCTCCTGGCAGAGGAATTCCGCGAAAGGCCCCGTGTTGCTCTCGAGCTGGGCCCCGAGAAGGGAGGTCCACAGAGCTCGTGCCCCTGGCATGGGATGGGGCAGGGAGGACATCTGATCGGAGCGGGAGCCACCAGCTGCCATGGGTACCTGGGACAGGGAGGAGAGCAGGTGGCAGAGGCATGCAGGCCGCGCTGGCCCAAGAGGGAGAGGCAGGCAGCTGAGTGTGGGACAGGACTGGGGACTGCGGGAGACGGGTGTGCGCAGCGTGTTGTGGCCCCTGGAGCCCCCGCACTCGCCCATCTTCTCTCCTGCAGGCCTGTGCCTGTGGGCCGGCGCCAGCCTCCTGCAGGGGCCAGTGTGTTTGGGTGCCCACACGGGGCGGTGAGGCCTGCACTCAGGTCTGCAGCCAGGTGAGCCGAGGCGGGCCAGGTGGGCCTCTGATCTCCCTCTCCCGCAGGACTTGGCCTGGGCCATCAGCTACTACGTGCGCTTTTTCTCCACCTACATCCCCTTCTATGGCGTCCTGGGAGCCCTGCTCTTCCTCAACTTCATCAGGTGCCTGGGCTGGGCCACCGCGTGTGGCTGGGGCAGGCACAGGTGGGCCTGAGGTGGCTGCTTGGCTGGGACCCTCTTCCTAACTGTGAGCTGCGGCCCCACCAGGTTCCTGGAGAGCCACTGGTTTGTGTGGGTGACCCAAATGAACCACATCGTCATGGAGATTGACCTGGACCATTACCGTGATTGGTTCAGCAGCCAGGTGAGGGGCAGGGACGGCACAGCCAGTGGCCCAGGCACCATGGACCCAGGGCCATGTTGGGTCCAAGCCGCCTGTGTCCTCAGCCGCAGCCAGGGGCCAAGCGGGAGAAGGGTGGGCAGGACGTGGCACGGAGGCGGGCCCGCGCCTGTCCCCTGCTGCACTCTTATCCCGCCCCCCCAGCTGGCGGCCACCTGCAACGTGGAGCAGTCCTTCTTCAACGACTGGTTCAGCGGGCACCTCAACTTCCAGATCGAGCACCAGTGAGTGGGGACGGGGTCCGGTGTGGGAGGGATGCGGCCCGGCTGAGGACAACTGAGGCCTGGACCTGGTGGCCGAGGGACCTCTCCGCTGCCCCGGCCTGCCGCGCCCATCTCCTGTTGCTGGCATTTTCGCCTCTGGCATCCATCCAGCAGCTCCCTAGCTCTCCGGGGCACGGAGCCCCTCACTCACCGATGTCCCCACGGCCCCCTGGGGTCCAGGTGGCCCTGCGGCACCGGCCTGGCTGGGGACAGGGCTCACCCTCACGCTGAGCTGCGTGCGCCCACAGCCTCTTCCCCACCATGCCCCGCCACAACCTGCACAAGATCGCCCCGTTGGTGAAGTCTTTGTGTGCCAAGCACGGCATCCAGTACCAGGAGAAGCCACTGCTCCGGGCCCTGCTGGACATCATCCGGTGAGGGCTCCGCTGGGGCACTGCGGGGACGTGGGGGTTCTGCTCCGGGCTGGATGCCGGCCCTGCCTCTCCCGCCCCAGCCTGGCCTCCCCGCAGTCCTGGCCAGCTCCTGAGCCCCAGCCCCTGTCCCTCCACAGGTCCCTGAAGAAGTCAGGGCAACTGTGGCTGGACGCCTACCTCCACAAGTGACCAGCTGCCCGCGGGGAACAGGGCGGCACAGGGTGACGGCTGGGGGGTGCTCTGTCCTGCGAGTTTCCCTGAGGCCAGGGATGTCATGTGTGGCTGCCTCCTGCTCTCTTCCTTCCTTTCCTTTCTCGCTGACCTCCCACACTGTCTTGTGCTGGTGCCGCGTTCCTGGGAGCAGGGGGAGGGTGGCTGTGATGGGTGCCTCGGTCCCTAACTCTAGCTCCTGCCCCGAGTGTCCTGGTGCTCAGCCCAAGACTGAGACGGTCCCCTTTCGTCCCTCAGACACTCTCCGGGTCTGTGGGGCAGGGTTCAGCCTGGCCATCCCCAGAGGGGGTGCTGCCGTGTGCCTGGGTCTCCTCCCAGGGCCGGGGTTGGTGCTGGGACCCTCTGCTGTCCAGGGAGCTGACTGGAGCTCTGAGCTCACATCCTCCTAGCCCAGAGCCCCGCGGCATAGGCGAGGCCACCTGTGCCCACCCAACCTCTCTCTGGCGCTCTCTCCTACTGTTTTTAAACTTTGCTGTTTTCACATTTTCTACAGAAGCATTCTGACAGGGGGGTGGCTGGGCTGGATCCCAGGACAATCTGCCTTTCACCAGGCCTTAGTGGGCGGAGCCAGGCCCACAGTGGGCGCTGCTGTTGAGGGTGGGGAAGGGGGTGGGGTGAGGGAGAAGCTGGGCTGGGCCAGGGCGGGTAGGGCAGGAGAGTGGGGGGTGGGAGCCCTTCACTCTGAGATCTAACCCACTAACCAGCGTCTAAGATCGGGAGGGCCCCTGCTGACGGCTGGGATTACCAGGGCACCAGCCCCCGCCCACTCCCCCAAGGGCAGAATGAACCCATAGGGAACTGATCTTAATTTTTATCATGTTGCATCCACCCCTACGTTTTTGAGAAATAAAAGAAGTAATTTTATTCTCACTTCCATGTGGCTCAGCAAGAATGATGAGTACCTGGTGTGCTTCCTGCGTGCTGATGTTGGGGGTGTGGGCTTGGGAGGCTGGGGAGCCAGGGAAGGGCCTGGCCTCGAGGTGAAGGCCAGATGGTCCCCATTCTGCGCCCCTCACTCTTGCAGGGTGGGTAGGGGTCTGTGATTCTGCAGTGGCTCCAGGGAGTCTGGAGCAGGGCTGGTGGCAGTGGTGGCCTGGTCATGGTCACAGAGTGGCCCTGAATGGGTCCTCACTGCACCCTCTGGGTCACTGGGAAGGGACTAGGCCAGAGGGGCTCAGGGACCCCGACCCCTTGGCCCTGACAGCCCCTGGTCCCACCCTCTGCTGGCCCACTGAAGACCTCGAAACTGGGAGGCATGGAGCATGCACTACCCACCCTCACCTGTGTCCTTTGCCACCTGACTACCACCGCAGTTCCAGTGGGCAGGGTGGGAGGCCAGGGCACATCACCTATGACAGCCAGGCATGGGGACAGGCACAGTGGGACGACCCGGGCTTTGCCCGGCTACATAGGCACTTGGACCTTCTGTGGCCCCCAAACACTACCCTGGCAGCCCCTCCTGCTCACACCCAGCCTGGCTCCTGCCCTGCGCCCCCAGAGTCAGCCTCTGGCCCCTGCCAAGGTTGGGACAACCCCATATCCACAGCTCCACACTGTGACTCCTGCATTCCAAGGTGAGGAGCTGAGGCCCAAGAGAAGGAAGGAACTGTCCTGAGGCCACACAGCTGCGCCTTGCCGAGTTGCCTGGAATGGTGGATGTGGCAGCTGCGTAGACTGTTGGTCCTGAGGAGGAGATAAGGGCTTGCCCTGGCAGGGTGGCTCCCATAGACTTCTCGGCAGGGTAGGGCAGTCAGGGCCTGTGAGCTCCTCAGCCCACATGGACACCACAGTCCTCTGGCTGCCAGCAGGAGAGCTGGGCAAAGGTGGCAGACTCCAAGCCACAGGGCCCTCAGATGCCATGTCCCTTAGGCCCAGCAGGACAGCAGCCTGTGACAGCCTGCTCCAGGGGCAGACCCAGCACACCCACCCGGACTGCTTTCGTGTAGAGCTGGAGCACATGCCATCCAGTATGCCGAGACTCCATGGCCATGGCCTTGCGCCCTCTGCCAGTGTGAACAGTGCCTTCGGGCCCCAAGGACAGACAGGTCTCTGCCAGCCGCTGGCTCAGCAGCTGGCATTGTGGAGAAGCTGAGGCAGCAGCCTCAAGGGGTCCGAGTCGTAGCCTGGGTGGGGACAGCTGCATCTGTCTGTTGGCTCCCCCGCTGGCCACTCTTCTGCCACAGGCAGGCCAGGTCCTGGGAACTGAAGAGCTGGCTTGGACTGCTGGAAGGCGACACGGGGCCTCAGAGGCCCCAAGGCCTTTCCTGCACTTCCGCAAACCTGACCGTGTCCCCTGCTTTGTCCTGTGACTAAGGAACCTACAGGGAGCTCGGAGCTCGACTCAGGAGTCGGGGAGGCTTGCAAGGAAGGTCCAGGGTCCTTTAAGCCATCTCCCATGTAACGCTGGATTGCAAACGAACGCGCATGGCCCTGGGCCGCCCCACGCAGCGCAGACTGAGGCGGCACTGCAGCCTTGGGGGTCCCCTGGGCTCCTGCCGGTCGGCCACAGAGTCCTGCTGCCAGAGCCTCCCGTGACTGTGCCAGCCACCCTGACCAAAATCAGGCCCGACAGGCAGGGACGCCAGCCCGCGGGGCCTGCACCGAGGCTGGCGTTTCTTTTGGGGCAGCTGTCCCAGCTTCCAGGAGCAAAATGAGACTCAGGCCACAGGCAAGGGGTGGACCCGGCGTGGGGCCACGCACATAAAATGTGACCCTTTTATTTTCTGTCTCCTGAGAGGTAGCACGAGGCTCAGAGAGGCTAAATAATTTTCCCAAGGTCACACAGCCTTGAGTTCTGGCCAGGGCAGGGCTTGGTCTTCCACACCCCACCCCACCCTACAGTGTGGCCATCCGATCCCAGAAAGAGGAGGAAAGCTGTGTGGCACGGACCTGGGTGGCCGGCGGGGTCCTGGGTTTGGGTGCACTGTGAGTCAACGAGGGCGCTCCTCATGCTCCCGCTGTCCAGGGTGCCACACACCCAGCCAGTTGTGGGCCTGGGCTGGGCCAGAGACACCCTGGGGTTGGGGAGAGGGTGTCGGGAACCCCGGAGCACCCCTACTCGGCATGCGCGGGACAGTGTCCTCGCCTCCAGGCACCACGATGGCATGAGCATCAGGGCTTTGGGTCTCGGAATGAGTTTCACAGGCAGAGCTGCCCAGGGCTGCCCCATGGAAGGGCTTTGGGGACAGCACACCGTCTCCCCAGTTCCGTGCCCATGGAGGGGCTGAGAAAGAACAAAGACTGCAGCATTCGTGCCCTTTCCGCTCCCGCAGGAACAGTCCAGACCAAGGGGCGCCCCACGGTAGAGCAGAACCTGCAGCTGGTGGGGCGCCCCTGTGCTGGAATCGTCCGAAGTACACATGCCACGCACGGGGCACCCTCTGCCACCCCGGCACCCCTGAATCCCTCCGGGAGCCGGGGCAGAGCCCAGCCCCCCGATCCACGCAAATCCACTGCTCTGCGCCACCCTAAATCAGGGTTGGCTTTTATATAAAAATAACAGTTTTCCCCAGTTCTGGGTATAGGAAAACATGCTGTGCTGAGGTGTGGTTTCTGCGCCTCCCTCGGTGTCTGCGGGGCCCACCAGGTAGGGGCCGAGCAAGAGCAGGCGGTGGTACTCAGTGGGGCACAGGCTTGGATCCTGAGGGCCCAGTCTGCGCCAACTTCACTGGTGGAGGTAGGCGTCCAGCCAGACATCGCCGGACTTCTTCAGAGACCTGAGGAGGAGTGCGGTTAGGGCTCCACCAAGGTGCCCTGTGGCCCCCTGTGGCCTCATGACACGTGAGTACCCAACCCTGGGACAGGTGAGAGCAGGAGGGTGAGCGGATACAGCCAGGGTGAGGGGTCAAGTCCAGCCCGTCCCTCCGCCAAGTTCTCCCTGTCGCCTCCTTCCACTGGGCCCTGAGACCCAAAAAAAGAACACGGAGCCCTGCACCAGCAGCCTGCTCAGCTCATCGGGCTCACACGGTGTAGACAGAAGGGGGTGGCCTGCAGAGGCACAGGGGGGAGACCCCCAGTCCCCCAGGTGGCATCCTGTCCCCCAGCCTGGGTGGCAGCGGGACCCTGGGCTCTGTGCTTTCTGCTTCGGCTTTTGCCTGTGAGCATTCACAGTTGGAGAGTCCCGATCAGCACCCGCTGCCTGGCCTCTACAGCCCCTACCTGCCCTGCCCTGGGTATCTGCTACCTTGTTATTTTGCCAAAGCACTTCCCATGTTTGTTGTAAATCGCATTTCTCAGGGGCTGCCTCTGTCTCCCCACCAGCTGTGGGGCAGGGCAGGGTGCTCTAAATATTCCCCTTATGCCAGCTCCTGGGGGCCTATGCAGGCTTGGCTGGCATGCGATGGCGTGGCCTTACCCAACGATGTCCACCATGGCAGTGAGGAAGGGCTTGACCTCGTAAAGCAGGCCATGCCTGGCACACAGTGCCTGGACCAGGGGTGCCACCCTGCGGTAGTTGTGCCTGGGCATCGTGGGGAAGAGGCTGCAGGAGACAGGGTCACATGTGCTGCTGTCACCTATGAGGGACTGCCAAGGCCTGCTCCCCCATCCCGGCGCCTGGCCACTCACTGGTGCTCGATCTGGAAGTTGAGGTGCCCGCTGAACCAGTCGATGAAGGACGACTGCTCCACGTTGCAGGTGGCCGCCAGCTGCCAGGAGCAGCAGGCACCGGTGAGGGGCGGCTCGGTGCCGACCCCGCCCCAGGGCTGCCCACCCCCAGCCCAGGGCCCGCCCACCTGCGAGCTGACCCAGTCCCGGTGCTTCTCCTGGCCGATATCCCTGGGGATGTGGTTCATCTGCGTAATCCACACGAACCAGTGGCTCTCCAGGACCCTGTGGAAGGCGGCGTGCCACACGTCCCCAGCCCAGCTTCCCCCACAGTGCAGGGATGATGGATTCTCCACCAGGTGGCGCCCAGGGCCACCCGCAGATGGCAGCGCTGAGGGGCCAAGGTGGGGGCCAGTGGATGCCCGCTGCCCTGCACCCTAAACCCATCTCTACCTGACAATCACATAGAGCAGCAGCGCCCCGCGGGTACCGTAGAAAGGGACGTAGGCCAGGAAGAAGCGGGCATAGAAACTGGCGGCCCAGAGCAGGTCCTAGGGACGGTGGAAGCCGCGCTGAGTGGGCATCAGGGTGCTGGACTGGGCGCCGTGCTCCCTGGGTGAAGGCAGGTCCCTGCCTGCAGCTCGGGGATGGCCACGGAGGTGATGGTGCCAGGAGAGCATGGGCAGCTCTGCCAGGACACAGACAATGCCCCCACGAGACCCTTGCACACACGCGCACTCCTCATATGCACACATGCACACGCGTGGCCCCACTTACCACCCACTGTAGGCACACCAGCATGTACACCAGGTTCTCTACTTCGAAGTTCACCAGGGTGAGCAGCGGGGGACCGACTGCAAGAGGGGATGCAGACCGGGGAGGGCTGGGCTGGGCGGGGGGCGCTGCACCCCTCGAACACTTGTGGGACACCAATGGTCTCCCAAGGCCTGGTCCCTACGAGGGCGGCTGACCCTTGCCCACCCCAGTGCCTCCCGTGACCATTATGCAGCAGGTCAAGAACTGGGGTCAGGGATCGGGGTCAGCATGACATGCTCCAGTCTCTGCTTGCCAGTGATGGCCCAGAGCTCCCGCCCTGACGCGAGGCCTGCAAGTGGTTGGGGTGAAGGACACAGAGGGCTCGGGCACTGCCTGGAGCCAAGCACTCACTGAGGAAGAAGTAGAGGTGCTGGCGGTTGTAGGGCAGGTATCTGCGCTTCTTCCTGCCGTACTGCGGGGACAGGCATGGCTGTAGGTGCTGCTGGCCCTGGGGGCAAGGGCAGGCACCCAGCAGGGCAGAGGTGGACCCCCACCCACCTCCACAGATGACTCCCCGAGCAGGAAGACGGGCGCCAGCGTCACGTCCGGGTCCTTGTGGAAGACGTTGGGCTTGGCGTGGTGCTGGAAGTGGCGGAAGTTCCACCAGTGGGCCGAGAAGCCCTGCAGGGTAGGGGTGGTCAGGGCTGGGCAGACGGGGCAGCGCTCACGGGCACCTGCAGCTGCCCGCCCTCACCTTCAGCTGCCCCATCACAAACTGCTGAGCCACGTGGTTCCACCAAGAGGTCGGGAAGACAGAGGCATGGCCCAAGTCGTGCTGCAGACACCAGCTCTGAGCCTGGGAGAGACAGGAGTCGGCCGGGCGGGGGACCCTGAGTCCCCCCGCCGGGTGCTTGCAGCTGCCCCTCCCCACACGGGGGTCTGCAGTGTCAGGGCGCAGAGCCGCAAGCCAGATGAAGGCCTCACCCTCCGGCCCCTCGCTTTCTCCTCTCGACAAGCAACAGACATTAGAACTCCGGGCAGCCCCCAGAGCAGCGCTGGGCCCCACGCAGCCACCGGGCTCTAGACAGACTCTCCTCCCTGTGTGAAGCTGGCTGTGAAGATTCCCAGACACTTATCTCATCTGCTGGATCAGGAGACAGCTCCGGCTCTGAGGGGCCCTCATCACAGCAGACAGACCCTGCTGCATCCCCTCCTGCAGTCCCCATCACTTCCTGTCTGGTCACGGCCATGCCTGCCTCACAGACTGAGCAGAGTACTAGACAGCTCCCTAGTGTGGGCCTGGCCCAGCATGGTGGGCATAAAGAGATGCCTCCCTTCTTCCCCTGCACGAGTCTGTCATGGCCTGACCTCCTAGTCTCTGTCTGTGCAAGCTCAGGGTTACCATGGTGAACTTCCCTCACCCACGCAGAGCCCGGCTTGGCCCTTGGGTACACCCACTGGCTGCTTTCATTCATTCACTCTTCATCCATTCATTCAGCAAATATGCCCAAGTGCCCACATGGGCGGGGGCCCACGTCCCCTGGGCAGTCCTTGGTCACCTGGGAGATGCCCAGGATGAGGGCAGCGAGGGTGCTGGGCACCCAGCCAGGGCCCAGGAGGTAGATGAGCAGCCAGGCCAGCACTTCCATGGCCAGGATGTGGCCCAGCATGAGCGCGAAGAAGGTGGGGTCAGCCTCGAACAGCTTCATGTCCTTGGCCATCTGGCGCAGGGCTCGGAAGTCCTCGATGAGCTGGGCCTACGCAGCAGAGGGGCCTGTCAGTGGGGACGCGAAGCTACTCACTGTCCCACAGAGCCTCTGCCCTGGCTGTTCCTCCTGCTACCAGGATCAGAAATGGGGCAACGAGGAAGGATAGGGGAGTAAGAGTGCAGGGGTGCCATCTCCCCGGCACCAAGTGCTGGCTGGGTGAGAGGCAGTGAGACCCAGAGCTTGGCCCCTCCAAGTCCCAGCGCGGCCAGGCCAACCCCCGAGCTGCCGGCAGCTGCTCACATTCTGAGGTCCGTCCTGGCCCGGCTCCTCTGGAGCCAGCTCTCCGATCAGCAGGGGCCGCAGGAACTTGCGCACAAAGCTGATGTCCTGGTGGAAGGCATGGAAGGCTTCCTAGAGGACAGAAAGTGGATGGTCAGGGGGACAGACAGACAGTGGACTTGGGAGCCGGAGGCAGCTGGCAATGGACAGCAGGTCAAGTGGTGTTGAGAAGTTGCTGAAAGGAGCCAGCCCTGCCTGGCTCTCCCAGGTCCAGAGTCCCTGAACAAACCCCCTTGCCTGTGCCTCCCCAGCAGAGTCCTTCACTGGACATGGCCCGGCGCATACAACCTGGATTTCCAGAAAGCCCCCGGGAAGACCTGTTACTTCCATGAGCATGCTCAGTGCTCCCTAATGCTTTCTGCATGTCACGATCCTTCCCACCGCACACCAAGCAAGACCGGCTCCAGAGGTCAGGCTTCCCCGCTCAGGGGAGGGCCCCACAGGACTTCTGGGATGTGCAAGGGGAACGATGAAGGGCCAGCCTCACTGGGTTTAAAAGTAGAAGCAAAGATGTGAGGACGGAGGCAGGGCAGGGGAAGTAAAAAGAATGAAGTTGTGTTACGGACATGGACCAACTCCCCATGATATATGTGAACACTGTGTGCTGCAAACATGTGCCGGTAAAGAAAAGGGGAGTGGGCTGGGGATTTAGCTCAGTGGTTAAAGTGCTTGCCTTGCAAGCACAAGGACCCGAGTTCGATCCCCAGCACCAAAAAAATAAAGAAAGAAAGAAAGAAAAGGGGGGTGGAGAGTTAGCTCAGTGGTAGAGCGCTTGCTGAGCAAGTGCAAGGCCCTGAGTTTGATCCCCAGCACTGCCCCCAAATAGAAGCACATCGCTGGGCATGATGGCACATGGCTGTAAATCCCAGCTACTTTGGAGGCTGATGCAGGAGGATCACAGATATGAGCTGGACTGAGTGACTTACAAGACTCTGTCTCAGAAAAAAAAAGGCAAGAGTATGAAATATATATATGTTTTGGAGACAGGATCAAACTGGGTTCCTAATTGTGGTTCTCCTACCTCAGCCTCCCAGAGTGCTGGGCTTACAGGTGTGTGCCACCACGCCTGGTGTAAAGCATAAATTTTAAAGGTAAAACAACACATATTGCTTGTCCATTCTAGCATTCCTGTGATTCTGTGTAATAGGTGGGTGTGAGGGTGCCAAGCAGGAGGAGGAAGAAGAAAGAGGAGTTGGAAGAAGAGAGAGACGAGGGGGACTCAAAGCTAGGGAGAGAGCCCCAGGAGGCGACAGCGCTGAGGGCGGGAGGCACAAACTTTGTGTCTCCGTCGTGTCTGGTGTTACACGGTGCAGTCGCTGTCCACACATGGTGTTCCAAGTGCAACTGAGACACACAGGAGTCGTGGACTGCCCTCCACACGCTCCCCTCACTCTGAACTCACAAGTCGTCCTGGCCACTTTCTGCAGCAACTCTGAACTTCTCTTTATGAGGTGTGATCAAAAGTGTGGTGATCGCTGCTGCAAAGTGGCGTATGGCAGAAAGGCAGCTTCTAAAAGAGACGACACCGCGTCCTCATCCACCTTATTCACCAGACCCGGCACTGGAGACTCCTAGCTCTTCCCCAAGGTCAGAATGATGACGAAAGGGATGAGTTCTGAATGGATTCAGGACACCACGGCAGCCAGGACAGCACAACTAAAGACACTCAGCGAGGACTCCAGAGCTGCTGCAGGAAGTGGTGGGAACAGAGGGGTGAGTGTGTCTGAAGCAAGGGGGTGGATTTTGAGGGGATTCTCGGCAGTGCGTCTTTCACTGTGGCACAGTTTAAAAGCATAAGCATTCACCGTATTTTTCACTTGCATTCTGTCTATTTGGCCGGCTCCTGCGTGCAGCTGGCCGGCTGATTTCTATTGTTGGAGTTTCAGGCGCTCCCTCCGAGGGGCTGCTGTCCCCAAGGGCCTGGGACAGGTGCCAGGACCTTCCAGGAGACTGCTGGGGGCGCTGCCTGCAGTGCCTTTGCTAACAAGCCGGCCTGCTCCGAGTCAGAGCGACTTCATGATAGGTCACCAGACCGGGCCGACAGCAGGCTGACTGCTGCACCTGGCCGACGCATGTTCAGACAGTATACTGCACCCCTGAGTGTGGACAGTTACTAAATGCTGATTAAAACCTAAAACGATGGAAAGTCCCAGCCACTGCAGCCCCCTGCTGGGCATCCCACACAGTCTTGGGGGCAGAGAACCCTTGCTGGCCGCCTGCTGTCTCGCTGGCCCAGGGCAGCCTCGGGACTGGGGGCTGGGAGCTGAGATTGGCCCAGGCTGGCTGGGCTCTCTGGGCCTCATCACAGGGTGGGGCCTGGGAGATAGGCCAGGGCAGAGGGAGGGGAGCTGGGGTCCTCCTGGGACTCAGCAACCCTACTCCCTATGCAGCCTGGAGCTGGCCCATGGCCTCCTGAGGTGCCCAGGCAGGACCTGAGTTCGCGCTCTCTTGTCTCAGCCTCTTGGAGCGCTGGGTAAACCAAGGCAGCAGGGCTGCGGGGCCCTCTGGCCCTGCACTGCTGTGCACTCACTTTCTTTATGAAATCGCCTTTGTTTTGGTCAAGGACACGTAAGTTAACCGTTTCCAGTGTTCCGTTCAGCAGCGTCAGGGACAGTCGTGTTGTTGTTTGGACAACGCCATCCACCCCCCGACCTTCCTCGCCTTTCCCAGCGGAGACACTGTGCCATTCATCGCCAACTCCCCCACCCCAAGGCCACCATCCCACTCTGTCCCCAAGAATCTGATGGCTCCAGGGCCCACGTGAGCGGAGCCAGGCAGGGTCTGTCCTGCGTGTGGCTGCGTCACCAAGCGGGGTCCTCAGGGTGCCGGTGTGGTCGTGCTGGCTGCCTTCCCCCGAGGCTGAGCCAGTGTCGACCATTGCCTGACATCTGGCGCACAGCCGCCTCTGCCCGTGGGGTCCAGGCGCTGAGAAACCTGCCCATGTCGTGCCCATGCCACACCAGCAGAACGTGCAAATGGCAGCAGGGGCCAGGGGCTCCTCCCTCTCCATCCAGGCCTGGGTGGCTTGGCCAGGAGCCAGACCCTGGGTCAGAGCCAGGTCTGCCTCAGCTGCTGAGCTGCGTTCACACCTGGGCCTCGGGGGAGGGGGCTAAGGCTGGTCACTGTCCCAGGCAGCCAGGACTGTGGGGGGCAGTGTGCCCGTCCTGTGACCCAGCCCCCACCTAGACAAGTCAAGGTGGCACTCGAGGTCCCGGGCAGGGTTGGGTATCCTCAAAGGGAAGCTGCTCATGCCCCTGCGGGCTCTGCACGTGGCCAGGCACCCATGCGCACCAGTCCGCAGGGAGGAGAGGAGGCTGGCAGGTTGCCATGGGCAGCATGGAATGGGAATACAACCTGTCTCCTCTGTCCCCTGGGACACAGCTACAGCCCCCTTCTCCCCCTGAGCCTCAGGTCCCTGGGACCTCAGGGTGTTCTGCTGGCCCCCAGAGTCCCGCCTTCCTCAGCCCGCCGCAAGGTCCAGGTAGCAGCTGGTAGGGTGGGGACACTGCCAAGAGCTGGGACCAGACCCCAGCCCATGCGGCGGAGCCCAGCAGGAGGGCAGGTACCCAGGATGCTGCCCGTGGCCAAGGGTGGCCGTGCAGGGGCTCCCCGTGCCTCTAGGACCCAGCAATGGCCTCAAAGTGGCCAGCCCCCCAGCACCCTGTGCTCCCTGCTGCATACGCCCAGCTGTCTTCCCAGGATCCTTGGGAGGGAGCCAGTATCAATCACATCCTGCATACCACCCGCCCGCCTGAGCTGGGCACCCCACTCCTCCTGGGTGAGGGACCGGCCACTGGCAGTCAGTGTGGGGTTCCGGCAGTGCACCCTCTTGGCCTCACCTTCCTGGGCTGAATTCAGGATCTGAGAAGGTCCCATTGCATCCTGGGCATGGTCTCAAACTCTCCCTGGAGGGAAGGGTTTCCTGGGCAGGACCAGGCTGACCGTAAAGCCCATCCACAGGGTTCACAGGATAACTGAATCAGCCACCACGTTGGGGGCCCGTGGAAGAGTGGACAGCAGCTGCTGACTGCAATTACTGCGACGACGCCACCCCACTTCCTGCCTAGCCCAGGCCCTGGGGATTTGAAGGCAGGGGGCTCAGAAGGGCTGGGGACAGTACTGCTTCCACCCACAGGGAGCAGGCAGTGACGGGACAGCCCTCCTCTGCCAGCTGGGCAGCGGGTGTGGAGTGCACCATGCCACAGGTACAGAGCTTTGCCTCCCTCAGTAACCAGGCTCCCGGGCGCCCAGCACCATCCCCACCATGAACCCAGGATGAAAGCATTCTGATCCATCCACCAATGGGGAAACTGAGGTCCGGGGAAAGGGGCATGACTTGAAGACAGCATGTTGCTCCTCCTAACCTGCATCCACAGCACCCTCACCTTCTCCCTGGCCTGGCCGCGCTGGAGCCCAGGTTCACAAACACCTGAGTGGCCTCCTGTGGCATGGGGGTCTCCTGTTGCTCTCCTCTGGGGCTCCCATTGCTCTCCTCTGGGGTCCCCATCACTCTCCTCTTGGTCCCTGCCATTCTGCCAGGAGAGGCTGCCTCTCCCCTCTCCACCATGCTCCCCTAAACATAGACATGTTGGGGTCCCTGGATTCTCTGCTCTGCCTTCCAGGGCTCCCCTCTCTTCCAAGGGTGTGAATGTTGGGGAGGAGCATAGCATGGATGCCCCACCCGTCCACCCCTCCACAGCCATCACGCGGGCTCCCTTCCCTGCAGAGGGTGTTCAGGAGATGCTTGTGGATGGCTGTCAGGATCCAGTCACTGCAGGGCAAATGAACGGTGGAACTGAACAGCCATGTGGTGCCCAGACCACCATTGACTCAGGTCATTCTGTCTCTCCGAGCCTCAGTTTCCTATCTGTAAAGTGGGAATAACTAGAAGGGCTCAGGGAGGTATGATGATTGTAGGAGTCTGACTGCCTCCATCCTACACTGATCAGAGTCCACTTTAAGCCTCTTTCACCCCTCTGTGCCTCTACCCTTGTTAAAGATGTTTAATCAAGGGTTAATGAGGCCCAGTAACCATGGTTACACCCCAGAGCTCCCATCACTCTTCACCCAGAACTCGATAAGCAGCAACCACTCCCTGTACTTTCTAAAGCCCACCCCTGGCAGGTGGTCACAGCTCCTTTCCACCGAATGCTCCCCTCAAAGGTCCCACTGTGGCCTTCTCTTCCCCACCTCTCTTGGTGCTTCTGACCCTGTCAAGACCTCGTAGCCTGCATGAGAGCTGCCATTCTGGTCCCAGAGCCAGAATCACTCTCAGTTTGCTCAACATCAACCTGCCCTGACTGGTGAGCCTGTCTCCTACCTTTGTTTTTTCCCAACAGTGATGAGCTGTCAGTTTAGACCTGGCTCAGTGCAGGGCTCAGCTCACAGCTCTCGAACCCGACCTCAGCAGTGGCTTTGCCCCTAGGGTGGCTCGGCCAGTCCCAGGGCATCAGTGACTCTGCACAAACCTGGCTGGGGGCCCAAGCTCCCTCCCCAGGGCACCAGGCTAAGTCCCAGGACAGCCACAGGCTGACTCCGCGGCACAGGAACTCTGGGAATTTCCTGGCAGGCGGCTCTGTGGCCTGGACTCCAGGGCTCCAGGGCTGTGATGGCCGGCAGTGTCTGGGCTGCATGCCGGGGCCTGGGCTGCCCAACCCCAGCCTGATGTGTGCTGTGGCCCACAGTGGATGAAGACGGGGTCCACCCAGCCCCTCAGCCCTGGGCCTGGGCAGACCAGGTACTTCCTGCAAGACCAGGCCAGTGTGTGGCGCCCTGGGGAGCTACAGCTCCTGGAAGCTGCTGGGCAGC
Organism: Hystrix cristata; assembly: GCA_004026905.1. Classification (NCBI taxonomy): domain Eukaryota; kingdom Metazoa; phylum Chordata; class Mammalia; order Rodentia; family Hystricidae; genus Hystrix; species Hystrix cristata. The sequence goes on from PVJO010000155.1 coordinate 289,844, forward strand.
CTGCAGTAATCCCTCCTACTACAGATGAGGCTGGGCCACACGGAGCCGCCCAGCGGAAGACCAGCAGGCCAGGCTGCCCACTGTGCTCCAGGCTTTGCGGGGCTTGCTCTGGGGAGCCAGTGACATCCCCTGGGTACAGAGTGGAGATGGCGCATTCCTGCCCTCAGCTGGTTGGGCAGGGGCTGCTCTCTCCCTTTATAGAGGAAACTGAGGCATGTGGCGCTGGGTCAAGGTCACTCAGAGTCTCCAAGGTCAGAGCAGGGATCCAACCTCGGAAGCAAGTTTTAGTTACACAGACCCCACTGGACACAAATCAGTGACAAGACTCACACGGAGGTCCTGGGCCTCAAGCTAGAGGGGGTTGTTGGGGACCAGGAGGGGTCCAACACAGGCCTGTTTGCTGGCAGGAAAACATGTTCCTCAGCCCTTCTTGCTCCTGCTCCCAACCCACCTCTGGAGCAGGGCTGCCGGGGACCAGGCCATGCCCCAGGTGAACGGCACACAACCACATCATGGCTGCCCACGGGCACGGAGAGGCCTGCACGTGCACCCATGGCTATCTGGCCCTCGGGCTGCCTCAACCCAGGGCAGTGCTGTCCCCAGAGCCAGTGCCTGCCCCAGGCTCTGTCTGTGGTTAGAGTTTCAAGATCCTGCTTGCTATAATCCTTGGACTCTGGGCTGGACGAAGGGAGGAAAAGGACAAGGACGGTCCTGGGACAGGACAGGATCTTCCCCTCGGGTCTGGAGACCTTCCTGTGGCCAGTGTGGCCAATCTGGTACTCAGGATGGTCAAGGACAGAACATCGGGGACTGGCCCTTCCCATCCAGGTAGTCGCTGAGCAAAGGGGCCAAGTCTCTGCCCCACGGACTGCTCCAGACTGCACTTCAGCAGGCCAGGCCAGCCAGCCACTGGGCCCCTCACCTCCACACGGCCAGCTGGAAAGGGAAGCGGGGTCCTTGGACAGCCTGCCCCTGGGTGACGGTGTCTCGGGGAGTACGGGGAGAGCCCACCCCGCCTGGCTGGCCAAGGCCTCTGGAGCAGCAGAGGTGAGTCACTGGCCCCCGGCCGGCTCAGCCAGACCCGGTGCTGCCCAGCCCTCGCCTGGCTGTGACGGAACAGAACGTCCCATCCCTGCGCTGGGACCCGGTGGGACCCGGTAAGCCCCGGCGAGCCCCAGCACCCCTGCCTGGTCTGGGGACCGTAAGCTAGACAAGACCCTGGACGCTCGGGGGTGCTCACCTGCTCCAGCAGCCGCTGCTGGGCTCCCCAGGCCAGCACCACCCCGTCATCCCCAGCCCACCCGGGCAGAGCTCAAGGGGGCCTGCGGCGCCAAGTCCTTACCGTGGCGTCCTCCGCGCCGTGGTGGCCGATGAGGCGGCTCCCGCCGGGGTGTCGCTGTGCCCACTTGCTGATGTCGTAGACGCGGCGCTCGATGACCAGCCACTTGTCACCAGGCAGGTTGTGCGCTCGGATCTGCTCCCAGCGGAGGGTGGGCAGCAGGGCCCCCCGGCCCCCGCCTGGCTCCCGGACACCGCCCATGGCCGCGCTCAGGTCCGCCGGGCGCCCAGGTCCCCGCAGGTCGCCAGGGGCTGCCGAGCCGCCGGCGTGAACGCGCCTCTGCCGGCTGGCTCCCGCCTTCTGCCGCGCCCGCCGCGCCCCATTGGCCGCCGCGCGCCCCTCCCGCTGCCCGGGCCTGCAGCCCCCAGCCCGGCTGGGCCGCCGGCGAGGGGTGGGGACAGCGAGGCACCGCCCCAAGGCAGACATAGACCCGGGTCCAGAGAGGCCCCGGTAAAGGCCGGAGCCTGGAGCTTCCAGCTGGTTCCCGGGGGTGGGGACAAGATCTGGGAGTGACTGTGTGGCCCCCAATGGGCCGCCGAGGCCCAATGTCCTGCAGGGATGGGGACAGGGTGGGTAGTGGGTGCTACATGGGGAGGAAGGGAACAGAGGATGTGGAGCGCTAGGGCTGCACAGAGGTGCACCGGGGGCGCCGAGAGGGTGTGGGCTTGGGGAGCTGGTGGGGCCCTCTGCGCTGGCCATGCTTTACTTAATAAAGCAAGTCCTGAGGAGCCCAGGCAGGTTCCCCAGAGCTCTGTTTGACACGGTTACCCGGTCGGAAAAGTTAGGAGTCCACCCCCGGGAATAAAGCTGAGTTCCAGAGCGCCAGTGTGGCCACCCAGCGCCCATCAGACCCGGCGGGGGCCAGGTAGTTCAGGGTGTGGGTGGAGAAGGGCACCTGGACGAAGATCCCAGGTGAGGTTGCCTGGGAACTCATTTTGAGGACCTAAGTATATTTCTCTGATTTGCCAGCGTTTTGTCTTGGTGTACCAATGCGCAGGACATCGCCATAGCCAATCCGGCTGGCCCAGGCCCCAGGGACAGCAAACCCCGAGGCTGTGAAGGATGCGGCCCTTGCGTGCAACCTACACATGCTGCCCTGTGCCTGGAGTCATTTGCAGGTGGCCCAGAAGGCCTGGCGCGACCTGAGTGCTGTGCAAGCGTCACGCTGCACAGTTTGGGACAGTGACGGGAATAAAGTCGGCATGGGTGTTCAGGGTGGACGCGGTGCCCCTGGCTGACTGCACTGTGGAGAACAAGGCAGGAGCCTCACCGGACAGGAGCTGCAGAGAGGCCCTGAGGCGTGCGTGCATGCAGCGGTGGCCAGGCTGCCCGGGTCACTGTGTTCTCGTGGGTTCAGGCTGGCGCCAGGCAGGCGGTGATGCCAGTGTTGTTTTTTGGAATTTTCTGGAATGTTTTCCAAATACATCTCGTTGGCAGCTGGTTGGACTGTGGACGCAGAGACGGAGGCCTGGACAGATTCCACTGGGAGATACACCGAGGACAAGGATTGGGCCAGGCCCCTCTCTGCGCTCCCACATGGGCGACAGGTGGTCAGGCCCTCCTGCCACATGCAGCCCTCTGTCCTCCCTTAGCACAGCCAGCAGCTTCCCGCGCGTTTCCCTGCGGCCCCGAGCCGCCCATTAGCTGCTCTGTCCTGGGGAGTCTTGCAGCTTTCAAGGGGTCGGAAACTGGGGTCCTAAATATTCTACTGTCCTCGCCCAGGGGTCAGGGCAGCCCAGGCCTCTGGACACCTGCACGGCACTCTTGGGTGGTGCCACTCGATGTCCTGGAGCTGTCACCTTGAGCTGCCAAGGCTGGCGGGCGCAAGTGGGAACAGCCAGCTGCAGCGTGGGGTGGGCCGAGGGCTCAGGGAGCCTCTGCCCCAGTCCCCGCTGTCTTCCTGTCAAGAGCCGCCACACAGCCTCTTGTGGGACACAGTGATGTCCCTGTCCCCCCGGGATACCCCAGAGCCATGAGATGTTGGTGTGGTGGCAGCAATGAGCAGGCAGGCTGAGCAGCCCAGCGGTGGCCCAGGAGACAAGTTAAGAAGGACAGAGCCCTGAGGCCATCAGAGAGAGCCAAAAAAAAGCAAGCCCGGGCCTTTCTCTGTAGCGGCCACGCAGAGTGGAGTGCGAGGGGTTCCGCTCATCACAACGCAGGCCTGGCCGTCTGTCCTGAACGCTCCCGGGAGGGGACGGGTCTAGTGGCCTTGCTTGGCAGCGGCAAAGGTGCTTAGACATCCTGCATGAGGCGGGAAGCCACCATCAGCACCCAGCCCACAGCACATCCCCGCCACCCAGTCAGGACAGCCGCTGCTCAGACTCCATGAAGCAGCGGGTACCAGCAGGGATGCAGGGAGCTGGATCCCTGTGCACTGCCGGCAGCCTCTATGCGAAACGGAGGTGGCCCCTGAAATCCAGCCAGGCCTGACCGCACATCCTGTAATCCCCTCACCAGGGAGGCTGAAACAGGAGGATTGTGAGGTCAAGACCAGCCTGGACTACATACAAGACCCTGTCTCAAAAAAACAAAACAAAACAAAAAATCAAACTACCACATATCCAGCAATCCCATTTCTGGGTATTTACCTAAATCTGAGGGCAGAGTCTCAAAGGGATAGCACCACTGTTCACCACAACTGGGAGGCAGGACTGAGGCACACGTGGTGTGGATATGGAGTGCTACTCAGTCAGAAAGAGGAAGCTGTGACATAGACAGACACTGGGGATATCACGCCACGTTAAGTGAGTCTTGACCCACCAGCAGGATGCAGGATGAGGTCACCAGGGGCAGCGTGGGGAGAACAGACCTATTTATGGGCACAGATTTCAGTGTTGAGAGGTTCTGCATGTTTCATCCCAGTGTAAGCTTGCCTAACGCCACTTCACACTCAAGTGTTGAGATGGCTGAGTGTGGCACACGTGTCTGAGACCTCAATTACTTGGGGGTTGAGGCAGGGGGGCACTTGATCCCATCTCAAAAAAATATAGTTTTTATGTTTTTTTTTAAAACCACAATTTAAAAATGAAAAAGTTCATTTTTTTAAAAATCCAAAGGCTATTTAACCCAATCTTCCCAACTCGTGGAGAAAATTAGGTGGGGAGAAGTGAAGAGCTTGGCAGGTCATCAAGGGTGATAGGTCAGGAGGGCACATGAGGCCCATGGGGCTCACAGACTCCTCCCCAGGCCAGCGGCCACCTCGGGTGGGGAGATGGGGGGCTCATGGTGCAGTGGCAGAGGGGCCGGGGGGACTGAAGACACCTGGGAGACAGTGGGAAGAGGCTCCAAGGCCACATCATACAGGGGTCACAACCCAGAGCCCCCTCAGTGCTCACGGACCTGGGCTACCCACCCTCGCCTACCTGTAGTCTTGTCCCATGCCCAGCACCTGCACCTCAACGATGTCACAAACCACCACCACTGTCCCGCCTGGCCCCAGCAGCCCAATGATGCCACTCCCTGCGTCCCAGGGTGAGGCCACCCACCACCCTCCTTTCCTCCTGACCATAGCTGCCTGTCCTGTACCCCAGGGCCCCGCGGGGGGACACGAAGCAAGGGGACGCGAATGTCTTCCCGCAGCACATACGTATGGGGGGTGGTTTCAGGATTTGGGCTAATCTCAAGCACGAGGTGGGCAGGGGAGGATTTGGTTTCACTCCCGCAGATACCCAAGGCCTGGCCAGAGCCCAGGGCGCAGGAGTGATGGCAGCCGGGCCCCACCAACAAAGCCTCCTTTATTAAATAGAGATCGGGTTGTATTCCAGCCAAGGAGGGATGTGGGCGTGGCAGGGGGCATCCTGACAGATGCCCTTGACCGAGTCCAGCGTGGGAACCCTGAAATCTGCTGCAGAGAGGTGCAGGCGGGCACCCTGAGGCCCCGTCTGCATCCCACCCACAGAGAAGAGGCCTGGTTCCCAGCATCAGGGCTGTAGTGGGGAGCAGCTGACAGGATGAATGGTTCCCCACCTTGTGTGGTTGGGGCAGGGCCACAGAGGCCCACGCTCTCCTAGCCTTCTGCCCAAGGCCATGGGGTGGCCCAACCTGGAGGCTGACTGGGCACGTGCTCCCAGGGCCTTGGTCACCTGCAGGGCTCCCAGGGCCTTGGTCTTTGCAGCTCTCTTGAGAGTCTCCTGTGTGCACAGCCTGGCGGGGATGGTGGAAGGCTCCTCTCCCATGCTCCAGGCTTGTCTGTCTGTGCATCCCAACATTTGTCCTTCCTTGCGGCTCTGGCTCAGGGCTGGCTCTGGACCCTGTTGTCCGGCTCTCTGTCCATCCGGCCCCGGGGCACGTGTTGCTCCGGCCCGCCCACGCCCTAGGCCTCCTGGGGGAAGAAGCCCAGCTTGGCCAGCGACATCTCCTTCCGCAGCCTCATGATCTCCCAGAACATCGGCTCCACTGCGGGCAGGGACAGGGATGGCTCAGGGTCCCCCGGGACAACCTGGTCTTCTCCCAGGTTTGGGCAGGGAATCAGCAAGGCTCTTCAGCCTGTGCAGATGGGAGCACCCGTGCCACATCCCCCACAGCGATGGTGGGGAAGGAGACCCCCCCGCCATTGTGCTGGGCCTCGCATCTCCAACACCAGGCCAGTAATGGGAACACTTGGCCTCTGCTCTCTCGGGCCACCCATGGGGGCCACCAGGGGGCGCTCACCATCCTGCCTCACCAGGCCCTGCTGGATGTAGCGGATGTAGGTGAAGAAGTTGCACACTGCTGTGATCTGTGGAAGAAGGGGCTCTGTGACCTGCTGGACCCCACACCTGGGCTCTGGAGGGTCCGTGTGGACCCTACACGGGGGCAGGATGGCCAAGGCCTGCCTTGAACAGGGCCCGGCTGTGAGACTGTGGTGACTAGCAATGCCAGGGCTGCTCCTGAGTCTGCTCTGGGAGCTCAGGAGGGCCACAGCGCCCACCAGGGACACAGGGCAGAGGGTGTGGGGTTCACAGGAGGCCAGACAGAGCGGGAACCCGCAGGGGCGCTGGAGGGCGGGAAGGTGGGGACCGCAGTCACTCCCCTGGCAGCCCACAGACCTCAGCCAGGTGGCCTGCATGGTGGGTGCACAGGCCAGGGCCTGCTTGAGATAGGACGTGGGGCACAGGTACCTGATGGGGCTCTGAGCAGGGACAGGGGGATGTGATGGGGTCAGCGCTGCACCTACTGTGGTCTCTCTAGGCAGGAGCACACCTAAAACACCAGGCCTTCCTCGCCCCCCTCCCCTAGCTGTGCCCAGCACAGCCTGATGACCAGGTCAGGGAGAGCGGGAAGCATCACCATGCCAGGCTCAGAAGTGACTGGCGTGGGCCCTTCCATGCAGCCTGGCTGGGACCAGAAAGGGACGAAGAGCCCTGCAGCCACCGAGCAGGCCCAGGCTATGCAGGCCCCGCAGCCCTGCATGCCCCTTCCTTGGCATGGCTCAGGTTCTTTAGAAGAACTGGCAGGTGCAGGATGACACAGTGCACACCCCAAGGAGTCTGTCAGGGTGCCCGGCAGCGGGGTGCTTTGTCCCTTGGTCCAGCCCCCCGCAGTGGAGCCGTGGGTAGATGAGGGCTGGCACCTCAGGCCGGTACTTTCATGTTTCCAAACACGCTTCTCCTGCTCCTTTCCTCCCTCCTCCCTCTGTGAGGCTGGGCCCAGCCTCTGTCCCAGGGTAGCCGAGGGCAGAGGCCAGGGTTCCCGACCTGAGGTGCCTATGGCCCAGCCCAGCTGGAGTGCAGGAGACCTGGAAGCCTCACCACGGCCAAGCCCTCCTGGAAGTGGCTAACCTTCCTGCTGACATCCCTTCACTCAGTCCCCACCCACAGGACAGAGGCAGACAGCCGCCCAGACCCGCTCCTGACCCAAGGCGTATCCTCATTCCCGAGGACAGCTAGAGAAGGCCAGTGGCCGGGACTGGGCAACCTCTAGGGACTGATGGTGTCCTGGCCCGCAGGACCCCCGTCCTCCAACTCAGGGAGCTAAATACTGCCAGCAGCACATGCATGTGGAAAAAGACGGACTCAGAAAAGAACAGTGCTGACCATTAGCTGCGGTCCTGCAAGTTCTTGCACAAAGGACGCGGGGCAGGCTGGGCGCCTGGTCTGGGGAAGGCAAGGCAGGAAGTGTATGGGTCTGAAGTCACCATGGGAGGAAATGTGTTCCTCGGCCTTGGCCCCACCCTGAGCCTGTACCACGCACAGACCTGCAGCACAGGCCGTGCCCCAGCATCTCCAGGTGGCTCTGACAAGCCAGGTGACTCACCCTGGCCCTGGAGGACGGTGAGATGTAGTAGTGGCTCTCGGAGTCTCCGAGCCGGATGCGGTGGCGGCAGGGGCTGGTCAGCCCACTCAGGGCGCACGTGCTGAGGACAGGTGGGCACTCAGACCTGGCCGCCCGCCCTCGGCTGCAGCGTGCCCTGCGGCTGGACAGACCCATGCACAGCTGGGTCCCCTCCCGGGCAACCGCGCCTTGTCAGCCAGTGCCGGGGCCAGGGAGCCAAGGCCACACCTTCGAGAGATGCCCCTGCTGCTTATGGGGCCTCCAAGCCAGCACCCCTCCCACACTACATGCCCTCCTCCTGCTCCCCTGGCCTGTCTCCGTGAGTACCCCTCTGCCCAGGCCTGGTGACCTCGTGCCAGCTGGCCCCGAACGGCCTGCCATCATCTGTCCTCCACTGCCACCTGCAGCCCCACTAGCCCTCCCAGCCCGGCCACCCCTTGGTCCCCAGGTCCCCGAGCAAGCTGCTGCCATCGCCTGGGTCCCCTCAGGCCCTTCCAGTCACCCTCTCTTCTCCAAGCTACTGCTAGGCTGCTCTGAAACCCACACCAAATGCTGTCCTTTCCAGGCGGCCTCCCGCCCAAGTGAAAGGAAAGCTCCCAGGCTGCAGGACTCAGCAGGGCATCTACCATCCCCACACGCTGTGACACGGAGTGGACCAGGGCATCCAGTGACAACATCAGCCCCACAGGGCAAGGCCTGTGCACGCAGTGGCTCTCTACACTCGGGATCCGGAGCCAGAGCAGCCTGCTGGTCTCGGTGGGGTCAGCAGCTGCTCCTGTCTTCTCAAGTCCCTGGTCCCCAGGGCGGGAGGGCCGGGCACCGAGCTCACCTGGTGTGGCCGCACTCCACAGTGGCAGCCCTCGTGGCAAGCTGCGTGTGGGAAGCCACAGGCTCGATAGTGAGCGTGTTGTCCTCCACGGCAGCCCGCACCAGAACCGAGAGCTGCGGCAGGGGGCAGGGGCAGGTGAGGCGGGTGTGGGCAGGGCGATGGACACACTGGACCTCAGCCACCCACCCACCTGCCACCTTACCTCGTGCATGGCGAAGTCCAGGCAGGGGCCCACATCCTCGCGGTATACCCTGTCCAGGAATGGGCAGGCCTTGTCCAGCGTGGGCGCTGCCCTCCAGGCCTGGAACTCTGCAAACAGCGTTGTGTCCACCTGGAGGGAGCGAGGCAGGCAGGTGGTCAGGGACACAGGAGTGCCAGTGGCCAGCAGGACTGTGCCCCGCAATGGGCAGCAGCCACATCCAAGGAAGAGGAATCGAGAGTGCGTGCTGCATGTTTTCAGTTCCTTGCACTAAAGGATCCCAGACCCAGGTGCAGGGCCCTACCAGGACCCTCATGGCCTCTTCACGGGCGCCCACAGGCTGGGGACAGGCACAGGTGAGTGTGCACGAAGGGGACGCCTGCCTGTCCCCCCGCATGCAGGGGGCGTGTGTGGGTGGCCCCCTCCAAGCCGTTACCTGCCGCGCAAAGGAGAGACAGGCAGCGGAGGCAGTGGGTGCGGGCTCCCCAGGCAGGGGCGGCCAGGCCGGCTCGTAGGTGAGGTGGGCGGCCTTGCTGGGGAGGACGCAGAGGAGCAGGGAGAGGAGGGGGGCGAGACCGGGCTGGGCCGGAGGGTGGACGAACAGACAGACGGACGGACAGATGGACAGAGAGCGCACAGAGACAGACAGGAGGCGGGAGGAGACATCAGTGTCCAGGTGGGGGCTCCAGAGACAGAGACGAGGACACGACGAGTGGGCTCGACAAACAGGCCAGGCACCTGCTGCAACTCTCAGAGATCACTGGTGTCCCCACAGCTCCTCCCAAAGTCCCAGAGGCCCGCTGACCACAGGAGGAAACTGAGGCCTCACAGGCAGCCTTCCCTGCCCAGAGACCCTTGGCTCGGTGCCAGCCCGGCCTCACCAAGCACCCACGCGCCCAGCAGAGCAGGAGAACGATGTCCCTGAGGGAAGAGGCCCCGCCCTGCGGACCCTCATGCACAGGGACAGCACAGGCGGGCCCCGCGGCCCGGCCCAGCCCCCAGGGAAAAGGGGGTGCTGAGTCCACACGAAGGCTCTGGGGCCCAGAGGAGGTGGACAGACTCCAGGCTGCACAGTGAGGGCCAGACTCACTGACCGGCCGCCCGCGTCCCCGCCGCCCGCACCTCACCTCCCTGCCCTCCTTGTCCTGCTCCAGGCCACGCCCAGCGGCAGGGCATACGGCGGGGCACAGGGCGCCACTGGTGCTCTTGTGCCGCAAGTGTCCCTTGCGGGGCCCAGCCTTGGTGGGGCTCAGCAGCTGCGGGTGGAGCTCGCGGTTGGGGGAGGCTGGCGTGGACGTAATGACCAGGGTCTTCAGGGCAGTCACCTCCGCCTGCAGCATGTCGATCTGCGAGGAGGTCAGGATCAGCCCCAGTCTGACTCAGGACGCCATCCCTGCCCACCGGGACAGCTTCCTCGCGGGGACCACGATGCCCATGTTACAGCTGGGTAAATTGAGCCCCAGAGGGGAGGCGTGTCCTGCAGAGGCCACACTGTGAGAATGACCCTCAGGAGCCAGAGTCAGGGGGCCCCAGGTGCCCAGGCGAGCAGGTCCAGGAGAAGCAGCCATGGGCTGGGATCCAGATCCAGGCCGAGGGGTTGCTTTACAAGGGGCAAGAGCAGTGAAGATGTCCCAGCAGCCGCCGTGTCCCCCAGGCCACCAGCAGCACTAGAGTCCCAGACCGCTGCCCGCCCGCCCAGGCACATCTGTCCCCACAGCCACAGACACACAGGGTAGCCGGCAGCAGAGCCAGGCGATGGGACGCCCAGACTCACCTTGCCCCGGGCCTCCTTCAGCTGCTTCTCTGAGGCCGCCTGCTTCACGTTGGCCTCCCGCACCATCTTGTGGGCCTCCTGGAGGAAGGGGGGTCTGGTGAGCTGCCTGGAGCCCTGCACGCCTGCCTGCCTGTGCGCCCGCCCGCCTTGCCCCAGCCAGCACCTCGAACAGGCTGGCAGTCAGCTCCTCCAGCTCCTGCTCCAGCTGCTCCCTCACCCGGCACAGCCGCTCGCACTCTGCATCCTTCAGCTTCAGCTCCTGCATGTGGGCGGGGGGGGGGGCGTCAGCCCCGGGACCCCGCCCCGCCGCCTGTGGCATGAGACTGGCGCCGCTCGGAGCCAGCGGGGACCGGCCAGGCGGCTGGCACTGGGAGACCCTGAGGCTGGGGTTGGCTCAGGGGCAGGGCCCCGGGTTCCAGCCCCAGCGCCCAGACAGCAAGACCCAGAGCTGGTGTGTCCTCAGGTGCTCTGGGTGCCCTGGCCCTCCCGCTGTCCCAGGAACCCCACCTTCTGGGCCCTGCGCAGCTCCTCCTGCAGGAACTCGGAGCCCTTCTCTCGGATCTCCATGGAGGAGCTGCGCAGGCGTGACACGTCCAGCTGGGTGGTGGCTGGGGCCTCCTCCTCCACAGCAGCCTTGCCCGGGGGTCCCGGGGCCTCCCTGTGGCCTCCGCAGGGGCCCGCACCCTTCCAGGGCCCCAGGATGCCTGGGAGGGGTGGTGGGAGGCCCTCGTCCGGCTGGGGCAGGCTGCAAGCAAATAGGAGCATCGCATCAGTGGACCCGGGTGGGGTCCGGAGGTGGGCAGGGGCCAGGGGCCCTGAAGGACACAGCTGCCGCCACCCTCCGCCCCTCCACCTGGAATGCAGGGCCACTGCCCCGTCACAGTGCTGTAGGGGAAAGTGACCAGATGTGAGCTCTCGCCCCAGCCGTGGATGGGTTTGGCGGGTGGCAGAGGTCAGCACACACGGCAGTGCTGGCACACTCTGAGAACACAAGAAGGCTGTCGTCCCAGGCCTCAGGAGGCTGAGGCAGGAGGATCACCACGAGTTTGAGGCCGCCTGAGCTACACGGCGAGACCCTGTCTCAGTCAACCAAAAAGAAAGCAATCAAAGCCTCTGCTTTTCCACGGCGGGTCGAACCCCATGACTGCAGACCTGAGAATGGGGGGATGCATAGAACCTGGCACACAGGAGGCCCTGAGCAGGAGCTGCCTTCCACTTAACTGACAGCACAAGCGTGAATATGTGAACACGCTTCAGGGAGGGCTAGGGAGGAAGCAGAGGCCGCCTGGCAGGAAGAGCCTGCAAACAGCCCAGGAGGCAGCCCCACTTCCGGCAGGGCCTGGTGGGGAGCAGCACCTTCCTCCAGGCCTCAAGATGTCCCTCCTGCGCCGAGGACCCTGGTGGGGGGAGCTGCTGGGCTGCCAGAGGGCTCAGTGCCAGGACAGCACCTCCAGATGTGCTGGCTCAGCAGAGCTGGGGCCTGAGCCAGCGCTTCGCTCCAGAGCAGCAGGGCGGGCGCAGGCAGGAAGTGGGGGACAGGGACACTGGGGCGGGGGAGGGGCAGGGGCAGGCCAGCGACCATCCCCTCCTGTCCTCCAGACCCCTCTACAGCGTCTTCCAGGCAGGGGTCTCTCCCAGGCCCTCGCGTGGGGCTCACAGACTTCCCTGCCCCCACGTACCGTGGCAGCCCCATGGGCCAGGGTCTACGACCGGGGCCCTCACTCAGGGTGCTCCAACCGAGTGCTCCTCCCATTTATCATTTACCGATCTGAAGCACTGGGGAATGGACCCAGGACCTTCACACCAAGCTGCACCCTGGTCCAGGGGTAAGTCACCAAGATGTCCAGGCCAGGCTCAAACTTGTGATCCTCCTGCCTCAGCCTCCCAGAGTGCTGGGAGTGCCTGTTTCCTCATTTAAAATGCTGTCCCTGTCCTACAGATGAGGGAAGGGACTCTCCCTGGCCACCCAGGAGGTCAGGGCCATGCTGAGGTGGCTACTAGGTCCCCAGGCCCCCAGCAAGTGCTCCACAGTTGGAAGAGGAGAGGAAGACAGGACAGCAACACCTGCCTCAGGTCAAGGCTGCTGGGCTGGGGACCTGGAGCTCCAACCCTGCTCAGACCCAGGAAGCAGCCTTCCAGGAGGGAGGGCCCCTGCCCAGGTCACTGGAGCTAGGAAGCTAGAGCTGGGGGTCACACCAGGCCGTGAACCCCCTTGCCCAGCCCTCCAGGCCCCAGCTCTGACCTGCAAGGTGGCCAGGAAAGCCAGAGGGGACGGTCCAAGCCACATGACACAGGTCTCACTCAGGCCCACACCCACCACCCGGTCGGGGTCCCGGCTCCGGGTCCAGGAAGCAGGGTGTCACCAATGCGGGAGACAGACCCCCAGCTGTGAGGTTCAGAGAGGCCGGCGCCCAGGCTGGAACACACAGTGAAGGGATGAGCTGGAAACCGGACCGGGTGCAGGCCTGAGGGACATGTGACTGCTGCCGGGCAGGGGCACGAATGCTGCCGACGGTGACAGAGAAGAGGCAGGATGAGGCTGTTTGCAGGAAGTGAGAGTCGGGCCTGGGGAGCGATGGGACACAGAGGGGCAGCGGGGGACAGCGCCGGGGGACTGTGGGAGGACACCGCAGTGCAGCGGGCGACGCTGCTGGAGGGTGGCACCAGAGCCGGTGGCAGAGGAACTGGAAGACCGGGGGAACAGGGAGTGGCAGGCGATTTGATGGCTGCAGAACGGGGTGGGGCGAGCCAGCTGTTGGGTGGCTCTGGTTCAGAGCAGCTATAGCCACAGCCTGGGTGAGGGGGACGGAGGGGACCCAGGACGGGAGGGGCGTCTTGTCTCCTGGTTCTGGGATGCACAGAGAGGAACGGAGGGACAGGCGAGAGACAGGGCCCAGGGTACCCCCAAAAGGGCAGCAGGTCCTGGGGGTGGGGCGGAGGACAGGGACCCCGGGAGCAGGTGGCTGGGCACTACCACAGGCCAGCCTGGCTGGGTCCTGGAGGGGGACCCAGTCCCTTCTGTCTCCCAGTTCCCAACAAGCCAGGCCAAGGCGGTTTCTCTCTCCTGGTATATGGCAAGACATACAGCACATGCTTCCTATCTGCCTGAGGTGACCCAAGAAGTGCCCCCAAACCTACACTCATCCCCCGGTCCCCAAGGCTCCTGAGCAAAGAGTGGGCAATGCCGGGAGTATCTATGATCAGATGTGCCCACCAAGGAACCACAGCAGTGACAGCCCCACCTGCTGGGGAGGTGGGGGGATCTCAGAGGGCTTCCAGGAGGCGGTGACCTAACTCCTTCCCAAGTGCCCTTGGAGCCAGGTTCCTTGGGGCAGTGAAGGACTTGTTCAAGATCATACAGCCAGAGCACGGTGCAAAGACCTGGTCTGGGCCTATCTGGAGACAGCTGGGTCAGCCCCGTGTGGCAGTGGGGACACTGAGATGGAGGGGCGGCACCGAGTTCTGTGGCCATGGCAAAGGGGTAAGCCAGGACCCAGGCTCTGGCCTCTGCCAAGCAGACCCCAGCAGCCAGCACTGAGGAAGCCACACACACCGTCCGATTCTTGGGCAGCCTAGCAATCACGGGGGGCCGGGACAGGAGTGGCCCAAAGTGTGGTGTGTGGCACCCTAAAGTCAAAAGGGAGCCACCCCTAGGTTCAAGACCCACGCATGGAATCTGAGACAGGTCCCCCAGCCACTGCTGCCCACCCAGAAGGGACTGGGACCAGGACCTGGCCATCAGCTGCTCCAATACATCCCTGGCTCAGCCAGGGTTACCCCTCCTCTTGGTCTAGGGCTGCCGGTCCCCAGGACGGCCCCCTGAGCTGCCATGAGCTACAGGGGTCACAAGTCACTCAGCCTCAGGGCCCAGGCAAGTGTGGCTCCCTGGTGCTGAGATCTAGATGACCCCAGTGGGTGCGGGCAGTGCGGCCGGCCCCCAAGTCCCTGCCTCCACATCCACATGGGGGCCCCATAAAGTGCTCAAGGTGACCCCTCTTGGGTGCCCAGCTCCTCCACTGCGCCCACACTTACTGCACTTAAGGAGTCCCAACTATACACTCTCACCTGGCCAGGCCCCAGGGAACCCCAGGTCCGTGCAGGGCATGCACCACCCAAGGACTGTGTGTGGAGGGGTGGGGACTGCCAGCCACTGCTCACTCACGAGGGACCAGGCAGAGAGGCCTCACCCACGACCCAGGGATTCTATGACTGTGTCCAGGGTATGTGCCTGGCCTGGCCCAGATGCCCCCGAGAAGGGAGGGCTCTCTAGCTGGATCATGCCCACCCTTACTTCACCTGGGGACCTAGAGAAGGTCAGTGACAGCCCTAGGGCCACACAGCAACTCAGAGTATATTTTGTCTCAGTCCGCCCAACACAAAGTCGAGGCTTCCTCCAGACCAGGCTGCTCCAAAAATCCGTTTACCACTGGGTGGGACCAAACCCACTACCCCCAGGCAGGAACAAACCCGCTATTCCAGGTAGAACCAAGCCCACCATCCCATGCAGGCCCAAACCCACCATCCCATGCAGGCACAAACCCACCATCCCAGACAGAACCAAGCCCACCATCCCATGCAGGCACAAACCCACTATTACAAGCAGAACCAAACTCACTATCCCAGAACCGAACCCACCATCCCAGACAGAGAACCAAGCCCACCATCCCAGCAGGACCAAACCCACCATCCCAGACAGAACCAAGCCCACTATCCCAC
>PVJO010000156.1:0-83299 GCA_004026905.1 Hystrix cristata
AAAAAAAAGATACCTAGATGGTGCCACTCAGAGGCCGATTGAGTGTGGATTTTTAAAAAATCCCTTAGCTTCGCCTTGAAAATGTTTAGCGACCTGCCCTTTGGCTCCTCCCCATCTCTGGCCCAGCCTCCTTCTCACCTACCTCCAACAGGGCCCCCTGTCCTGACAACAGGGCTATCGCACAGCACGCCGTGGCCTCGAGAATGTACCATCAGAGTTGTCTGTCCTCCCGGGCGCTCCTTGTGAGCCATCACAATGAGACAGTTTCCAGGGGAGAGACAGCGCTGCCTTCACTGGTTTCCTTCCACCATGAGGTCAGCCCCACAGATCGGAGTCTGCCATCCCGTGCTGCCCACCATCTGGCCTCCTACAGAGACAGTCTTAGTCACAACCCCACCTCCCACTGGCTCGTGCCTTTTGCCATGCTCTAAGAGCACTCCCTGGCCCTCCTGCTCAATCCTTCCAGATCATCTCAGGCCACCATGGCCCACCCACCTCCCCAGAACACCACACTGGGACTGACCCTCAGGGCCTCTCATTTGGCAGATCTACAAAACTGTGGACTAAGAAGGAGCCTTACATATCACCAAGCACAGCAGACTTCTCCCATTCTGCAGGTGGGAAAACCAAAGTAGAGACTCATGTTTCCCAACCACTAGACCAGCCATCTCACGCTGGGTCATGCAGCTTCATGAGCTTCTAGAGGCCAAGCTTCCAGTCTGTGTCCTCTCCTTGGTACACTTCCTGAGAAGGACTGTGACAGAACTGGCAGATGAAATCCCAGCTGCCATATTGATTGAGGTTGATTGACATCTCTGAGTCTACAAGTTCTCTTTTCGTTATTTACAATGCACGTATAGCTTTCTCCAAAGTTAATTACCTATTATTTAAAAGCCAGGCTGTCCTCATTCTGCTCTTACCTCTTTTCTCCTACACCCCTTCTCCCCTCCAAACTCAATCCTTGTCAAGGCAATATGTGTCTTCCTCAGTTACCACATAGCTCTTTTCCCTACTGGAGCACCACTAGTTTTCATTCCAAGAGTCTAAGTTCTGGATCACGTGCTTGGGAGAGACAAAAATCAAATGCCAAGAGCTGAGTTGCAAAAGGAAGGAAGTAGGAGCCCTGACCCTCCCTGATCCTTGACCTGTTGTCCTGAGTAGACTGAAGCAGGCCCCACACTCCAGTAAGTTCATGTGGCCTCCCACATGTGTGCTAGCTTATTTCAATGCCTTCATCTCCTTTCAAGTGTAACACTGACTTTACTAAAACTTCTCTGCTTCATTCTCCATAGTTTGGAATCTATTTTTCTTTTTGACAAGGCCACTGAACTTAATAGGGAAGTCATATGAGAACACATAAACAGGTATGGAGTATGCGTTAAATCCAAGGGTAACATCAACTTTGGGTAGACATGGAAAAGCCTTGTGGAGCAAAGAGGATTTGAAATGAGCCTGAAGGACAAATTAAATTTGCACTGAGTGTTTCAAGTAGAGAACATGAACCGAAGTCACTCACATGTGTGAAATACAATATGGCGAGAGACAATTAAGCAATATGGTCTAAGATTCTCAACACAAGCTATAGATGGCCACAAGAGAAGTAGAACAGGGTTGGGGATTTAGCTCAAGAGGTAGAGCGTTTGCCTAGCAAGTACAAACCCCCGAGTTCAGTCCCCAGCATCCCCGTCCCAAAAAAAGAGAGAGAGAGAGAAATAGAACAAACATGTCTCCCATCTCTTAGCTGAGTGGTAAGGAGGGGGAAGGGCAGAAAGAGAAAGATGGGAAGTGGCAGACCTCTGGGAAGACAAAGCAGCCAAATGGGGCACCTAGCCAAAGGCAGCGGCCTCTCAGAGAGCTGGCAGTGAATATTGGGAAGGGCCCTGGGGACATTTTCCCTGCTTGTGTCCCTCTCTCTGCCAGCACTAGCCACAGAAGGGATAATAAAATATTAATTCTATCTGATCTGGGGCCACCCGGGCAGGATAGTGTCACATGATACTTTAATGACCACAACTCCAGCACATGGCCTGGCTGTAAAGGAGGAGCTCCTCTCCCAGCCCAAGTCCAAAAGGTGCTCATGTTACAGGAAGGAGCAAGCAGCAGGAATCAGAAACTAACCATGGAACCCGTGGATACTTCAAGGCCTCCAGGAGCCAGCTCGGTCCATGCAGGTAGAGAGACATCCACCACTTTCCACCTGGCTCCTTCTCACTGCTAAAGTGAGCTGTCCCACAGACAGTGTCACTCAGAACTAATAAAATGTGAAAGTCTAATTGTATTAGCAATTTCCCATCATATTCTATTAATATGCATCATATTGGTATCCATTTTCACTAATGTGACATGAAAGGCAGTAATGTGATTACTTTTTTAGTGAAAACAAATGCTAATATAATTAAATGTTGACCACATAGGTTGTGAGATATAACAACCAG
The DNA here is from genome assembly GCA_004026905.1 of Hystrix cristata. NCBI lineage: Eukaryota > Metazoa > Chordata > Mammalia > Rodentia > Hystricidae > Hystrix > Hystrix cristata. The sequence goes on from PVJO010000156.1 coordinate 2,436, forward strand.
CAGGTATTTGGGGGGTTCTTCTTCTGAAGAAAGAAAGGAGGTAGAGGAAGAGAGAACATCAGTCAGAACTCTACACAAATATTTCGGATATGCCATGGAAATCAAAAAGTGCATTTACAAAACAGGAACAAACTTTTCCAAGGTACCTGTGTCCTTCAGTGCCACGACACATCAAAAATTTATTTTTCTCCAGGATGACGATGCATATTTGTAATCCCAGCACTTGGGAGGCTGAGGCAGGAGGATCACTGGAGTTCAAGGCCATCAATGGGCTACATAGAGAGTTCAGAGCCAACCTGAACTACACAGTGAGACCTTGCCTCAAAAAAAAAAAAAAAAAAGATAAAAATTTCTCTTTCCATCCAGAGAATTCCATACATTTGGAGCCTCCCCCTTGGTAGATCTGTTTTGTTTTGTTTTGCTGTTTGACATAAAGTCTCAATATTTTGCCTGGACTGATCTTGAATTTCTGAACTCAAGTGAGCCACCTGTCTGAGCCGCCTAGTAGCTAGGACTACAGGCATGTACAAGTGCACCCAGCTCAGTCAGGGCTTTTCATAAATGCAGTTTGTATGCTGAGTATTTTGCTGAGCTCTTTACTTAATGCTCACATCAACCCTCCCAGGGAAGCACCATTAACCTCATTGTCAAGCAAGGATGCCAAGACCAAGAGAAATTGAGTGTGTTGCCAAAGGCTAACAGCCAGGGAGCGAGAACTAGGAGCTGAGTCTAGGCTGACCCTGCATTTGGCCTTCTTCTCCAAAGAACCACCTGCCTTCGGTTTTGTGAGAAACACCTCTTCTCGCCAAAGTTACCAGAAACTCCCTGCGGGGAGGAACCGCATTTCACCAGATCCAGTAGAACTGGGAGTTCCAGGGTTAAGCCCCGCCTCCAGCTCTGGGAACCAGCGCTTAAACTGGACCCCTCTGAGCAGGGCAGCCACATAACTCCCATTCCACACCAGGACACGTGTGAGGCTGCAAGACCTAACCGGAAGGGATGCTGGGATGACACGCAAGCCAGGACCATCCTGAAGAAAGGCAGACACGTGATCATTCAGAGCTTCCAAGCACAACTGTAAGACAGGAGTCTGCATGAAACCACAAGGTCACCTCCAAGACTCAACGCTTGCATTCTACGACTGTAGTAAGGGCGTAAATATATTCACCTGAACAGATACCAGAAACACAAACTGAGGATTACTGGAAGTCAAACGAATGTGCAGAAAGTAAGTGCTATTCACTGTAAAACACTTAGAAGTCATCACTAATCTCACTGACTCTAGCCTGCTTTGGAGTTGGATGCATTTTCTGTCCCAACTTTTACCTATATTTAGACAGTGTAACTTTACATGTAAACTTACATCTTTTTAATAAAAAATGGTTATTTGTGCCTTGTCAGCCTGTACTGGGCTTTGTTTTGCATCAGTATACAAAGAGTCACCGAATAAGGTGAGCACTGTATAATGTTCCCCTGCATGGATGAAATCAGACATCTCACCATTTCCTATTACTAGACATTTACATTGTGATCAACTCTTCCACAAACTGACCCTAAATGATGTACTACTGTATGTATGTGTACGCTTCTGCTATTATTTTATTCTTAGGTCTAGGATAAAAAATAGTTCAAATTCTAACACATCCAACTAATATACTCCCCTGAAAAGTTATACCAATTTAGAGTCCCGTTTCTACCAACACTATACTAATCCGCCCATTTCCCTAAGTACTTACCAACATCAAATTGTCTTCACTTTTTCAAAGTACTAGATGAAAAAAAAAAATACATGTTATTATTTAATTTATATTTCTTTAATAGCCAGGGATGTTGAGCTTCTTTTGAAAACATTTAACAGACATTGGTACATATTCCACTGGTTCATATTTTTGCCCATTGTTCTATGGATTTTTGGCTCATTTATTTTCTACTTTTTCTACTTTTAATGTTTTTTATACATTAAGCCATGCAAATATCTTCTCCCAGCTGTTCATTTGTCTTCAGATTTTTGTGGTGTAGTTTTTGTCTCTATAGATCCTGGTGCCATTCTCTTCTTTCTTCTTAAAGGGATTCCATTTTCTTCTGGTGGAAAGCTGGGTCCCATATTTTTCTGAAAGACATTCTACCCCTGAGTTTGCTACAGTATCATACAAGTGGAAATTCAGAGCACAGTAGCCCCCCGGAGTCAGACAGAGAGGGTCCTGTGAAGGAGCAAGGCCTTGCTGCCGTAACGGAGGTCACAGGAAGCCAGGCTTCTTCTCCTTCCCTCCCAAAATGCTCCAAAGGGCCCGAGAAGAGTAGATCCACATCACTAAGGGTCTAGAGTCTTAACTGAGAATTCCAGTGAAAGGAAGCATGTTTCTAGATATCTCTGTTTCATTTTAGCAACTCATTAGAACTTTGCTTTCTACTCAAATTTACTGGTGTTTTTTTCTATAACTATATTTTGATTACTAGCAACTAAGCCATCTAATTTCTGCTGCTTGGAATCATTCCCCAGGTTGCTAGGACAGCCCTGGGTCCCGCCAGCAGTCCCTGACCCTCAGTGAGAGGGGCACCAGTTACTGGCTCTGCAAGCTCTACTAGTGTCCCAAAAGGGAGATACGGTTAATATTGTTATTGGAATTAGACATAAGCAGAGAGGGGGGACAGTGTCCGGTTGACAAGTCCCACAGCTTAAGGGTGTAAAGTTCTTTCAGGATGCATCATTTTAGAAATCTAACCCAAGCAATGGACCAGAGCAGGAGTAGAATCTGACTTCCAGAACCTTTTTCCAGGCCCTCCCCTCTAACCTTTCACTCTTCCCCCTTCTTGCATAAATGTGTCCTGTTTCTTTTCCTCCCTTCCACTCACTCTAAACTTTCTCATGATCCCCAAACTCTCTTTCTACCTTTCTACCATCTTCATGGATGGGGTATTTATTCCTGCCTGCCCTGGACCCACAGATCACAGGCTTGCATCTGGCCATTGGAGGGGGCTAGCAAGCAAAGACTTCCTTGACTGAAGCCCAGTGAGTGTGGACAGCAGCGTCATCCACCAAGACAGGTGCGGTGGCACAGCACTGTAGAGATGCTGCACTGGTGCCCAGGGGCAAGCGAGTTTTCTTCAGTATTCTGAAGCATAAAAAGAAGCTAAAAACAAGCCTACTTCCTAGAGTTCTGGTGAATTACATGTTAATACAAAGTCTTTGAAACTATATCTTCCACAAAGTAAAGTTCTCAGCAAATGTTAGCCATTGTCTGTATCATTATACATCAATGCCTGGTTAGCGTTTATTAATGAAGGAATGGTTCTTGGCCACCTCTTCCGTCCACAAGAATAAGCAATCCTGTGTCCCAGGTAACCAAAGCCATGAGGGGAAGGACTGAGGGTATGGTGTTAACAAGCAGGTATGATAGAATAAGCGCCTGTCGTAGGCACTTACACTCCAGGTTGTTCCAAAAAGAGCAGCAGGAGATTTGTGTCTCGGTTTGGGTCACTCCCCGCAGAGAGATTCAGATGACAAGCAGCAGCAGCGTATGGTACGCTGGTTTTTCAGATTGACTTGTGTGGCATAAGTGCCCATTCTTAGATTCCTCTCTTGGGGTGCTCTTGCAGTCCGGCTCCCCCACCCTTTTGCTCTCTCCTTTCAATTGTGAAGTTGCATTGCAGTGAGCCAATGCTGTCATTTTCATTCCAATGGCCTGTGGGACCCTATTCTCAGCCTGGCCCTACCTCTGGACAAATAACAAAAGATCAAAGCTTCCTAAAGCCATAATAAGAGGCAAGGGGATCAGGTTATCTGGGGCATTCATTATGCACATACGCAGGCCAGTAGGCAGTCATTTGTACACAGACACACACACACACACACACACACACACACACACACGCCTACAGGTCTGCTGGATTAAAATTGCAAAGCCAAACAACGCATTAACACTTATGAGGGACAAGGAGGGAAATTAAGTAAGGAAGATAATAACAACAATGCGAAATTTCAGTCAGAGCAGTTTATGGTTTTTTGGGTTTTTTTTTTTTTTTTTTGAGGGAGTGAAGGGATTTGCTTCAAACCAGGGGTTTGGGATGCAAAAGCTAACAGCCCCTTAGAACTAAAGTAGCTCAACTGGGTGCCACTATAATAAATCAGAATCAGTTATGTAAAGTGTAAAATTATCATTTGGAAATCACTCTCTCTGAATAATTCAATCATTGACTTTCACATCAAACAAGCATTTCAACCACCCACACACACAGTTCAGTCTCACACTGGTCTTAAACTCTCTTTAATTATCGGCATTAACCTATCACATTACTATTTCATTCCTATCTCATCCTGGGGGAGGGGTCAGCGATTATGATAAATCACAATGAATGAGAAGGACTTTCAGCTGTCCTTTCACACAGAGTTCCCTTGATCTGACAGTGACAGGTCTGCTTTGTCCCAGAAAGGGCCAAGGGCAGATAAGCAGCTTCCCTCTTGACAAATGCATTACAGATGCCGGTCCGGAAAAAGGTCAAAAATGCTTCAGAATCCAGCTCTACAGCAGTGTGTGGCCGACAGCCTACACCCCAGGATGAGAGGAGATATCTACTTACCCCTGATTGATGGGTGGGACATGGAGAATGAGGTAAACAAGGGTCACCAACGTGTAGCCTACCAGGCGTATACCCCATGGCATAGCCATTACCCTAAAATAGGAATAACAATGATTTCTAACACACACACACACACATACACACACACACACACACACACACACAAGATAATCACTAAATCTATAAAAATAGTTTCCTTAACCAGGAAAAGTAAGCCTCCTATACACTGTTTGCGAAGGCTCTGGCCCTTGCCTTAGTGACCCTAAAGAACTGCACAAAAATGGACATAAAGTGAAATATGTTATTTAGGGAGGCAGAGTTTCCTCCACTGTGAGTGGCGAGTCCAGCTCCCTAGTTCTGCACATTGAGTATCCCCACTTGCCTCTCCCTCCCACTCACCACCCTTCAGGACTTCAGTTTCCATATATTTAATAGTGAAGGAATTACCCTAAGGTGATTCAACAAAAAAATAAAGATTTCTCTATATTCAGTGTAACATCAAGAAAGAGAGAGAGAAGGAAAGAAAGAAAGAAAAACAAATGACAGCTTTGGTGTGTAATTTAAATAAATTGTGTCACATCCATTCAGTGGAGTGCATTTCAACCATCAACAGTCATGTCACACATGTGTGTATAAGCATGTGTGTGAAAGCTGTTCAAAATATAGTGATAAAAGAAAAAAGTACAGTTAGATGAATCATTGGCAACCACAAGAACATCTATTTCTACTTTCAAAATATACATGAGAACGAATTATGTTAGATATAGTCAAAATTCTAATAATGGTTATAACTGAGTTTCTTTATTATGGGTAATATTTACTTGTCATTTCCTACTTTTTTTATATCTGTATTTCCTAATTAGTCTACAAAGAAGTGGTGGGATAGAACGGCTAAGACAAACTATGGGCCTGGAACCAGTCCTTTTGTAGTCGAGTCCAGTTCCACCACTTAGGGATGTGACCTGAGCTGTTATTTCCTTTCTTGCCTGTAGAATGGGGAAATAATGATATGAACCGCTCATCATCGTGGGGGTCAATCCAGGTAATTCTGTAGAGCCCATAGAAATGTGCCTGGCACATAGTAAACACTATTCAAGTGTTAGCTATGGTTATTAAAATAATCACATATGACTTACATAATTAAAAAAAAAAAAACAGAGGCCTCAGGCCAGCTGTCAGGTCTTAGCCACTTCTCCATCTCTTGGGGTGAGTTTCCTCAATAGTAAAATGAGAGAATTAGATAGATGACCTGAAAGGCCCATTCTCGATCTGTGATGGTTTAATTCAACAGAGATGCTTCTAGTGGGCCCTAAGTGTAGCACAGAGGTGAAAGAGAACACTTCAAAGCAGACTGTAGCAGGGGTTGGTGGGAAGAGGGAGCGATGGGGCCCATGAGACAGATCAGAGCCCAGTAAAATTGCGTGCAGAGCTTTGGGGGAGGGGCGGGGGAGGCTGTGTGAAAACCAGCCAAGGCGAGTTGCCTCTGCACTCAGCTATGTGATTAAGTGATTCGCTCCTTTTTTACCCAAAGCCAGACTCCAGCTCAGAGAACCTCAGGGACTATTTTAAAGAAAAGTTATTTCTTTGTTTTTAATTGTAATTAAGTAGGTATTTTATAATTTTTAAATGGCGCAATTTACATGTCACTTGCATGATGTGCTGGGTACTCTTCACCAGAGGGAGAGAATGTAAGTGTAAGAGGACTGCTGTGTATTATTTTGTGATTAGAGAAGTGCGTTTATGCAATTGGGATAGAACTGAGATACTGGGATATTTCAAGACTCCGCTAAACACGCCAGAACTTTCACAAATTTACTTGGAGCCAAAGTTTATTCGTGTTAAGATTTCATTCACCCTTCTTCCCACACTTTGACAAAATGTTTAAGTTAGTTTCTCATTTTATTTGTCTACTGAGTTCCCTAAGTTAGGGAAATTAGTATTGTGTGTGCGGTTTGATTTAATTAGCAATTGGGGAAATCGGCCTGGCATGTTTCATGGAAGCTTGGGGAAATTGTCAATTAGCATTGTGTTAATTGGTGTCTGCCATCCTTGCTTTTTAGTTTTTAACCCCTTTTACCTTGTTCCCTCTTTCAGTATGTAAAATCTGGCTGTTTATTATTCTTTAAATAAAGGATTAATTGCCTGAATTCCTGCCTCTGTTCCCCGTCCTTTCTTTCCCTGAGCAGACCGGGAGCTGGGCAAGCCCATGGTGGCGGCCTTGCTTCTTTCAGACCCTCATCCTGCCCGACAGAGAAGAAAGCGCACCACTGCACTGCCCATGTGTGCCCAGCCGGAAGCAGCCTCGCTGGTGCCCTTAGTGCCCTGTGGACCCTCTCCATCTGTAGTCACTGCAGATCCTGTCTGGTCTCAGGAGACCCACTGCTCCTTTTTCTACAGTCTCTAGGTGCTGCATTGGATCTGAACAGCTCACTTGTCTGACCCAATCAGCACCCTCCTCTCGGGCAGAGGGCAAACCTCCCAAAGGAAGAAAGAGGGTGTACGCTTATAAAGTGCCTCCTGGCAGCCAGGCTCTAGGAATGTCACAGACTCCCCAAAACGGAGGTTTCCAATAGAAAAGCTGGGCCTGCACCCACCCTGTGGGAGTCAAGATAGACTTTGTCCAGCCTATTCAACATGGTATTTCCAGAGACCAGACTCTCATGGTCTTAGGGGTCCTTGGAGAAGTAGTATGGGTAGCAGTTGGGCGCTTGATAGAAATGCAGGGTCTCAGGCTCCAGTGAGATTGACCAAGTCAGTGACTGCATTTAAAATCTACCCAGGTGATTCAGATCACATTAAATGTGAAGCCAACTGGCCTAGCATATCACTTCACTTGTGTTAAGCCGAAAGTTTGGCTCTATTATAGAGCACTGCTGTGCCTCAATATCTGTTGTCTTCTTTTCCATAATTACAGGAATTCTGACTGGGCACCAGCTGCAAAAGAATCTCCCAGTCTCCTTTGCAGTAGACTGTGATCATACAGCCAACTTCTGGGCAATCAAATAAAAGTAGACGTTTCAAATGGTAACTTCCAGTTCTCTCTCCCTTAGGAGACTACCTTGGACCGTGAGGATGAGGGCTGTACTTTTAGGATGACAAAGTAGAGAAGTGGGAAGAGATTGGGCCCCTGACAAATCAGTAGGGCAGAGCCCCATACTTACTCTGTATGAATCTCCCAGGACCTAAAATTTATCTTCTGGGGTGGAAGTAGTAGAGTCCTGTTATCTGAGGACAGAGCTTTATTTCTGACTAATACAGAAACGAAAGCCCATCTCATCTGCTCAGCATAGAGCAGCAGAGGGAAACGACCTATACTGTACAGAGCTCAGGTTCTTTGAAGACAGATATGATCTCAATAAAGTGCTTGCCAATGTATACAGCTACCCAGCACTGAGATGAGCTGGCTGTTGCACCGAGGTAGCCAGCTTCTTGTCACTGGAAATGTTCTTGCAGAAGTTAAAGGGTCACTTTCCCCAACCACTGCAAAGGCGATTTCTTCAGTGGGTAGAATATTGATCTTTCCCAACTCTCACCTCTCCTTTCTAAAGAACCATAGAAAAACCAAAGTACATCTCAGGGCACAATGGATTTTAAGTCCTGAAGGTGTCCTCGTTATGAACCAAGTTAGGAACTTCTCTCTTAGTTCCTATTTCCTCTCCTTCATTATAAGAACTCTGAATCATGTATTTGTCCTTCAGTTCCACAGAAGCCCAGCTCTACTCTCCTTATTGCCGCTGGGGCTGGGAGTCTGCAGACCACATTTCACAGGTTTTCCAGCAGCTTCCAGTTCGAAGGGAGGCACTAGAGAGAGATCAGAAGTAGTAGAAAGAGAAACGCTTCCTGCTTTTTGCTCGGACATCACAGAGCTCTGTCACTGGCCCGCGTGGTTGGATGGGCAGTGGGATGGAGCAGTTCCCAGTCCTGGCCCAGTCCTGGAGCTCAAGGGCCTCTTGACAGGTCCAGCAGCACAGCTGTGGGCTCAGCCACAGGCTCTAGCACAGGAGAATTTGAAAATCTCAGGTCATAACCTTTTCTTTCTACCCTTTCATTATTGACCACCTTCTTCTTGTTGCTTCTCAAGCCCTTCCTATACCTTTGAAGCCAATTCTTGCTTTCAGTCTCTTCAGTGAAGTAGTATGGCTGGCCCCTATTTACCTGGCTGGACTCCGAATGATGTAACCACTAGCCCTCAAGGGTTCAACTTCTCTGAAGCCATCCTGGGACACACTTGAAGGAGCCTTGTGTAAAATCAGCCCATAGCCACAGCACACCCTGGTCGGGCCCTTCTGATCTGGCCTGCTCCCCAAACCTCACGCAAGATAGAGGGCTGTGGAGTCCTCAAGATAACACCTGACAACTACAACCGATGAGACCATACTGTCAGACAGATCTGTGATCCTAATTTCTCACCAGCATTCTAACTCCCCTATCTAGTTGTTCTGTAGCTGGTCTCAGTGAGCAGACAATAAGGGACCCACATACCAGGAGTTAGCTTATACCAGCAGAACTGCATGTAATATTTATCAACAGGAACTCTCTAACATGTTTCTACACCCCAGTCCTCTGGCAGATTTAACTACTAGACAGCACCTACCTATAAGCAAGTAAATGAAAGCTTTCTCTTTGGTAAGGAGAGCAGAGAAACTCTCTGTTGCAGGATTTCTTCATGAGCCCTCTGGGAGAGAGATGGGATTTTTAGGGAAACTGGCTCTGCCAGACCCACCCTCACCAGTTTAAGATCCAGAAGAAGTTCTGGGACCATTGGGTGGTTGGAAATCAGGCAGAAAGGGCAGGATCAGAAAGCCAAAATAAGGAAGCTTATAGATTTCCTACCGAACTTGCCCCACTTCCTATTCCAGAAAATACACCATCAACAAAGCTGCAACTACAGCCCCCTCAAATCAACCCATTGAACTGATAATCAGTGGCTTAGGAAGACTTAAACCCCCTTCAGGATAACATATTTTGGTATATTTCTTCCATTAACCTATATTTATCAACACTCTGATGCAAGCCCCACATGAAGCAGGGCCCAGAGTTAAATCCTGACATGACCCCAGGAACTGAAGTTCTCTAATCCCCTATATGGCCTTTGAGAAATTAACTGATCTGCTCCAAAGATGTTTAGGGGACACTCGGTAGAAATGGGGTCCACTGTGGAAAATGGTTATAAATATTTAAAATCAGATTATCATTTGTAAATCCAGTTTGGAATATACTCAACAGTTCTGGAGAAGAATCACTGTGTGTTTGCACAAGTCCCTGACAGTCCTGAGGTCAGCCTTAGAGGTTCTGGGTTTTGGCCCACCCCACTGGGAAAGCAGGCAGCTGCCCATACCCATGTCTCCAGGACACACACCAGTGACCAGGTGAGGACAGACTAGGACTTTGGTGAGAGCCAGGAACCCTGGAGTCCCCCGGGAAGACCTGATCATTGCCATTGTTACATTTCTACGCAGCTCTCCCATTACTAAGCAAGACTCATTCCCTGACACCTAAAGCAATCCTTGGAAACCGAAATCAGAGTTGACTAAAATTTGCCAATTTATCTTCTTTTCCTATGCTATTCCTCAGTCCATCTCTCCTTCTCTTCTCCCTGCATCCCAGTCCTGAAAACCTCCATGGAGCTCCCAATAGCACCAACAGTGAGAGCGGTAGGAAGCAGAGAAGCAGGAAACAGAGTATCCATGCCCAGTCCTCTGGACCCCAAACAACTCCCGCCTGGCTCCCTGGACCAGTCCTTCCCTCACGAGGCAGCCCTTCGGGGTCAGGTCTCACAAGGAGCTCCCTGGACGCCAGATAGCCGCTCCCTGCAGGAGGACCGGGCAGTCTGGGGGCAGTCTCTCCCCAGCTCCTTCACCTTGCGTGAGCAGAGAGAAGGGATGCGCTGACAGCCCGCAGCTGTGAGGACAGCCATTCTGACCGGGGCTGGCAGTCACTGGATGCTTCCGTTTTGGCAGAAGGAAGAGAGAGCAGGTTTCTCTTCGGTGACTATTTCCAGCTCTATTATTCTACTAAACCTAACCATGAGCTTTGTGACTTAGGAAAGCCTGACCCTAAATCCATTCACTGCTCTGTTTCCCAAAGTTCATAAATCCCCCAGGAAATGCTCATCCCGAGGGAAATATGGGCTCCAATCATCCACTTGGAGACAAAACCTATTGTTTTTAAGAACTAAGTGAGCATTTACAGTTGACGACATGAAGCGACAGAGACAGTGATGATTTTCTGGGAGACGTGGAGACAGATTAGTCTGGACACCTGGAGAAACATTGGTTTGAGAACTGCCCTGCCCTCGAGCAGCAGGGATTGCAGGCTAGTGATGAGGATACTTGAAAAATAACACAATGATATAAAAAAAAATCTATGACCAGTGACAAGAATCTGCATGCCATATGTCATTTTTTAAAGTTAACTCTATTGGTATATTTTAGATATACATAAGGATCACATTCATCATAGAGAATTTGTACCTGTACATAATATATCTTGATTCTTCTTTTTTCCCCAATCCCTTCCCCTCCCTTCCAACCCCTCTTCCCCTCCTTATTTACAAAAGCATTGTTTCTATTTTTTTCCCTTCTATTCTCTTTTTTTCTTTTCCCTCCCTTCCTTTTGCCCTCCCCCCTCCCTTGTTTCCCTTTTCATTTGAACATTTTCTTCCTATTTCCCATTATCTAGTATACATTTTGGTCCTTATTTAGCCTTTTGATTTATCACACCAGAGAAACAAAATGATATTTAAACGTGTCTATCAGACTTTTTTCACTTACGAGTATGTGTATCCATTTACCTAGAAATGTCTCAAGTTTATCTTTCTTTATGGCAGAGCAGTACTCTATTGCATTAAAAAAAAAACCACACCTTTATCCATTCATTGCTTGATGGGCATTTAGGCCAGCACCATGGTAACACAATCTTTGTCATCTCTGAAGTCTAGTGACAACCTAAGGGACCTATTGCATTGTGCAATTTGGGGCAGAAATCAATTGTGAGAAGAGAGAATAGGAAGATGGGATGGCAGGGCAGAAGATGAGGCATTTGTGACTACAACATGACTGTGGAATTACTAATAAGAGACCATGTGTGACATAGTCAACAAAAGGCAAGGAAGAAGGCAGAAGCTACAACCCTGTGTACTAGTCAGGGTTCCCCAGAGGAACATAACCATTAGAATGCATAAAATTATCAGACAGGATCCATTAGATTACCTTACATAATCAGGGGCTAGATGGTTGCACAAAGCCATGTGCAGACTGGAGAGCTAGGGAAACCTTTAGCTGCTCAGCCCAAGAAGCTCGGAGCTTCAGAACAAGAGGGACCAGAGATTTAGCCCTCGTCAGAGGCTATAAAAGCCTGAAATTTTCCCCTGGAGAGTTGTTGGTGCAAGCTGGTATTCAAAGCCCAAAGAATCTGGAGTCTGATGTCCTCTGCCGACAGCCACAGGAAAAAAATTGCACCCAATCAAGGAGCACAGATGAGCAAAATCTTCCCCCTTGTGTTTTTTCATTCTTTCTGGATCCCAGTCATTCAGAAGGTGGGTCTTCCACACAGAGTTCACAGAGTCACACAGCAATCTTCTCTGGAAACACCCTCACAGACCCAGAAGTAAGTTATACCAGTTTTCTAGGCATCCCTCAATCCAGGCAAGTTGATAGCAAAAATCAACCATCACATCCATTCTGTCCATTCGCACGTCTCACAGTCTATGCCCAGACGGGCCTTGGATGTGCCTCTGATGGGCCACGGCTGAGCAGGCCCACATAAGACAGATGGGGACATCATCAGAAACAACTGCATGCATTTTGGGTTTTCCTGGAGCAAGAAGGCAGACATGCAGAGAACTCTGGCCTTGGTGTAGGACACCAAGTGTCTACACTGAGTGGCCTAGAAAGCCACTCAGGCAACATTTACTCCAAATCATTACTCTATGAAGAAAAAGTGGTAGGAAACCCTCACCTGACTAGTAAGAAGACACCTCTTTCTCTGTTCTGTTTGACACGATGAGTAATGAAAAGATGGTTCACTATCAACACTGGGCAAAAGATTCCTGCCAACACTGGCTGCGCTTGACTCTCTGCAACCAAAGGCACCATGCACAGAAGCCCAAGGCACCAGGGCCTTGTCAGAGCATTTCCGTGAGCCCTGTGCCCTGCCCCCAGGAGCTGCCAGTTTACCCAGCGCAAACGATGCTGCCTCCAGCAGCCTCTCAATGAACAAAACACAGCTGAGCACATCATCTGTCTCCCTAACAGCTAATAATAGACCTGCGGAGCCCTGTCTTTCCCCAAGCAAACAAGGCAGGTGCTTCTGTAGTCTGGGTTTGAGTGTGACTTCTGGAGCCAGGCTGCCTAGGTTCGAATTCCATACCTACTCGTTGTGGGTCCTTGGTTCATAACTCCTGCAAGGCATCCCTCAGTTTTTCTCACCCGGAAAATGGTGACATGGGTCCCCATCTTGAAGAATTCATCCAAGGAAAGCACATAGTGCTGAGAAGACCCACGCCAGCACTTGGGAATGTCAGCAGCTATGGCCTGTCTCTCCCTCATGGAGCCATCTGGCTGAAGCCTCTTCCCAGGGGGAGAGACTCAGAGGATGGCAGCAGTCATGGCTCTTCGTCTTCATGCCACCTTGACCTCTGACCACCGGGGCTCGGAGAGGCACTTGCATTGCCCTCCTGAATTTTGGATAAAAATGGGAAGTGCTGATAAATTTATTTTTATTTATTTCCAATTTATGCCCCACCAGATTTCAGAAGAGATGTAAAGCAACACAGATCAGTCTATGTAACCTCTACTGACAGGAAGCAGAACACCGTCTTCTTCCACATCTCCTGCCGAGGTCACTTTAGCCCCATCCCTGCTGAGAAGATCAGGGTATCCAGGGAGCAAGGGTGGGAGGGAGGGGTGTGGGCAGCGCCCAGGCCAGCACAGATGTGGGCATGACCTCTCCACACCGCTCCATCCCTGACCATTTCCCTCCTGTCCTGCCAGCTGCCTGCAGACTATCCCATGTCCATGCTGGCCTCAACTGTCCTAGAGGAGTTATAGGGACAAAGAATATCAAAGAGCAAGTTGTCTTCTCCCAGCCACACAAAAATTAAAAGGTAAGAATGCAGATGAAATAAAATAAAGTAACTTTGAGGGAAGGTATGTAGGCGTTTGTTTCATCATGAAACAGTATCAAAAGAAACGAGAGGGTGTCTTGGTGGCCAGTCAGTCACCCTGTCCCTCCGTGACGTACCCCTGCTGCTGCTCTGGGTGTTACCTGCTCCGAAAAGACAAGGTTCCCAGGAGTGCCTCCAGTGGAGCTGCCCCTTCTTCCCATTTCTGTCTGCTCCCAACACCCTACCTTGCAAGGGCCTTGCTGTCCTAAAGTCCACCCTGACCTCTCACTCACAGGCCCCTGCCCTCCTCAAACCTCAGTGTCATCAGCTATCTTGGCCTCCTTTGAGCACTTCACTCCTTACAGGCCTCCTCCATTTCTCACCAGGCCCCACAGATATGGGCCAAAGACCTGTAAGCTCCCTGACAACACACTGTTGGGCCAGCATGCAAGGAACATGGGATGCAGGACATAAACTCAGACTGTTTGAAGAGCTTGAAGACTGCTGTCCAAATGCTAAGCAGACAGTTCTCAAGCTTTAGAGTACAAAAGAAGAGGTGGATGGTAAGGAAGGGCTAAAATACAGAATTTCAGGAGTAATCCAGAAACATTCTTTTAGTGGATCTGAGCTGGGGTCCAGGAATCTGTACTTTAATAAGCTCACCCTGCCATTTTGACCCATGGAAGCTTGTGTCGTGCTTTGAGAACAAACCTGACTCCAACCCCTTGGCTAGGTGGAAAAAGCCCTGGCATAGGCATGCAGTGCCAATAAAATGAGGCCTTAGTTCTGATACAAGGCCAGTGATTTTAGGCAGGTAGATAAGCTCTGTGAGCCTCAGACTCTTTCTCCGTGAAATCAGCTGGTAGGACAAGATTCCTAGAACTCCAATGACACCAAACAATGGTTAGCATTTATTGAGCATCTATTGTGTGCCACAGGTCATTCTAAACATCTTCTGTGTATTTTTCCATTTACTCCTCACAACAGCCCTAAGAGTGAAATACAATGATTACCCATACTTTACAAATGAGGAACCTGAGAAATAGATTGTTGAAGACCACACTACTGGAGATGAGAGACCTGGGGTTTAAATCCGGGCCATCAGAGCTGACAGCCATAATACATCAACACTGTGCTCTAGACCTGGAAAGAACTCCTGGCTCACAGAAGGAGTAAGCAGGACAAAGATCACTTGAGTGGCTGCCAGACTGGCCTGCCCATCCCGGGTTCTAGTCACTTCTGGGCTTGCCTCAGGTCACTCCCTAGGCCAATTTAAAAAACTATTCTCACTCTATGAGGTCAAAATTAACCTCCAACTCATTTATGCAAAACTAGGGAGAATTTCAAAAGCCAGAAGCAGGCACCAGGAATGCCAAGGCTTCCTCAACTCCACAAGTTCCGTGTGGGGGTGGGCAGGACTTCAGAGAGTTGTGGGGCAGGCTGGGAAAATGCCCATGAGGCCAGAAAGCCAAGCAAGGCTTGCCAGGGCAACAGGCCACTGCAGGCCTTTACAGCATCTTTCAGAGTTCAGAAAGTACTACTTATACCTCAGGCCATGAGATGATAGCCAAAAATCCCTGGGAATCCCAAGGGCACCTGCCACCCCCATAGAAGTAGAAAGCACAGGATCACAAGATCATGGTCACACTGGAGAGTGAGGAAGGGAAAGGGAGAGCTGGTCCCGCCCCAGTTGGAGGCCTTGTGCAAGCTAGACCCAGGCAGGGTCCTTAGAGGTGAGGAAGATTCAAGGGGACCAGTGGCACCATCCCTGTAGGTTCTCCCACCACAAGCCCCTAGCTGGGTTTGCTGAAGCACATGTGATATTTTCACCGCTGCTCACACAATCTGTGAGGCCGCTGCCTGCCCAGTCCCACCTATTGTCAGAGCCTAGCTCAACAGACCCCCCCACCTGGCGCACATGGCCCTTCCAGTCCACCCTCTCCTCACTAGGGCCACAACCCCTCTACCACTTGGTTCTTCACAGTCCAACCTGGGGACCCTACCGTACAGGCTTGTGATGGGCCCAGCTTGCTGCTTAGGAGTAGGGCTCCTGGGAAACCTGCCTGAGTCTGAATGCCATGTCTGCCCTTCTTAAGCTTGGGCAAGTCCCTGAATTTCCCTTAGGCACAATTTCCTCACTTTATGTTGTAGATAGTAATTGTATCAGCTTCTTGGGGTGGCTGTAGGATCAAATGACACACATGGAATGGCTTTGGTATACATGAATGTGTGTGTATTTTACTTTTTGCCTAATTAGGACATATTTCCCTGATAGCAGGTGTCTTCATATCTCCCAACCCCAATATCACAAACTTTCCTTGGAGGGCTACCATATGTTAAGTCCTAGGCTAAGTCCAGGGATCCTTGAGCTTTCCTTTAGGAGTCTCAGATCTTTACCACCCAGTACCCTACACAAAAAGTCATTTTCACTGACATAAATCCCCCTGCTGGGAGCTTGGGAAGTTTCTACATTCCCCTCAGTTCCAGGTGCAGTAGATGCCCTAGGAAGCAAGAAGAAAAGGTTCCAGATCTCCTAAAGGCTACTTCCAGGGCAGGGAAGGAAGACAGCGTGTAGGTGTGAGTGCCCATGCGCACTTCCGTGGGGTGGCCCCTGGAAGAGTATGCTGCCCTGTAGATCGGTTCTTAGAATGACAACACTACCAATGGGACTTCGGTGAAACGTCCAACCCCAATTCTTCGTCTTCTTGACCATCAACGGAAATTACAATTTCTGCATAGCAAGATGATAAGAATTACTTCCAGTAAACATTTATGGACTAGTCTTGCCAAAATAGGGAGGTACCCACCCTCCCTACTCCGTGAATCAAAGGAAGAAAGTTCGTGTCTTGCAAGAAAGCCCCAAGAGACCCAGACCACAGCAGAAAAGTAAGCTACATGTGCTTTATCAAGGCTGTCGACAGTCAGCACAGAGGTTCCTGTAAGAACACAAACTCTAGGGGTGAGCAAAAGTGTTATGCAGACAACAGTACATGCAAACTCAGTGTTTCTTCATGTATCTTTGCCCCCAAGAGCGATATCATAATGTGAGCGAAAACTAAGTCAAGGCAAAGTCAAGGATGTGTTCAGAAATGAATACTCAAAATGGCAGGCAAAATCATGCTTGTGACAGGAACTGTGCCACCCTCCATCCAGAAAGCAGACTCACCCTAAGACTGTCATGCTCCCCACACGCGCTCCCCACCACTTTAACCAAAGAGAGCAAAAAGCAGAAAGAATTTACATGAATTAATTATTTAGAACTGTAAGAGCATCATATGAATAAAAAGAATGAGGTCTTTGTTTTATAATAGATTTAACAGCCAACAGCAGGTCCTGACTCCTATCCTCTAAAATGAGTATTCTAAGCGTGCTTGCTTCATAGAGTGGTTGAAAGAATTGAGATAATCCAGGTAAAGAATTTAGCACAATACCTGGTACCTAACAAGGTGAAAAATGTTAGCTCCCAGTGCTGTTGTTTGTGTTGCTCCTGTTTCAGAACTGTAAAAAGCACTGTGAATCAGAGAAATAAGCACACTGATCAAATGGCTCACTCTTTGGGTTGGAAATTTTACTCAAATGTCTAAACATCCTATTCTTCCTGTAGCATTAGGGTCTAATTGGACACAACATGCCCAGTTTGGGCACATCTGATTGGACACCCTACCCTGGCATTCTGACACTTCAGGGCTCTGAGGGGAAGAAAAGCAGAAAGCAGAAAGCATAAGGCAAGTGGAAAGATGGAGACTGAAGACTGGAAGAGGAGTGGCTGATGAGAAAATGGAATTGGTCCAGAAGACACATTAAAAAACAAAAACAAAAATAAGAGGGGAGTGTGGACAGCTCTTTAAAAGGCTCATGTGCCCTGCAGAAAAATTCAAAGGCAAGAATGAACTAACCTTCAGACCTCTAAAGTGCTTACCGAAACGTGGAATTCCTTGGTCCACTTCTCCAAACCTGCCGAGTTAAGGACCCTCCAACCACACGCTTTCTACAGTGTGTACCTGAAAAGCCAAGCGCCCAGGCTTTGCAGGGAATTTCTCTCACCATTTAATAAGGAATGCCTGGAATATTCAGGCCGAGAAGTATTTCTTAATTTCCTGTGCAATCTGAAAGCATTATCCAAGGGTTATTTTTGTTTTGTTTTATTCAGAAGTGGGGTTGCTGGAGCATTCCTCTTGGACATGTTCAGATTTGAATTAATTAGAATTCCTGTACAGTTTTCTTCAGTTATAATTATAGCTTAATTTGATTGCTTAATAGCTCTGGTTTTCGTAATGTTTAGCACCTGTTGTAAATTGCACAAGATAAATCACCTTCTACCTTCTACCGTGTTTATGCCTAACTTTTGCCTTTTCCTTGCAGCTGGTGGGCTCATGACAACAGCCACATGCTCTGCTCATCCCTGCCCTTTCCACCAACGAACCCTCTTTTGCAAGGCTATTTAACCAGAGAAGAAGTGACTTTTACTTAAATGCCTCCTTAAGACTGTTACATTTTTTTAAGGGGAAAAAACTGAGAAGAGAAAAAAAAATATTTCAGTTGCTATAAACTCTGAAGACTGACCCCTGGTATTATGTAGACTTCCACTTAAGGGTCACCTTTTTGATGCACGGGGTGTACCAAGGCTTTTTCCCCCTCCTTTCCTTTCTAGGATTATTAGACAGCAGAGAAAGCCCTGCATCATTAATTGATTTCTCCCATGCATTGTGCTATGATACAATTTTTCAAGGCTGTGCATAACTGTGTTCTCCGTGCCAGCGTTCTGTGTTCTGTCCTTGTCATATTGTCATTGAAGGCTGTTTCCACCCTCTGTAATTGGAGATGTTCTACTTTTGGACAAAGGTGTGGGGGCAGCTCAGGGGAACAGCTCTGACATTTACTTCATCAATTTATTTTTATTGTTCCTACATTTATTGCAGCTATAACAGCCCTTTAATAGTTATATCTCCTCCCTGTAGGGTATTCTGGTATTTGAAATTTTTTTAACTCATTTGTTCTCATAGATAACAGTAAAGTGCATTTCAGGATAACCTTTAGGTTTCAATCTCCTCTCTTCTTTTGGCTCTGAGGCAGTCTTCGCTTTCAACTTTTACTGCATTGCCAGTCTAAAGGCCAGAGCACCAAGTTCATTCTAGCACTGGAGTAACCACAAATTAGTGGTCCTGAAAATTTCAGGGAGGTTAGTCCTAAACCAAGAGTGGAGCTATTACCATAATTCAAAACTGGTCATCCTTTTAATGGGTGAGGGGTCTAAAGAAAGGTGGGCAGGAAGGGGAGAAAGTGAGGCGTGAGGAGAGAATCCCAGTAAATACTCAGTTTCATAGTACAATCCTGGTCAAATAAGGATTGTAATTAAATCTTTATGACTGATGAGCATCAGACTGGACTAATTCTGAGTCTGCCCTTCATGACCAAAGAGAGGATACAGTGGAGTGGTAGATGCCCTTAGAATCGCTGTGCTTCTTGTCTTTAGCTGCTCCTAACCTTCCAGCACAGTGTCACCTCCCTTAACTAAGGTTATCGCAGCATCACCTTGGAAATAAGTCCTTACCTGAAAGCCTGGTTGTTTCCTTTCTTATATTTTCCAGCTCTGTAGAAACAATAAATAATGATTTCACCCACCTTCCTGCCTAGAATCTGTAGTCAAGAAAACGTGCATGTGGACAAGAAATAGCTCTAGGCTCACTTTCACTAAGGCCGTGATACTTAGCCATCTGTGACAGCTCGTGCTCTGCCGGCCGCCATTCAAACAATCCCCCTGAACACTATCCAGGCACATTTCAAGTGGAGGTTCATTTTTGTTTCTATCCCCCAGTTTCTCCTCCAATGGCATTGTCACACCTTCTCTTCCTAACAGCGTCATCAGAATCTACAAGACATTGTTGCCTACATCTCATCAGAGCAGGCCAGATACTTTGTCCACAATCATGACACTAATAATCGGCCAAGAAAAATCGCTCCAAATTCCACACTGACTCCTGCACGGGTGCCATCTCACATAAGCATCACCCAGGAAAACCACATGTCCTGTGTATCCCAGTTGCCACCATTTATACAAAGTGAGGCTGTTTCAAACCAGATAAACTCACAAGACCTCCATTACAAAAGAATGGGTACGGTAGATCATCCACAGCCAAAGA
This sequence comes from Hystrix cristata, assembly GCA_004026905.1. Classification (NCBI taxonomy): domain Eukaryota; kingdom Metazoa; phylum Chordata; class Mammalia; order Rodentia; family Hystricidae; genus Hystrix; species Hystrix cristata. The sequence continues at coordinate 22,260 of PVJO010000156.1, forward strand.
GATTGAATGGTCTTGTTCCCAATGCCTGGTTTTTTTCACAATAGTAACGAAGGGGGACCCAGGGCATCCTCTGAAGCTTCTAGAACCACTGCAGGCTCAATTTCAGTGGCTTCCACAGGAAGCTCTGCCAAATGATAGCCTTTGCCTCCATCTTCCCATTCACCCTGCCCCACATCTGTTTTACATTTCTACCTACTCTTACCACTTTCACTGCAAAAGGACATTCTTCAGCATACTGTCCTCTACCGCCATGTTGGTATAGAAATTAAAACTTCAGCAAGGGAAAGAGTAAGATAGAGACATGAACCAAGTGCATAAAACAAGATGGAAACTTTCAGACCGTCTCCATCCTGGAATCCTACTTGAGCATGGAAGTTATACTATTGAACTGTTCCAAGCTTCTGCCTCCCGACAGAGTTACACAAAACCACCCCAAAATGATGTTGCCAAGTTTCTGATGAGGGTAGGATGTTTGGAGGCTGAACCAGGATTTCAAAAAAATTATTATTATTCCAATTGAAATTTATACCTAAAGAATAAAAGAAAGATACCACCAGTAGGGAATTAGTGAGGTGAAAATATTTCAGTATCCCACCATTATAAATCTGGCTCGAAATTCCAGGTCTTGCTTATTCAGGTTCTTAATGCCTCTCACCTTTGAAGATTTACAAAGGAAAGTCATGATGGGTAAACACAATACAACCAGAGCCCTGGTGGCCTTGGAGAATATTCCTGCTGCCCTGGCAGGGTCAGGGGAGACTGACTTTCTGATTTCTCTGTCCAAAGGGAAGAGTCATTCTGGGCTAGTCATCACCTGTGTTGGGGATGTCATTTAGAGACACTAACCAGCTGCAAGTTTCACTATGCACAGGCAACTATTTTCAAGAATGGAGAGAAGTGTTGCTGGGATCTAAATGACTAAAACTACTGAAAGTTAATTTGGGTCAGTTTTGCTTCTAAATACATGTTTGCATCTCCATTCATCAAGTCAAGATGCAGGCCCCAGTGAATGTAAGCTTGATGAGCATGACGTTCTGACAAAGAAGACCGTCCAGAGGGGGCGAGGTGTCACAGGACCCAGATGAGTTCTGAAGGTCACATGGGCATCAGTAGCCTCCAGAGCAAAGGACCAAAGATGGCGCAGAAGAGATCAGGGATCACAGAAAGGGAGCTGTGCACCAGGCCTCCGGCCCAGAAAGTGTGGCGGCGGCCGTGGGGCAGGGCAAGGGCAGGCAGAGGAGAAGCCACCCGAGACAGAGACAGGAGAAGGGCCTGCAAATGGGAGATTCGATGGCATTTCTCTCTGGCCTACTGTTGGGCAACCCTTAGGAAAAGTATGCAAAAGAAAAAATAAGTGGACCTTCTGTGTCACCTGGAATAGGACCCTCTGTGCCCACCCCATGCTTTCTCTAATGGAGCCGGAGGCCACCTTAGATGGGAACCAAAGGGACAGGCACACAGGGCTGAGTCACCTTGTGCCCGGCTTCATGCTTCACATCATCATTGGTCCATGCGAGGCCGCCTCACCTAATTCCTTCATTTTTCCTCTTCACTTTTTTTGTTCGCTCCATCCCCACCCACTGCAATAGGCACCTATTGTGTCTCAATCCTCACTTGTATCTGTGGATTCTCTGGGGTTGGTTCAGGAGCTATGCTACATTCCCTTGTGTCCTTTGCTTCTTTGGATCGACTTTAAGCTTCTTCCACTTTGCTAAGGGCTGATTTAACATAGAGCTTGCACAGATCAAGGACCTTATATATGGATCTGATTAAAAAAAAACACAGTGGTAGTTCAAGGACTATTTCAAAGTACATACATGGCTGTGTACACAAATTCTGTGAATGGTGCTCCTTGCATTTATAGAACGAACAACCTGTGCATCCAAACATGGTGGTGCTGTTAAAATATTCCCTTAAATCTATCACTATTGATACTTTTATCAATAAATTTTTTTTTAATTTTAGAACTTTTTATTTTAAAGGTACACATGCTTGTTATGAATAAAACTAAAGAAATTCACAAGGGCATAAAACAAAAGCACTTATCTTCTCTCCTCAGTACCCCTCTAGTCTCATACTCACAAGTAAACACTTGTCAATTCTCGTATGCCCTTCCCAAACTGTACTATACACATGTGGAAATATATGCATGCAGATACTTTAATGCAAGAAAAAGACTATACATACTGTTTTATTATTTGTTTCTTCCTCTTTAAAAACACGTTTTGAACACATTTCTACAAAAATACAGAAAGATATTTCATTCTTTATAACAGCTGTACAGAATCCCATTGTACCATTCAATGTACCATTATTTTTTAAATTATCTTGCACCTAATGGATACTTAGCTTCTTTCCAATTTTTGCTATTATCGTATAAGTAATATTGAAATAAGCCTTTATTTAAATGTGTGTGGAAATGTATGTGTACACATATACACAAGTGTACACATACATGATCAGACATGACATTCCTAGGTCAACAGAAAGGTCCATTTGAATTTGGATAGATACCACCAAACTGATTTTTAAAAAAGAGTACCAATTCACATGCCCATAAACACAGAATTTTACCTAACACCCTGATACTACCATGTATTATGAGACGCTTGAAACTTTGCTAAGAAGTGGAAATGATACATGGTTCAATCTACTTTTGTTAAAACTACAAGATCTCTTCTTATATATTAGTTGTCTACTATATAGTGTTTTTGAACTATGTCTTCATCAGCTCTGCCTATTTTCTTATTAGTATATTTGTCTTTTTATTGATTTACTTGATCACTTTTTGAATATTAAGGAAATATGTAACACAGATATTCTCCAGTTAGTCTTTCCTTTCAGTTTGTTTATGATAGTTTTGCTATCTAGGACCATGATGCATTTCCTATTTTTATGTTTTGCCTTATGGAAATTTCCTGTTTTACATTATTGAACTGATCAGTTTTCTCTTATAGCTTCATGTCATGTTCAGAAATGTCTGTTCTACTTTATTATTAAAATTTTCATTTCCTTTTTTGCGATTATACTTTTTGGTTTTCTTTTTCTTTAAATTCAAGGATCCAGAATTACTTATTTATTTGACATTATAATGACATTCTAATTATCTCAACACTACTGAAGACTGTATCAATTACTCATTGATTTGCAATGCCACCTTCATAATACCATAAAATCCCATATATATATATATGGCTGTATTTTCTTAACTTCGTATTTTGTTCCATTTATTTTTCTATCTTTTTTCTGGACCAGTACCACAGTGTTTTATTTACTATAACTTTATCACATAGTTATAGTGGTAAAGTTATAGTTTTGGTCTGATAGAGTACTTCAAAAACTGGTTGTTTATAAAAACACAAAACTGTTAAAACCTTATCCCAGACCAGAGATTTTTCTTTTCCTGAAGGATATTCATACAAAGGATTTGAGTTTATAAAAAAGCAAAACAGAATGTGAAATCTATCAACTAAAACAAAATTTAATAAAATTGACTTTACCAAGTTAGTAGCTGGAAGAATGAACAGGAAAAGCTAAGGTGGAGACCACAGTCTAAAGGAATTATTCCAATAAGAAGGTACCAGGCCACAAATACCAAGGCAGTTGGAAGAAAAGGCAACCTTGAGGGTTTGAGTGATCCAGGGAGACTTCCCTCTTTTTCTTGGAGATCCACTTACAGGATATGTGTTTGTTACTAATAATAAAAATGGGCATGTATCGAATGCTTACTGTCTACCAGGTACTGCTTGATCTAAATGTGCTGCACACATAAACTCAAACTTACAAAGTACTACTTCCTCTCATTTGGCCAATTTTACGAATGAATAAACTGAGTTATTTGTCCACTACTACATGGGCAAGCAGAATCTGCACAGAGGCTGTCTGGTTCCAAAATGTTCATCTTCAATCATTACACTCATCGTCTCCAAATCCAGTGAAAGAAAGACTTGATCCAATGCCCCACCCTCCCCAAAGCGTTCCCCCAGATGATAAAATCATCCACGGTGACAGGCCGCTCACCCACACAGCCTGGCCTGCCTGCTCTCAGGCTGCAGACGCACAGCTTAGTGGAGAGCCAGGCTTCCCAAAGGGGCCCAGGCACCTGGGCTGGGCCGGCCAGAGCATGCAGCAGATTCCCATCAGCACTTGCAGCTCTCCTCCCGCAGGGGAGCCAGCAGTTCATGCTCCTGAACACTCTCTGAGCCTCCCGTACAGTCTGGTCACCTGGGTGACCCCTGCCCACCTGGGACCAGGGTGGCCTCTGTCTGACCTCATCCCAGGCTGACAGCTGGCGTCGCACTCACCCAGACGGCCAGCCTTGAGGCTGGACAGCGCATTGTCCCCGCCCTGCTGACAAACAGGAGGGGCAGAGGGCAGGCCACTCCTGTTCTGCTGTGGCCCTGGAGGGGGTCAGGTCCCTAGAATTAGGGAGATAGGATGAAACAAAATGCCAGCTGCAAGTATTTCTGACTTTAAGAGAAAAGCAGGGCCCGTGGCCTCCTGAAGTCCAGTGCCAGGAACTGTTGGAAACAAAAGGCCCTCTGGTAGGCAAGGTCAGACAGGAGCACAAAGCCCCATTGTTAGGCTACACCAGCGGTTTTCCAACTTTTCTTTTTAAGCCACAGAACCGTTTATAACCCCTCAGCCATGCCCTGGACGTCTGGAAGGGCATTCAGGTGGAGCCCATCACCAGGAAGGAAACAATGGCACTGCGGGTGCACAGGGGCAGACACCGCAGTGAGACAACGGCACAAAATGTCAGTTTTCCCAGCCAGCCGCCTTTCACTACTGACAGAGGTTGACTCGAATGCATGTCTGAAGTCCCTTGCTTGTGATCCCCTTCTTCCTCTCTCTGCTCCCCTCTGGGTCCTCAGACACTAGCAAGGCTTGGATGACCCTCGCTCCTGGCACCATCCCAGAAGGGCAAGGCTGGGTCCTTTCCTTGCCCTTCCCAGGTTCTCGGCTTCTTCACAGCCACACAAACCCTCCTAATTCCTGTGGCGACAGGATGGCTATCACTGGAGGCCATCCACTCCTTGTCTACCCTTCTCTCCCCACCAGAGGGAAGGAAAGAAAAAGGGATGGAGATCTTAGCCCTGGTCTTTTTTCCAAGGAGTATCTAATATAGAGAGCAGGCATAGTAACACTACTTCAGTCCAAGTAGAGGGGAGAGGATTGGATTCAGACCTTGAAACCTCATCACACCTGTTGGGCCCAGCATTGGCCTGCACAGAAACTAGACTCAAATCCATAAACCTGGGTAATGTTGGAGCAGATTCATGATGACAATCAATCCAAACTTCCAGGCCCAAAGTCTGCCTGCTGGGCCAGAAAGCAACATAAAATAAAGATTCTTTACATTCTGGGAGTCATAAGTCTTTAAAGTATAGGATAAATAGAGAAACCCTCCTTCACACAAGAGTTTGTGTCCAATTTCAAGATGCACGAACCTTCCACAGATTCCAGGCCTCGGGTGAAGAAACTCGGTCCACCTTCAGAGTCAGGCTGTGCCATTCTGGGGTCCACTCCACGGACAGCTGGATTGCTATCAAGCTTTTTTTCTCTTTGGGACTCACAGATGACCACCCACAGATGACTCCCAGCCCCTGGTGTATTAGTGGGCAAGCAAGACTGGCACTCCAATGGGTATGATCAGAAAGGAGGCCAAGAAGAGTAGGCGTACCTTCTCCACTCAGTCTTCCTGGGCTGCTGGCCCCAGAGACTCTCTGAAGTCACAGGTGGAAGATGCTGCAGTCTCCTCGGAAGCAACTTAGGCTCCTGGGTGACAACATGGGACAGAAACACCTCCTCCCCCATCCAAGCTACATTAGACTGTGACAAAAGTTTTATTGTAATATTAATGAGATTGGGGTGGTTTCTTACAATCACCCTAGCAAAGGTCCTTCACAGTCCAAGCACCAACTTACAGGCTACCTCTCACCCTGACTACTGAGCATTAGAGTCATCTGAGGGGGGGGGCAGAGGAAGAAGGGGGGGAGTAGTAGTGCACACTATAATCCCAGCACTCTGGGAGGTTGAGGCAGGAGGATCACAAATTCGAGCCCATCCTGGACAATTTAGCAAGGCCCTCTCTCAGTAAGGCTGAGTATGGAGCTCAATACAAAGACCCTGGGTTCCATCCCCAATACCGGGGAGGGGGGCGGTAAAAAGAGAGCCAGAGAGAGACAGAGGAGACAGAGAGAACATGGAGGTGGAAGAGAGGAATGGATGGAGGGAAAGAAGGAGTGAGGGAGAAGGGGAAGGAAGAAAAGGAGAAGAAAGGGAAGGAGGGAGGGAAGGAGGAAGAAAAAGGGAGAAGGGAAAGAGGAAGGAAAGAAAGAAGATTCTGGTTCACTTCAGAGCAGCATCTCACTTTCTGAAGCTCCATGGTGATCCAGGGGAGGACATTTCACGTGGCAAAAAAACATTTCACGTGGCAGCTGGAAGTGGTGCGAGGCCGGGGTACATGCATGCTCCTCCTAACGGGGCTGGAACCCGTGGTCCACAGCGCGGCCGCTGGTCGAATCCTCCCACTACTCGGGGCTAACCGGCGTTCCGGAAAAGCCTTTGCCTGTTCCCCCACTTGCTAGAGTGAGACTGGGACAAGGAGAGGCACTTTCATGGTTCTCTCAGAGGCTCCATGAGGAACCCGCAGGGCTGCGCCCCTCCACAGGTCGCTGCGGGTCAGGGAGAGAACAGGCATCTCTTCCCACCCTCCAGGCCGTGCTCAGAGCTACCTTGGTCGCGCAGCAATGTCTGACGAGAATGAACACTTCTTAACGCCAGGCTTCACACTGAGCCCTTCCCTTCCAGGCCCCCACCTGAGCATCCCATCACAGGTCAGAAGCTGGGTGTCGTGCCTCCCCCTCCACTACGTTCCGGGGAGGCCGCGGAACCGTCCCGCATCGCAAAGCTAGCAAGAGCACCTGGTCCTACTAAGTCTAACTTCTCCGGACTTTCTCAGCTTCTCAAATCACTTTCAAAGACAGGCACTGCTGAGTAGGTTAACATCTGAAGGCTTCAGCAGTTTTCACCTTGTTTCCACCCGGGAGCAAAAAGAGGCCTCCAGGCAGCTCCCAGGGGTGCTGGCTGCAGAGGTGGGCGCCAGAAGGCAAACCCCAGCTGGCCTGGCTCCTGGCCCAGAACCGTCTTAGAGCCCGCCACGGGCTCCGCGGCCCTTCCCTGCAGGCCGCAGCTCCACATCCCGAAGAGGTCGAAGGCAAGAGGGCTAGAAACCCGGGGTGTGAGGTCCTCACATCTGGCCCTCCCCTCAGCACCCTGGACCTTCCTGCACCCTGGCGGAAACGTCGCATCTCCCTGAAACTTGGGTGGCGCCCACGGAGCGGAGGGAGTGTTCTGGAAGCTGCCTTTAGAGTCCTTGTAGGGTCGGGCACCTGAATCCAGAAGGTTATCAGATTCAGGGCTTCACGGAGGCGGGCCCTGGGGGCGGGGCTTCTCGGTGGGCGCTATCTGGTGGGCGGGGCTTAGTTCTGGGCGGGGCTTGCGTGGGAGTGGGCTTCCCACCAAGGCTCCAGCCCCCTGGTGTCTTGTCTGCCCGTTCCTGGCTTTCTTCAGATGCTTTGGGCACTTTTCGTCTTTAAATCCATTTCGCACTTTATCACACATTCCTTTGTGCAATTTTTAAAAATCTATAATTTATGAAAGCTGTCATTCGATAGGGTCTTTACTCTTCTGGCGGGAACTTCTTCTAAGGTACTTCTCAGTAGGCAGCGAATCACTCCCCTTTGATTACCATGTGATTAGTTTGTTCAACTGATGACCTTTCTTCTCTAAGATCTTCATTGTGTCCTCTGCCTCCTATGCAGTTCTTAAGAATTTAAATGAGCCATTTTATTTCTTCTTCCAAGCCCGGAATCCACACGCCCGGCCCCACCCTTCGGCCCCCTCTTTTAGTGCGCCTAATAAACAGCCACACAGTTTCCGAGGGCCCCCTCTAATGGGGAATTTTATGTTGTTTCTGACATTGTTTGTTGTGCTTCCCACAAGACCGAAGGCTGCTAAAGATTGAGAGACAGTGACATAAATGTCAGGGAAACGCCTCGGTAGTGTCAAGCCTAATTAGACGCTTGCACTTGGGAGACAACTAGAGATCCCATAAAACTCGGTGCTCACCCTCGCTCAGCACACGCCTGGAGTCTGGCAGATGGGGCAGGGCAGAAGAGACGGCCCCGGAACGCCAGCAAAGGGGAGGAGGACAGCTTCCCTGGGATGCTGGACTCGATTTTAATGCATCCTCCTGCTCCTTGTAGGTCACTCTGGCCCTCAAAGTACCCACAGGCAAAGTCATTTTATGCATCTGGAACTGTAGGCACAGTGCCTAGGGGCTGTGGACTTGTCAAGGGCCAAGAAAATGTCCGAGGTGAAAAAAAATTCTTTGGCTCTAAATTACAAAACAAACTGCGAAAGCAAAATGATGGTTGAAGTAATAATTAACAAAGAAAATTATAAAATTATTTTACAAAAAAATGAGTATGTATGTGCACGCGCACACGCGCACACACACACACACACGCACACACACACACACACACACACAAACAGGTTGAGAATCCCTTAACCGAATTGGTTGGGACCAGAAGTGTTTCAGATCTCAGATATTTTCGGATTTTGGAATACAGTATTTGCATGTGCACAATGAGAGGTCCTGGGGCTAGGACTCAACTCCAAACATGAAATTCACTTGCATTTCTTATGCACCTTATACACATCGCCCAAAGGTAGTTTCATACAGTATCTTGTAGTGCACCAGCATTTTGACTGTCACTTGTCACATGAGGTCAGGTGTGGAAATTTTCACTCATGGCATCACGTCAACACTCACAATCCTTCTGATTTGGGAGCATTTTGGATTTGGGGGCTTTTTAATTAGGGGTGCTCGACCTGTAGTGAAATGCACCCACATTCTACAGATTAATATGATACAGCACGGTGAGGTTTCCAAAACTAAAAGTACCTTCAGCCCTGAAGTGGCCATGCCTACTGATGCAAAACACATATCCAAATGCCTAGATGAGTTGATTAGACATAAATGGCACGGCTAATATTCAGGTTCTTCAGCACCATGACAGGTACCTTGTTGGGGACAAGAGTGATGACCCTTACAGCTATTAGGATCTATTTGAGAGGATCTGACTAAGCTGCAAAGAAAAATTCACTTAATAGTTCAGTAACTATTTCTTAAGCACTTATTATATGCTATATTCTTGACACTGAGAATAAAACAAATGATACAAAAATCCCTGCCCTAGTGGAGCTTACAAGTCCTGTGAACGATAGAGTAATGAAGTACTAAGTTCAACACGATAAAAAGGCTAAGCAAGCACTTTTAATAGAGCAGAGGTGGGAGGTGAGGAGATGGAGTTGCCCAGATGGTCAAGGACAGCTCAGTGCAGGAGAGAGAGAAGGGACAGGTCTGCTTACTTTGTCACCCACTCTGCAGTCTGTGCTCCTCCACAGATGTGTACAGAGAAGCAAAAGGCCTGTTTTTGCCCAGAGGGAGATAATATACATGGGTGAGATAATGTGTGTGAAAAGGCACGTTGTGAACTCTCAAATGCAATGTGAATTATATGTCTTATTATGTATTGACAAATTCTGTTTATGCACCTGAGTAGAGTTACTGGAGTCATTATGGAGAAATCCACGTTCAATCATTTTCTACTCTCAATTTTTACCCAGATATTTCTCTGCTAAGTTGAGCCAGCTTGTACATAAATATCCCAAATCCTCTTTGGTCACACTTTATAGAGTCCCACTGAGGGGCTGAGAACAGTGGCCACCTCAAAATAGCATTTCGAGAAAGACAAAACCATCTGAGGCCTTATCCAATGGGGATTTTGCTGCTGAAAAGAGGACAGCAAGCTGGGTGGGAGAAGAGTTTACCCTTCATCAAGAGAATCTGAGCGTGAACTTCCAGGTGGGACCCAAGGCCTGAACTCCCAAAACCCCACTACAGAGCTCCAGGATGTTTTGGCAAGACAAGAGTCCACTGCTTACAGTGCTAGAGCAAGTAAGTTCACAGTTTCAAAGAGTTTGAGCATCATGTTATTATGTGATTCAAAATAAACTCATGAAGTAAATAAAATAATTATTGTTAATCCCCATCTGACAGATGTGGAAATTGAAACAAAGCAGACTTCAGGGGTTACCCCAGGTCACAGTGACTGGTCTTAATAAAGGAAATTCAGCTTCCCTGCAGACTGTAGAATTCCTTTCTTCACGCCCCTGGCTGAGGCCTGGTGCCAAGATTGGCCAGAGCCCCTCGCCGGGGGGGTTACTAAGCCTAGGGTTGACCCCTTCTGGGATGACTAGAATTATTTTTTAGTAAATCCTCACCCATAATTTCCCTACCACTTTTCTACAGCATACACTTGTCCAATTCCTGGAGAAATTCCTTCCTTCTTTCCCCTAAATACACACCTAAAACACAAACATCCCCAGGCACACACAATGTGGATCGTTTCAAAATCCAATCTTTAAATGCCTACCTTCTAGGACTTCCAGAATTAGTAAACAAAAATACAAGATTCCCCGTTAAATCTCATTTAAACAAACAAATTACTGTTTAGTATAAGTATGTCCTAGGCAGTATTTTGAATGTATTTATACTAAAATAAGATTTGTTTATCACATTGCATGAAACTAGTTGCCTAAATGGAATCAGAATCCATAAGCCTCATAATCCAAAAATCAAATGCTTTCCTCCAGGCCTAAGCACATCTTGGTTCTACTTGCAGTCAGCTACAGAGGTAAAATGTCTAAATTTACCAGTTTAATTGTCAAAACATCTGAAAGTGATGGAAAAGTTAGAGGTATTTTTGTTCAGGATAAGACTTAGAGTACTCAGAAGGAAACTTAATCTATATATCCAGGCAGAACTCAGAATTCATTGGAAATTCTACTTCTGTTGGACCCAAGAGGCCATTTGCACCCCGTATGAATCCTGGTGGTTGTGACTATGCCACTTCTCTGCATCCTTCCTCAGTGGTACCAACACCACCGCCACCCCCAGCCATGATGGACTATCCGATTGCAAGCCTGGTGACCTTGTGGGCATATACTAGGCTCCATTCTTATTTGTGGAAAGAAGAAAATGCATATTGGAAACTATATTTTTAATAGTTCGGCTCAAGTTAGATAAAATGGCAAAGAGTTAGAAAAACCTGGGGAAGGGCAGCTTTGCTCCTTTTGCAAGGATGGAATCTGGGGCAAAGATAAAAGGGACGAGCCAACAGAAACTTGATGAGGCATACGTAAGCCTTCTCATCACACTAAGTGAGGAAGAAATCACTAAGACAACTCAGTGGTAAAGAGAAAAATAGCTAGTTCTGAGCAGGGGAGTTTTCCCAAGAAGAACCAAAGAGCTCCTGGGCTCATGTGTGTTTCCAGCGAGGGTTAGAAGTGGCTGCAGGGAGTGGGAGCCCTCAGGAAAGATGTCGCTGGGCCCCTGCTCAACCTCCACCCAATGAAGTAGGTAGCTTATCTGGTATGTTTTAAATCTTGTTGTGTTTGTTTTTAAATGAGGGGTCCTAAGAATAAGGAGAACAAGGGAGCAGCTTTGTTTCTTTATAAGCTAGTGTCATACAATGTATTTATAGTGCACGGCTCCCACCAACTTCAGCTGGAGAAACAAGGCTTCGAGGGTGTGCAGAGAACTGTGGAGAAAGGCAGGAGACTCCTGGGGAAGCAGCTGTGGGAACAAACGATGAGACAGGGAAGGTTCGAGCAATGAAATCACCTTACTGCAGCCCACCCTCTGAACCTGGCCAGGCAGGAACAAACAGGACAGCCACGTGAGCTGGGGGGCAGGCAATGGCAACCCAGCCACACCGTGGAAACTCACACCAGCTCTGCAGTCTTGGGACAGCCACTGCCAAGGGTCACCGGACACTGACGCGGGACCCGCCAGAGGTCCGAAGGGAAGACAGATGTGCGAAAGGAGTTATCACAGCACGGTCGGCAGTGCAGCCAACCAGGTGGCCAGAGGCACGTGCGAAGAAACCAGTGGCGACGACAGAAGAGAAAGTGAGAAAGATTTGGGGAAGAATTACATTGGGAATATTTCTTTTAAAAATGCAAAATTAGAAAAAAAAATGCAAAATTAGGGGAAAATGAGAATTTTCTTTAATTTCTTTAAAGTAAATGGTTTAGCAAACATATTCTGGAGCAACTCTGCAAATATTTGAAGTCCAGCTCTGTGCTTTACTAGCTCTGTGACCTGGAGTGAGTTACTTTACCATCTCTAAAATAGGCACAGCACATGGCACAATATTGTGAGAATTTAAGGAGTTTTACCACACGTAAAGGTTAGTGCACAACAAGTGTCCAACGGTGTTAGCGCTATTACAATGACATATACAGTTTAATATTCTTTTTATTTTACAGTTTGTATAGAAGTGAAACCCTGATGATGAATGCCACGCCTGAAGGCTGCCTGGGGCAGTGTAGCCACGATGCCCCCACGAGGAACTCATCCTGCAGAGAGACAATCATCAAAGAGATTTGGGGGTTAAGCCCTAAAAGCAGTGTACGGGTCGGGGGAAGAGAAGGGATCTGTGTAAAGCAGAGGAAGCGAGCACACATGAGCGCAGATGGCACCAAGCCTGGGAGGGCAGGGGAGCAAGAGACAGCTGCCCAAGCCCAGGGCAGAAGCTGCAGCTGGAGAGCAAATGGAAGCTGTGCGTGGAGGGAGAAGTAGACCCAGCTTGGGAGAAGGTCCCCCAAACTGTGGAACTGACAGTACTTGATACTTGATTTTGAAGGGGAGGTGAAATTTTACTTCTTCCCCTCCATTGGCTCAGACAATATAAAGAGATGTCTTAGGAGCTGTAGAAATGCACCTGTGTTCTGAAAGTAGATTGGATTTAGTTGGCTAGGAAGTTTCCTAAAGATGGTAACAGTAGTTCTGAAAGAGGAAACACAGAAAAAGGAGAGAAGTCCAGGCAGGACGTGTGACGGAGCTGAAGAGGATGCCGGGGAGGTTCCATTTGGAACCATCTTTGTTGGAGAGCTTTATAAAACAGAAGTGTGAGTGGCACTGAGCAATTGGATACATAGAGAAAATAATGAAAAATACAATAGTCATTCCTTATACTACATAGAGCCCATCTTTAGAATGAAGCCTTCTACGTGGTCCTTACAAATCCCATGAGAGAAGAATGGCAATCATTCTCCTCATTGCAACACTTGCCTTGCCATGCATGTTGCCTGCATCTGTTTGTGCAGTCCTTACATGGACGTGGGGAAGTATATTCTGTTCATAACTCATTTTACAGGTAAGGACACTGACTTACAGCTAAAAATTAAGAAACTTGACCACAGCCACACAGCTGATAAGTCATACATCCACATGGTCTTTTGCCCTTTTGGCAGATGTAGAAACTGAAGTTCTAACAGAAGAAACATGCACAAGGTTACAAAGCCAGGAGGTTCTGAAGCCAGCTCCGACCCCCAAATCTGCTACTTCAGGCATCCAGCGCTCTTTGCATCCCCCACCCAGGGATCAGGCTGTAGAAGTGTGCTGTTTGCAAAGGCGAGAATGAGAAGATTATAGGGGTAAAACCAGCTGGCAGCCATATTCAAACTGTGTTCAAACAGACAAGACCTGCTTATTTCCTTGTGCAATCTCTGCAGAGGGAGGCACCTCACATCTGCCTATCTGCTGCTGCTACTGCCGCTACAACTGGGTTTGACAGGAGTGGAGCTCTGTTGGTGCTGGTACTTCAGTTAAGAGCCAAAACTCTCATGGCCCTAAAGTTCTTAAAGACAAACTTGGGACTGAGCCTCATCTTTCCTTCTAGATTATTCAAGACACAACAGCTTGAGCTAGAATTGTGTTTGTGTTCAAATATTATTATAACTGAGCAGCTATTAATGCCAGGCCTGTGTGAGGCACACAGCACACGGTGAAGAATGAAGCAGACAGAATCCTTGCTGTGTGGAGCTCATGGTCTCAAAGGTCCTAGCTGTTCATGCCTAGCACTGGTTGGACAGAGTCGGAGGTGGGTCTCACTATTTTAAAGCTGGTCCTGAGAAGCAAAGCAGGCATTTGTCCCCTTGTTTGGGACACTGCTCTGGCTGTTGGTTAGGCCTGGACGTTGGTTAAACCTAGTGACCAACTCAGGGACTGTGGAAAACTCCTTCAGCTTTCTCTGGCCTTGGTTTAAGATGGGGGGGAGGGGAGGAAGAAGGACTATATCCATAATTCTCAAAGTGATTTTAAGCCGTATTCTTCATTCTTCATTCATTTTACAAATATATACCAGACCTGACACTGTGCAAGTAAAATGAACAACACAAACACAGACCAGGCTTCATGGGGCTTGCGGTCTACCAGAAATCTCAAGATAAACTCTACCATATGAGACAGACAGAAGTAGAGCTAATCCCAAGGTCCCCTGATCTCTACAAAACATAGGGGAAGAAGGCCAAGAAAGAAGGAAGGAGTAGAGAGGGGGAGGGACACAGGGAGGGGAAAGGAAGGAAGGAAGGAAGGAAGGAAGGAAGGAAGGAAGGAAGGAAAGAAAGAAAGAAAGAAAGAAAGAAAGAAAGAAAGAAAGAAAGAAAGAAAGAAAGAAAGAAAGAAAGAAAGAAAGAAAGAAAAAGAAAAGAAAAGAAAAAAGAAAAAGAAAGAAAAAAGAAAGAGAAAATGAGAGATAGCAGAGAGCAGAGAGAGAGGCAGACTAGCAGGTTCCTTCCTGTTCTATGATTCTTGGTCCTTTTCTCCAAGGCTGGGGTAACAACTGCAGCAGACATGCAAGCCCTGCCTGCCTCACTTCAGTAAATACCACATCAACTGAGTACTTTTGAGGTTTTGTCCAACCAGTCCAAAGCACTCAATACTGTCAAGGTACTGGCTGCTTCAGTCCAGTGGTCTGTTCTGGGGAAGCTAGACACTTGCATGAGATTCCCAAAGTATCTCATGCTAGCCAGGCAGGAAGGGCTATATTTACATCGGGATGCAAGAGGATTTTCATGCATTGCTCCCCAAACACAGAGAGAGCCCTGGAGAAGCTACAGTGGGTGTTAGCAAAAACAAGACAAAGAGGCACAGTGTGAGTTGCTCATTCCCAGACAATCTTATTATTTATTTTATTTATTTTTTTGTAGAGAAAGGAAATAAA
Organism: Hystrix cristata; assembly: GCA_004026905.1. Classification (NCBI taxonomy): domain Eukaryota; kingdom Metazoa; phylum Chordata; class Mammalia; order Rodentia; family Hystricidae; genus Hystrix; species Hystrix cristata. The sequence continues at coordinate 37,403 of PVJO010000156.1, forward strand.
AGGCCGGCTCCCCTATTCCCTTGCTAATTTTTGCAAAACAAACAATAGCAAATAATTTTAATTCTTTGATTTTGTTTTTCCCTTCCAAAGAAATCTCCCCGTCCTCTAAGGAAGACCCATTTGAGGTTTACTACATGCTGTCTGTCCACTTGAAGAGAAGGGATTTGAGTTTGATTTTTTTCTTTCTCACACCATTCTGTGCCAATGTGTGCCTGGCCATTTCCAGATGAAACGCTGCCTTTACCAGCCTGAAATGCTTGCGAAAAGGTCTTTAATGAACTGCAAACCTTAATTTGAAAAGTCTCCTCTGTGGAAAGAGTGAGACTTGGAGAGGGAAGGAAATGACACACAGCCTGTGGACTGGCAGACGGCTGGTTTCACTCAAGTTTTCAAAGAGGGAAGATGGGGAATGGGCCACAACAGATTGGGATCCAAAGTGGACACTCACTTCAGGGACAGGGCCGAAATGGCAAGCCTGAGCTTCAGTTGCATGTTCAGCTTTGTTTGCTGTTTTAAATGTCTACACACACAGGATTCCCCTAGTGAGAAACAATATACAGTCCCCGAGGCCCCTTACGAGCCCCTTCCCCACCACCAGAAATTCCAGCACACGCCCCACTGGCATTATTTCAAAGGTAACCATAGTAAGAGTGACGCTCATATATATTAACAGCAACACCCACCACTAACACCAGCACTTTTAAAATCAAGGTGTTATTCTGCCTCCTGCCCCCACCACCATCAGTGCCACCCATATCGACGCAAGAGGAGACAACATGAAAGTTACAGGCTTCACTAAGAATGCTGATTATAAGTCATCGGCAGATATAATTACAGGAATTACTCTCCCTGGACGAGCTGATATTTATTTCAGCAGTTCTGACCCTTCATAGGGATCTTGCTTCCACCACCACCCCCACCTTCCTCCTCGCACCACCCTCCCAAAGGGATTTTCTAACCGAAAGCAAACCCACGCCAAGTCCTGCTCATACCCTCGGCCAGGTGCCAGGAAAAGTGTAAATTTTCGTGAGCTCGGCCTGTTTTGCCAGAAGTCTGAGATGTGTCTGGACAGGAACGGTTATTCCCCTTTGTGAGGCCAGGCCTGAGCACCAGGACATTCTAGAGGCAGCGCACAGAGAGATGGAGTGACCAGGAAAAGGGGTGTCAGTCTCCTTATTGCTCTTAGAAAAAATAAGTTAATCTTTTTAAGACTCAGTATTCCAATTTCATGCTGTTAATTTTATTCACCTTTCATAATGGAAATTAAACCACTTTGAATTTGAGTGTGTGGGTGTGTGTGTGTATGAGAGACAGAGGGGAGGGTGTCTTTAAGTAGAGGCACATTTAACTAGATTTAACCCTTGCTGACCATGTGGGTTTGGCAGAGATGAAAACAAAAATACATTTAGGCAATTTGAAAGAAAAGGATCAAAAAACTGCGGAACAACAAAGCTCCTCCAAACAAGCACTGTTAACCCATCTTCCAGGCACAGATCACTCTTGCTCCTTCAGGGGACGTGAGTTTTACCCCACAAGGAAGTGTGGGTGCTAACCAGCCCCATGCAAGTCTTTTCCTGGGCACTGATGTTTTGTGTCCCCACAATACCACACCCTAGTGAGTTTCACTGCTTAGTAAAAGCCTGTGGTCTGTCTCCAAATTCTCCGGCTTTCATTTCATCCCTCTTGAAGGGGGCAATAAACTTTAATGTGGAGGATGCAATTATTTGGGGGCCAGGTGTGACTTAACAAGCTTAAAGGCTCCGCACAAAAGCAAAGCCAAAGAGAAGGGTGTGTTTTCCAAGTGATTAGAAAGTGGCATTTACCCCCTTTCACACCCACCTTGCCCCACCTGGTCCTGACAAAGCGAAAAAAAGGTCCAAATCACAGGAAGCCGGACTTCCCTTACCAGGTGGATGTATGAAGAAACAGGCTTGCTGCGAAGTTTCTACCAAACTGTCCATGGCTGGGGTGGGGCAGCAGAGAGCTTAAAAAAAAAAAAAATGTAGGGTGAAAAGCCCACACAGGAAAAAGTTTGTGTCAAATTAAACAATAGACATATATCTTAAAGGCAAAATATCAATCGTTTTAGCGAATGAACTCCCTGTCAGTGTACATGCTATTGTTCCTGGAGTGAAACCTTCGACAATTTCAAAGAGAAAAAAGCAGCTGCTATTTATCTTGCAAGCCAATTGCGTTGTAGATGTGATATGAACTTTTTATAAAGGATATCAAAATTTATAGAAGGTTTTTTAAAAACATTTTTAAATATGGAATTCCAGCCAGAGATGTAGCTGCAAGGTACATGAACAGAAATAAACTGCAAGGTACATGAACAGAATAAGAGAGAAAGAGAAGGAAGAGGAAACGGAGTGGATGAGGGGACAGCACACTTTTGGGTTCAACAAACCCAATTCAGTGAATTAAGGTGCCTATGCACCAACTTAAAAGGGACAGAGATGGGCAGATAACAATGTCAGTAGATGGACTGCCAGGCTGGAGAATGGGGCAGGGGGTGGGGGTGAGATCAGGAAAAATGTAGGCTGAGGTATTGTGACATCAGAGACCCCGGCCATGTGTGTAGAATTGCTTTGGGTCAGCAGGGGTTGATGCATGTGAAAAGAAAGTAAGGAAAGGTGGATTAGAGATACACAGGTTCCCCCTTGTTTTCTAACGAAGAAGAATCCAAAATAAACTGTGCCATTCCTACCTAGGAATTTTATGGGCCAGACATCCACCATGCAGTTCTTAAATCCATAGCACCCTTCCTTAATGGGAAAGGTCAAGTCCATTTTCAACCACAAAACATGACCAAGTCCTCTCAAGCTCTGGGAGAGCGATGCCAAAGATAGAAGGTGGAGGGAACAGAAAAGGAAAACTTGTCAGCGGCACAGTAATACTTTGAAATCATTAATTCATACTGAAATTTCAATTTCGAAATCATGGAGTTTTTAAAATTTGGCTTTTTTTAATGTATTTTGCTTCATTTGTTTGCATAAGAGGGAAGTTCAGAGAGACTGGTACTTTCTCCGTTTTTTTTAGGAAATCTGTCATAATAATTCTGTTATTCTTAGTCATTGAACCTGTACAAAGCCAGGGAGCTCCAGAAAACAGGGCGTTATGATCCAGGGGAGGAAGAGCTGGCCACAGGGACAGCCAGCATCATTTCTGAAGGGCCAGGCATTATACCGCGAACCTTCCTCACTTTGCTTTGAATAATCCTCCCCAGACCCACGGAGGTAGATGAGATTCCCACCAGTTGACAAAGGAAAAAACTGAGGCCCAGAGGGGCCTTCCCCGGGGTTACACAGCCAGCGAGTGGCTGAGTCTGGACTGTACACAGAGGACTGGGGCAGCCAAGAAACGCAGACTGGTCCCCCGCCTGCTAGCTCAGGCTCAGGGGCTCCAGGGCACTGGTCAGCGACACAAGCAACATTCAAAAGAAAAGCCGCACTTCACAACGCACATAAAGGAAACCCGTTTTTCTGTCTTTCGGTCATTCTGTACCTCTACAGCCATCTGCAGGAATGGAACTTGCTTTCATTAAACATGATATTTTTGTCAGTTCACTTATGTTTTTTTGTTTTGTTTTCTCTTGCTTTCAATTAAAGGATTTTTCCCCTCCCAGAAATTCTTTAGCAATTTGAAACCCACTTCAAGGAAAAAGAAGGGAAAAAAAAGGAAATTCATCCTACAGTATTAGTCACCAAGACGGGTGTGAAGACAACAGGACTCTAAACTGAAATCAGCTCTATCTCCAAGAGCAAAGAACGATTTCTGACAAACTGCTTTGAATTTTAAGCACTAGAAATAATGCTGGCAAACTGGTTTCTTTTTCTTAAAATGCAGTAATAATAATAATAATATAAAAAAAAAACTCTCCAAATTGAGTCCCAGTGGTTACAACCAAATAAAGAAATAGGCTGGACTACAAGCAAAATCCAGGATGCTCCACAAGAGAAAAACACCTAGCTGTGAAGAAATTAAAATGTGAGCTGAAAACAAAATTAAAATCACAGAAGAGCAAATGTGGTATGCACTAAACGTCTTGCATTCCACGAGCAAATAAAACCAATGCAGAAGCACACAGTGGGTAGAAGGTCAAGGATGGGAGCCAGCCATGGGAGGGCTGTTAGGGTGCTTCCCACTTGGAAATCAAACAGTGGGCGTGTATGTGGTGCCTGGCCATTGTATGTGACCGTCCCTCTCCTTGGCAGAAGTATGATGAAATAATCTCCTTCTTATCAAGCTCTGGATCTCATGAGCCCCTTTTCCCACGCTATTAAGATATCCTGAGTCTCACCAGTTCAACCTTCCATGCTCAAAACTTTTTCTTTCCCCTACACCTGCCCACACATCAGTGGCTGTGCTTTGCTTTATGTCTCGTCCATCCTGCAACATTTTTATTAGACAGGAGCCATCAGGAGGCCAGCTGCCACGCCTGCACAGGGAGCTTGAGCCAGTGTCCCTCCTCCACGAGCCTGGAGCAGGTCACAGAAGCAAGTGACTCCCAAGCGCTCCAGGCCTCCCTGAGAGGCCAGATACTAACCCAAGGGAAGGGAAAGTTCACACTTGCTTAGCAATTCTCAGAAACACTTTCTGTGTGGGTGTCACCTCTGAGCCAGTGCTGGGGACAAGAGCTCACTGGGGAGCTTGGCTCTAGAAGAGACTGTCTACCTGTCTCTCGTCATTAGCAACCATTTCCTATGGGTCTCACCACCGCCCATTGGCCCCCTAGGTCCCTTCTAAGACAGCTGAAGGGAGACTCTACTATTGCCCTGTCCTGGAAACCACCTGGCAATTCCCCCACCAGCCTCCTTTGATCTGCGGTGATAGGGAGGGGAGCAGGATTCTGGAATTAGGCCAAGCTTGTTCACATTAGTTTCAGTGGGGCCCCTTAAACACCTTGAGCCTCGGTTACCTCATCCCCAAAATTAGGAACACAGTATCTTCCCCGAGTGTTCCGTGGAGATTCCACTTCATTGTGTATGGCAAGTGCCTACGTAGCCCAGTATCAGACATCCAATAGGCATGAGGTAAAATGGCCCCAGCTCCCGCTGCCTACATCAAGTTTATATTCCCTTACAATAATAATTACAACTAGGTGTGGAGTTATTACTACTTGCCCAGTACTGCACTAAGTATTTTACATAGAAAGTCTATCATACACTCAAAAAAGCACGCACTAAGTTTTATCCTTATTCCCTTTTTACAGGCCCAGAAACTGAAGCTCAGGGCGCAAGGTCATATGCTTCAGCAAGTGACAGAGGTAGAATTCACACCCAGAGCTGCTGGAGTTTAAAGATGCTGTTATTCCTCCAGGCCTGTAGTTTTGTGTACCTTCACAAGCTTTGTGAAAACTTCCACCTGACTTGCTAACAAGATTTTTTAAAAAATCTCTCTCTCAACATATCCCATGTATTTGCTCATAAACAAGCATTAGCTTGATTGGAATAAGAAGTGTATGTGGTTTTCACTACTCTGGGCCATTTACATGATCCATAGCTGAAAACCTGGAGAAATATTAGCAAAGCAGAGATGCTACAGAAAGCCAATTGTCCTTTGCCAAAACCCAAATTTTAGCCCACAAATAAAACATATTTCATATTCCCCAGGAAGAGAAACCTGAGTCTTCATCCTGAAGTGGCGTCTACCCTCACTACATCCTTCACAAAACTGATTTTCATGTATCTGTCCTAAGGCACAATAAAAATTTAAAAACCGCTATTATTTGTGAGTTCAGACTCCTGCGTTCAACCCACACTTTGTCCTCCCAGCCCCAGATCAAATCCCTCTCAGCAGCTTTGCCTTGCTCTCCAGCCCAAGGCCCTTCTCTCCACCCTGACGTGTCACAAAGCTGCAAGCCCTGTCCTACAGACCACACTGGACATGTCCTCGAAGGAGCACTTCTGTAAGAGCTTCCAGTGTGGGTATCTTGTCACCCTGGGAAGATTACAAACTCCTCTAGGGCTGGGACCTTGTCTCCGGAAGTTTTTTTAACTTCGAACTACTTAGCCTTTTCCTAGGCATTAAGCATGGTTTGTAGAATGTCTGTTAGTGCCATTATCCCCAAAGTGCTAAAAGCTTCAGTTACTCCTTAAGTCACAAGCATATATGCCTGCTTTTCCTTTAAAAGTTACCACCAACTCCGTCCCAATGCTCGCGCCAAAGCCAAAAGATGTATGCTCAGGCGTAGACCCAACCTAAGGCAGGTGACTGCGCAAGCTCACACTGGGCACTCCAGGCCAGTACAGCCTTTATTTGTCCTGAGTGCCCCACTGACGAGGAGGCAAGAGCATCACTACTTTCTTCTTCTGATAACAGAACTCCCCCATTCTGAATCTTTGGAAACTGTCTTTCTCTAACATCACCAAAGGTTCTGATGAGGGCCGAGTAGCTCATTCCTCTGGATACATTGCTTGGTCCAGGGATAACCACGAGGCTGGTCAAAATGGAAGCTCCCAGACATGAGCACCTGACCTAGGAGATGCCAAAGAAAGTCTTTCCTAAGGTTTTCTTACTGTAAGTATCAGAGGAGAACTTCCTGTCTCACAGGCTGCGAGGCTGTAAGCACAGAAATCGGAGCTGCCTATTCCCTTGGAGGAGAGAAAGGGTCCATGGTTGGAGCAAATAAAGAAAATAGAAGATGGAACCTGAGAGAATGTTGACAATACTCAGGCCCCAGTTGCTGCTCTGCCTGAGATTAGGTTAAGGAAATCTCAGGGCCTCCTTTGGTGTAAACCAGACTTCAATCCTCTGCTCATAGAATGTCCTCTGAATACACTTCCCACAAGGGGTTGTGCGAGCTCATGCCAAGAATGACTGTGGGCCAGACTATCCTGAAAATACAGGTAAGTGGGTGGCAAGAACTGACCCATAATTTCTCATGGCAGGGCCTCTGCTGGCCTGCAGATGGGCACAGGAAAGGCGGTGGCAGGAAGTACTCCTCACCCCACTGTGGCCTGGGTCATGACTTACAGAATCAAAGAGCTCATGACAATCACTACCCCCACCAGGAAGAAACACCTTTCTATCCTTGCTGGCCTCAGGTGCTGATGGCCAATGGGCCTCCCCACTTCCTGACTAGACCAGCAAAGAACAGATCTACTGGACCTGCAAAGAACAGGTCTGCTCTCTCTGCTCTAGGAAGCCAAGTAGCTGATGTGGTTCCACAGCAGAATCTGCTTTTCTATGTCCAAATAGCACCAAAACAGACTAGGTATTCCCAACCTAGTTCAAAAACCACCAGACCAGCAGCTAAAGCTTCTCAAACTTTTCTGATTCTGTTGCATGGATAGCGTCCAGCCTGGCTGCCCCATTCCTGATCATCATCGGCTGGATAAGAGAATGACAGTAACTACAACTTTACAGGTATCATGTCCAGATCCTATGTGTATATTATCTCATTAAGTCCTCACTGCTCAGCCTGGTGCACAGTGCACAAGAGACAAATGAAAATATTTCGATTGAATTATAAAAATCAAAATCATAACACACAAAAGTAGAAAGTTACAGAGCTAAGAGTACAAACAACTTCTACAGTAGTTGTGTTTGGGTTTTGACCATCATGCTAGTCTTCTGTCTAGAGATGAATTATCAGATTTTGGGAATAATAACAACAACAATAATAACAAGACGCTCAACTACATTTGACCTTCAAAGAAACAATAAATTTTGTTTTAGTATAAGTATATCCCGAGAAATATTTGAAACATATCATACATATATTTTTAAAATTATTTGTCTGCAATTCGAATGCAGTCCAGTGCCCTTTACTCTATGCTTTAACCCCAGCTGGAAATCAGTTTTATAAATGCACTTCCAAGCTGATGGAGTGCTCACTTATATTAGGAATCTGAAATAGTCAAATTCATAGAAGCAAGTGGTAGGGCCTGGGAGGAGGAAGAATCAGGGAGGTACTGATTAAAAAATGGTTTCAGTTACACAAGATGAGTAAGTCCTAGAGATGGGCTTTCAACACAAAAAAATAATACATCGCACACTTAAACTCTAAGAGGCAGAACTTAAATGTTCTTATCACAAAAAGAGGGACTTGCAAAGGTGATGGTTAAAATTATGGCATTGTTTGTGGTGATGGTTTTATAGGCATGTACTTATAGAAATGCACACTAGATATAGTTTCTATGTATGTTTATCACACTGAATTAAAAATCGTTTTAACAATAAAGAAATGGTGGACTGCAACACAAAGTGAAGTTGGTTTTCCTAACTCCAAGTCTAACTGGTGAAGGGCTGTTCCTAGACATTCATCCCCAGAGTCATGGGAGCAGAGCAAGACCCTAGCAGCTTTCCGTGGTCCTTGCGGGGTTCACAAAGAGTCAGATGAACAACCCACATGCTTTCTCATCTCCTTCCCAATGGCTAGGAGGACATTTTCTGGGACCTCTTCCCCTTCCCCCACCACTTACATCCCTAGATAGTAAAGTGATCCCACTGGCTGAGTTTCTGTCCACTGCACGGCAGTTTAGTACCAGATCCTGAGGAATTTGGGTGCGGAGATACTGGGCCTGTCCCCAGGGCTTCACTCCGCAATTGAAGAACTAGTGTACAATTAGGTGTAAGAGCACAATGAGGTAGTTCTCTTTTACTGGGCACCATCCTTATCAGGCACCATGCTTGGCACACTCACAGCGGTGATCTTAGACAGTGTTCCTGACACTGGCTCCAAGAATCCCTAGCATCGTGTAGACGCCAGTCCGAGCAGCTGGAGACCAATGGAGAGTGCCCACTCTGCTGTCAGAAGTGCCAAGCAAGGACGGGCTTTTTATCTGATGGATAATTAAAATAACCTATTTGTGTGTTTAGGATAAGAAGCCCTGCTGTTCTCTATCTCTCACTTGCCTCATACATATCACCCTAGGACTGAGCAAGATGCTCATGCCTCAGTCCAAACTGGACTGGGGCCCAGAACATGACCCTTGTTAGAGCACACTGAACCACCAGGACGGTAGCAGCGAAGGGCACCATCACCCCTCCCTGGAAGACAGTGCTCCAGTTTCCCACCCTGATGAACAGCTGTGCGCCTACCACCACAGTCGGGCACCTCCCCCCCACGACACTTTCAGTCTGACTGGCTAACAGTTGCCCACCCGAGGGACTAAGGTTCTGCTTTCGTCTCCTTATCAATTCCTAATCTCTTCTTGTTTTTCTCCACAATTCCACCTGATAATAGTAGTCCACTTTCTCTTGCTGTAGAAAAGGACTTCCGAGATAATGTAACCCTCTACATTCATAAGTGGTGGAAGGAGAAGATTGAAGGAGGGTATTCCAAGGTCTAAGAAAAACAGAAATGAATATACCAAGGACACAGGGGCCGTGCTGTTTCATCTCCCACATGGCTTTCCAACTTAACCTCTGCATACACTGAAAGCGTTGTGCCTGAACACTTTTAATGGTACCAATCAGCTGGCCGTCCTAAGAATGGCTTCAGCTCATCCAGTTCCAAGAAGTTTCTGCCCCTTGTCCTGTTCCGGAACCTGCCGCTCTCTGAGCTCTGACTAAAATGATCTTGACTCACCTCTCACTTAGGGAGTTGCTTTGTTACTTTTCTTGTTGCTGAGACAAAATACCTGATACCTAAAGTTAAAGGAGGAAAGTTTTATTTCAGACCACAGTTGTCAAGGTCTCAGTTCATAGCTGGCTGGCTCCAAGGCAGGGTGGCCCGGCAGACAGGCATCGCAGAGGAGAAACAGTTCATGTGTGGCAAGTAGAAGGCAGTGGGCAGCAAGCAGCAGCAACAGCAACAGTAAAACCTCCCTCTCCCTTTTATCATAGTCATACTACAAGCCTTTTGGGTGGTGCCACCCACACCCAGGGCAGGCCTTTCCGTTACCCACACCTAAATCTATGCTAAGCCAATTTAGTTATCACAGCCCTTAATGCCAGTATCACACACCTAGACCCAGCCAGTTCTGAAAAGCCACACCTATAAGCATGTGAGGCTTTGAGGGGACATCTAGATATAAGCCATAACAGGAGTATAGTGAAACTCTCTGTAAAATGACTGGAAGCCAAGGCAGAGAAAGGTCCTCACATCAGATGCTACTTGTATTAGGTCAAGCTTTGGAAACATGTAATTTTGTGGTCCAGGAAATATGACTTGACACTGTAGATAAATGAATCCATTAAATGAATGAACAAAATCCTACTGGATGCATGTTCTTCTATGGTTCTTTCTTCATTTTAGGGGATACATCACTAATTGCCTCCACACTAAACATTACATCAGCTTTCAAACTCAAAGTCTTCATTAAGGATGCTCAATATAACCTTTTTTTTTTCACTCATACTCTTTCAAAGCCATCACTTTATGCTGCTCATTTATGGTTTAAAGGATTGCGTTTTTTTTGTTTCTGTATTGTCTGCTGGGCTTTTTGTGTTCATTGGGGTTTGTAGTTGTTATGTTTGTTACAATCCATAAAAGATTTTAGGATCCTAACTTTGATTCCAGTATCTGATATTTGGCCTAACTTTAGCTTGTTGTCACTAATGCTTCACCTAAGAATATTCTGCATTGCCTCAGATATCTCCAGACTTGCTATCTGTGTTCATATTATGTCTCAAATCTCTTGTTACTATTCCCTTGGTCTTGAGTTCTTGAATAAAGGGTTCAGTAAAATTGTTACCCTTTGGAAAGAAGAAGGAAAATGAAATGAGGGAAGGAGGCAGGCATGGTGGCTCACTCCTGTAATCCCAGCACCCTGGGAGGCTGACTTAGGAGGATTGCAAATACGAGCCCAGCCTGGGCAATTTAGCAATTTAGCAAGACCTTGTCTCAAAGTTAAAAAATTAAAAATAAAAAAAGAGTGGGGATGTAGTGCAGGGTTCAACACTGGAAAAATGGGGTTGGGGAATTAGCTCAGCGGTAGAGCACTTGCCTAGCAAATGCAAGACCCTGAGTTCATTCCCCAACATCCCCCCGCCCCCCAAAAAAATACTGGGAAAAAAAAGTGTTATGCTCAAATAAGACACATTCAAGCAATTCCCCTGCACCATTTTTGTGGTGAAACTCAAATTAAAAATTAAACGATTTTTAGAATTTTTTTTCAGACTTGAGCCATGCCAATCACGTCTGTGCTCTTTACAAATGTATGGCTAGTCTTGCCTTACAGTGACTTCCCCTTTCAAATCCTGCTCCCAAAAACATTTTCTCCCTGTCAGCTCAATACTGACTCTCTGCAAATCATCCTGTGATCCCGTGGAGAAAGGACATGATACACAAATAAATTTTAGTGTCCTATGCTTGGGGGTCAGAACTGAAAATAGATTGCTAGTCAGAAAAAAAAAATGATGTCTGCATAGCACAAATATAATGTTATATATTTATATGTGTATATATTTAACACTACAGATGTGATGCATACCTGAATAACCTTAAATCTAATTATGACAGTTTGTGAAATAAAGCACAAATTTTGCCCAAACATTCAAAAGGTCTTTAAATAAAACATGTGTCTTATGGATGACAAAGCTATTCAAGGCTTAAATTCTTCTTCTTCATCTACCAGTAGACAACTATATCCTGTGTAGTACCCCCCTCAATTGCCATCACATCTGAGATTAGCGCCAGAACCTACACTTACTGAGAACTAAGTGCCAGCGCTTAGCACAGCTGTCTGTAAACTTTAACTTTAATTCTCCCCAAATCTCTACATGGCGGATTTTTTAAATTTTTTTTTATTTTTTACTATTCTCATTTTAAAGATGAGGAAACCAAGGCTTAAATTACTTTGGTAACTTGTAGAAGTTCCATAGCTGCAGAAGTGGTACAGAGCCAGGACGACAGCTTGAGCCTGTCCAACTCCGTGGCCCATCGGGGTGACCCCTGTGGTTTCGGAGGGCTCTCTGAGGGTTCACATATGGAACCCGCGTGCCCTAGTCAGGAAGGGGGGGTCTCTCCACTGCACTCCCCAGACATCTCGCCAGTAGATGGATCTGTTGGCTCCAATGCTGGGGGACGACTGTGGCTTTCCACCTTTTGTGAAGTATAAAGATGATTAACTGCTTACACAGGAATTGACTTAACCACTATTTTATGAAAAGTGCAGGATTTCCATATCTTTAGAAGAACTTCTTGAAGAAATTTGAATAGAGAACAAAGTAATTGGATTTTTCTGTCTTCCCTGGCATTTTTAGCTACTGAGTAATGTACAGTCCGGGGGATGGAAAGACTTAAGGAAATCAATAGTAATATTAACCCTTATGAAAAGCTGTGCTATAAGATGGGATTGTAGGCCAGGATTTTTTATGGAAAACAGTCAAAGGTTAGAGTTCATGGATGCCAACTCTGTTGGAGGGGACAAAGTCTCTTGCTTCTGTGGCCTGTGACATTTCCTCAAAACCCCAACACTCTCCTGGCCCAAGAGATGGTGGGCTCTCCCATACCACTGCCTAGACCCAGAGGAAGGTGAAACAGTGGGGTTGGCTACTGCAGCCAGGACCACTATTTATGGGGCATAAATGGCACCTCCCCCCAACACCCCCCAGGCAAGCAGCTCGCCCACTCCCAGCTTTGTCCTCTTGTCTTCTGAGGCCACAGTTGGTCCTGAGGATTAACCCCTCCCACCCCTTCATCGCCCCTCCAACCCGCCACCCACCCCCAACAGTCCTTTGGGCGGACATGACTGACAAGAGTTGCACAGGCGATGATGTCACAAAGAGAGGGGCAGCGTGCCCTGTTAGACCATCTTTCACTCCAGTGGACTCGCCTTCACAGACAAATTGATTTGCAAAGGTTCAGGCTGCCAGCCCAGCCTGCTTTGCATACAGAATGCTCCCTGGTGACACAATAAAAAGTGGCCAGGCTCACAGAGGAACACAGCGGGGTCTGGCCAGTTCAAAGTCCAAACTCCACACCCCCTCACCTCAGTCTGGTTTGAAAGGTCACTGTGTGTCTGGGAAAATAGTCACAGGATACAATCTTTTATTAAAGGTCACTATTTTTCAACGGCACTTAACACACACTTACACACAAATTGAGACTGGAGAGTGGAAAAAAAAACAGGGGCTGCATCGCATTGTATATTGTGCTTGCAAGATTTATGTCTTGTGGTCACCAGCAATAAACACACACTGCTTCAGTATTAAAGTTCACATTAATCCACTGAGTCCCCTTTTCCTTAAAGTCAGCCTCTTCGCCAGGCGAACAGGAGCAAAGAGAGAGACTTTTGTTCCTCTCTTTTGTTCCTTCCCCATCTTTTCCCTCCCCAGTGGTGAGTGGTTTTGTAATTATCATTGGTGTTGGTGTTGATGGCGTGTACAAAACTTCACTTTCAGTAGTTCCCTCTCTGGCACTGTGCGAGATGTGTGCTTCGCATTTGGATCCAAGGCCATGTGTATTCATCATGCCTGAGATGCAGCATGTGTCTAGGGGCTGTGTGGGTCTTAAACATCTAGAAGCAAAAGTCAAGTTCTCTTCTATGCTGCTCGTGAAAATTCAGGGAAGCACCCTAGGTGAGCCCACAGCCATGAAGCTGTCAAGGAGAGCAGTAGTCCTGCTCTCCATCATGTGGTATTTTTTGAGTAAATACTTCCAATACAAGCAAAAATAGCAGTTGTATTTTCCTCCAGTCAACAGACAGTTCACACTGGGTTCCCAAAGAACATCAACAAGAGCAATCCCTGCACTCATAACAAAAGAGATTATCAACAAAGTCAGCCCAAGCTGTTAGATTAATTTGGGCAAGAATTGCAAAAGAAAATATTTAGGGAAAATTCTATGAATTTCAAATAGCCAGCCAAATATATAATGTTGAGGATTCCACTCTGCTCCATAGCACATTTTTGCAAAGCTTTTGCCAGTGATAGATTTCTGAGCTATCAAAAGTACATTAATTTTTTCTGATTAAAACAGCTGTGAAAATATACAAGTGTAACTGTGAAAAATCCGGGGCTTATTGTAATACTTTAAGCAAAACAAGGATAAAAGATTTTTAAATATGGACTTGCCAAAAGTGAAATCTCTAACATGAAGAGAGCTAATTCTGCATGTGCGTCTAATATTTTGGCATAAATACTTTAATCCTCTTGTCCATCCTGTTGGCACTTCGTCTACAGTTGACTTGTTAAGGGCAAGTTCCTTTGTAATGTCGTCAGCGCCTCTCCCTAGTTATTGACGGGCTCTCATTAAAACGGCAAGATCACAAAATAGCAGAAGTGAGAAGAGGTAGGGAGGCAGCCGGCTTCTCACTACAAAGTTAATCAGAAAGGCACACACACCTAAAGGAGAAATGGAAAAAACAAGGCAGAAGTGAAACTGACAAGAAGGAGGAGGGTCCTTCTGGAGCTGGGGCTACGGTTTGGAGACCCCATTTCCACAGTTTTGAGGATTATAAAATACACGAAGCATCATAAAAGCCAAGTTCAAGTTGTGTCTCATGTGTATTAAGAGTTAGGCAGTGATACAGCACATGAATGAAGCATACACAGAGCCACACATAGCCACATATGTCCTGCCCTCCCTTTACTTGAAAATAAATCTCTTTCTGGAGGATGATAGTAATTTCTCTTCCTCGTGCCCCTGATTTGGACTTGGCTGCAAAGGATTTCACTGTGGACCTAATCTATTGCCCTGAAAACAGTGTGAAGATTGAGAAAAGAAAAAGAGTAAAGAGAAGAAAGGAAAAGAAAGGAAAGAAGAGGAGAGGAAGGGAAGGGAGGAGGCAAGGGAGAGGGGAGGGGAAAAAAGTAAAAGCGTGCCCAGGTTTGGGCTATCTTCTGGCTTCCATTCAGATAGGAGTCCTGGAGTTGGGCGCCAAGATCAGACAGAGAGGTTGCCAAATGCATCCTGTTCCCAATCTAGTTCCTGGGCCTAACATCTATCCCACATGCGAAGACACCAAAGACACTGCCCCTCGAGGCTCTCAGGACAAGAATCTGCAGTCTCACTAGGGACTTAAATTCTGGGATTCCAACCCAAGCCCCCAAGTGGTCAAAGGCAGCACACTCATGCCAAACCTCTGGGGCTCAGCCAGGGCATCCCACCAGGGCTTTGCAAATGAAGCTTTTAGGACGGCAAAAGTCGAAGAGTGAGATTCCAAGAGGATCTGGGAACTGCTGAGAGGAGATGGCCCCTCTCTTCATCCCTTCTGCGGATTTTTGGGGCTCCTGTCTTCCCCTCCCTCCCAGCCTCCACCCTTCCCCTCTCTCCAGCAGGGTGATTCATACCAGGCCCTTAGAGGGTCTCTAAAGCGATGCACCTCACTGCGGTGATCACCAAGGACACAGGCAGAGAGGCACAAGCAGAGGCTCCTCTGCAGTCAGCTGAGGTCATAAGCCAGCAAGTATCCTCTGGCCAGGCAGCTTGGGCAAATGGCCACTCTGCTCTACCCCAAATAGGGTACTGAGGGCAGCATGGTGTCCCTCAGCAGGAACTATACCCTGGCCACAGTCCTGGGGTTTGCTGATGCCCTGCTTCCCAGAAAGGCTCCCAGTGCCTTTTGCAAAGCACATTGGTACCCTGAACCCCTGTCACCTCCCTCTGCATCCTGCCGGTCAGCCTTCTGGCCAGGACTACTCCATCCACACCTCTCTCTCTACTTGAATCCACCCTCCCTGCGCCATCCCAGGAAACCCACGGGCAGGCACCCACAGGAACTTGCCATCAGGTACTTCCAGGGAACTCTCACCTCTCATTACTGTAAGAAATACTTAGACTTTTCCATACACTAAAGTCCCCTGTCATTGTCCTTCCAGGTGGGTAGAATCTAGCTAACACAGAGGCCTTCCGTGGCACGGGAAAGCTTCAGGATGAAAAACTAGTGTCCGTTTTCTTTAAGGCTTGTAGACTTAGAACATTAGTTTTAACAAAATTAGTTTTTCCTAATTTTGCAGGCCCCAAAGAAAAATGTCCTACTGATTTTCTTGCCCTTGCATTTTAAAAGCCTATAATGATTGTGTGTGTGTGTGTGTGTGTGTGTCTTGTGTTTGTCCCATACTGCACCTGGGAAAACTATTGCTTCAGCGTCACTGGGTCAGAGGGAGATGTCAGTGGCTCAGGCTTTGAAGAAAGACATCAGCGTCAGTGCATCCAGGACACCCCCACAAGGGCCCCAGGACCTAGGACAGGGCTGATCCCACAGTCACGTGTGGTAAGTACTCCCTAAAACATTTTCTGTGTCAGAATGCAAGTGTGTGACTTGGTAGGTTCCAGTGGTTTTGTTTTGTTTTTTTTTTTTCCTCTTGGTTAAAAGAAAAGACAGCTGGGTAAGAGATCAACAAGATCCTTTCTATGCATTGAATCTTTCTTCTGTGGCCCTTCAAGGGGAAGATAAGGCAAACGTGTCTGCATGAGCATGAGCACGTGTGCACACATGTTGGGGGTTAGCATCTAGATGTGGGTTCTTTTCCTTTGCTATGTCTCATCCAATCCCTCCCCTTCCTAGCTGCCGGGGTCACGCACCTGAGTTCTGTTATAATAGTAGTTACAATGGATTTGACAGCCTTATGAGTATAGTTTGGAAAGCAGCTGTCACAGAAATTAGCAAGTTTTGCCAACAGCTCAGCTCCAAGAGGATGGGAGCCCAGGCCGGGACGGGAGGAGTTAACCAAGATGAGTGGGGTGTTATGCAAAGCACCAAATCCCTACACTCCCGCAAGGATCTTTGATGGCCGTGATCAATAGATTCTCAGACCACACTGACATAACCTTGTCACGACTCAGCAAGGGTACAGTGGCTAAAAAGGCCTGGGGAGGTGGCGAGGTGGGAGGAGAGGGGAGAGTGAGCGAACAGGGTGGGGGATAAAGATATCACGCCCCTCCCCAGCTCCCCTCCTTTCCCCACCACCCCCTCTTCAACAGGCATCACGCAGCAAGTGACTGGTAATGGTTCTTTGGCCTTGTATAGCTTTTAAAATCCTTCAGCTGAAGCATCTCAGCTCCAATCACCAGCAAAGCTTGAGCACCCTTGAGACCCTGGTGCAGATAATCATCATCCACTCAGTGACAAGAAGCTGAGCGCCGCTTCGGTACCAAGGAGACCGAATGTGGCAGGGCACCAAGGTGCCATCTTAGACGCATCCAAGCAGCAGCCACGGCAGGCGCAGCAGCCGCACACAGGGATGCGGATGTGTTCGCAAGTTGTTGGGGTTTTTTTTTCCTTCTTCTTTTTTATCTTCTCTCTCCTTCCTCTCACCCTCCTCAGAGAATCCTCTTTCTCGAGAGGGATGCTGTTATCTGGGTTGCTCTGAGCATGCTTCCCAATACCCAGCACCTGCCAGGCCAAATTGAACCCTGCAGTCAACACTGTTGGGAAGGAAAATGACATTAATTTGTGTAAAAGTGTAATCAAAAGGTGGGTGGGTAATTTTTCTTGCTTTCAGAGAAATGCAGGTTTGAGTTTATGGTTTTACAAAAGAAAGCCTGCCGGACGGCAGCTCCCTTCCTTCCTCCCGGCACCTCCCAAGCGCTCTTTCTGCCGTGTGGCAGCATTACAGCTAATGGTGTTGCATTATGAATAGAGCACGCTGTGGATGGTACAGCCAGCTGGGATGGTCCTGCAGACCGGGTGCTGATGGGTGTTTACGTGCCCGCTGAAAGGCAGAAGAGAAAACGTCTAGGAATAAAAGAAGAGCCGTCCCTAATACACACACAACTCAAATCCCCAGCAGCTCGGAACAGCAGTACATGTCCAGATCGTTTACGTTCCCTTTCTACCTCGGGCCTTTGGCTCACATTTTCCATCCACAGTTCTCCCTGACAAACGGAAGATGGTCTAAACAAGGAGCACCACGTCCCTTGCAAGGATTAAAAATAGCTCTCCAAACAACTCAAAATATTTTAATTCCATTGTCAACTTTCCATCTCACCTTAACGAAGGGCTCTCCTCACGGAGGGACAGCTCTGGGCAGTTGTCCTTTGCCGGAGTGACTTTCTTTAAAGCTAAGTCACCAGGCCTGACCCCCTGCCCAGCAGCAGATCGATTTTACTGTTGAGCAGTGAGCCGTGAGAAGACAGGGCCGACGCTGGAGGTTTGCGAAAGGGAAGCCGCTGCGCTGTTCCTGACGCCGCGACGAGGACAGAGGTGAACCCTGCCTATGCAGCTTGCTATCCCCCAGGGGCGCACAAAAGTAAGATGCTGACCATCCCACTACCGGGGTCGCAGTAATGAAGCCCAGGGCCTGGGAGAGAGTGGGAAAGGAAACTATTGTTGCCCTGAAAGTATACAAAGTTTGCCAGGAACCAAAACAGGGGATTTTAGTATCCCAGAGAGTCTGAGGGAAGAAAGCTTCATCTTTAAAAGTTATTTAAGGGATTGGCTTTATTCGGGGGTGGGGGGCTGGAGGTAGCAGAGGTGGTGGGAGCCTGTATTCCAGATCTTGGAGACTCTGGGAGGTCTCAGTGCTCCTGTATCTCCAGCCACAACCCTGCCACAAGGAAAAGCCATCCCTTGGGCTGACCAACACTGGAATTCACATGGTTCCTTCCTTCCTTCATTCACTCATTCAGTAAAACCCGCCAATCGCCTACCACACTCTAGGCGCTGTTCTAGGTCCTGGGGATATAACAAAAAAACAAAACTAACAAAACTATTGCTCCTCATGGAAATTATGTTTTATCCCTCCACAAAGGTCAAAGCCTTTCAGAACAAAAAGAGGCACAAGGATTCTTGGGAAAGACAACCAAGAGGAGAGTGAGTAAGAGCCGTGTGCTGGAGGGAATTCTTAACGGGGCAAGGGAAAGGAACCGCGCACACCAGGCTGGCAGGGAAGAAAGGAGGTGAGCGGGTGGCAGACCACAGCAGGGGAGGAGAGTGTGCAAGCTGAAAGCACCAAGGCCCCATTCACCCACTTGTAATTTTGCTGAGGATTAATACTGGTCATGAAGAGGTAATCGTGCAAACAACCATGGTGTCAAATGCCAGGGTTTGAGGCAAGAAGCTGTCAAGCACCTTTCTCTGCTCAGCTGCCAGTAAGTCTGGGTCCCAGGCCAGGTCGAGACGCTAACCTGCATGGCCTGTGGACACTCGTGCCCACAGAGAAGCTGTCTCTTGAGCTCTCGGTGGCTGATCTCCTCCTTCTCTCCTTAGGGGTCCCACAGATCTCTGTAACACCTAGCAGCCCAAACATGTCGGCCAGCACCCCATTCGCTGAGCAGGACCCAGCAATTTGCAAATAACAGTGATTTCCCTACAACTCTGGTGCACTGATCAGGCTCACTGAAAAGCTGACCTTCATCCTCACTCATCGAAGCACTCAAGGTCACAAGTGTCACCTCAACATGGTTCCCCTGGTGTTCAGAGTCACGCAGCATCACTGAGCCACCCAAACATCCCTGCCTTGAGCCTGAGTCATCCGGCAGTGTGTCTAGTTTCGAGAGAAAAGCCCAGATGCCTCCATGCCATCGTGCTATTTCTAACACTCAAGTAGAGTCACTGTTCCTTCTTAGAGCCCAGATTCCTTTACCCGAAAGACCGCACTCTTTGCTGAACCCTCTACCTGCACTGTGCCGTCTGACAGCTCTGATGCTGCCCCCTCCTCAAGGAAGACCTTTTCCCAATTGCTGGAAGTATCACTACTTTCCTTCTTTCATAAAAAGGAAAACAGGAAAAGAACTTAAGAAGCTTTCATATTACTTCACAGGAGTCAAATAGCATCCCCAAAACAAGTCCCACCATAACGCCATGTGTATGCGCGCGCGCGCACACACACACACACACACACACACACACACACACACGCAACCATCCCAAAACTATTGGCCTAAAAACTGGGCTCTCCCACAGATACTCCTTCGACATAAATGCATAAAAAGAGGTCAGGTCTCGGTCTGCAGCCTGAACCCAGCCTGTGGTCTGCCCAGGGTCACCGAAATAAAAGATCATCCAGAGAGCTCAGAGAAGCAAAGTTACTCCGCATGAACAATGCCTAAGGGCACTGAAACAAGGCTGAAAATACAACCTGTATGTGACTGCCAAGCAGGTTGTGAGAGTGTGGCTGGCCCAGGATGCTGAATGCCTCGCTGACATATCGGGCACAGTTTGGTTATGTAGAGACTCCATCTGAAGAGAAAGATCCAAATACACAGAGAGAAAAAGAGTGGCAGAGAGGTCGAGAATGTGACGAGTGATTGAGAGAGACAGAACAAGTGACAATGAGACAAAGGGTAGAGAGACAAAGCGAGTGCCCTCTTGTTGTTCGCAGGGATTGAAAATGAAACCAAAATGAGTAAGTCACCATTCTGGTTGGTGATACTGGAAACTTCTTTTTTCCCCTAAAGAGAGAAAACATGGATAATCGCCTTTCTTTATTCAATTTTTAAATCGTTTCTGGGGATGGGGGGACTAGAAAAAGGTGCAGGCCAGAAAAATACAACAGCAGCAACAGGAGGAAGGAAAAGGACCATGAATGGACTGCAATCCTACCAGGAAAGTCTGTGCGACAGATTGAGTTGTGTTTTTATGATTTGATTTCTCCTTGGTGCTTTCTTTCCTTTTCTCCTAAACTTCTTCCTTTAGACTCGGCTGTATTGAAACTTAGACAATAGTGACCTCAGCATAGAGATGTACAAACAGCCTCAGCCTGAGGCAAGAGACCAGGATGCAAAGGGCAAGGGACTGACCTTAAGAAAAATTTCTCATGGGGTTGAATCACACTGCCTGGCCCAAGAGATCCTTCTTCCCCCCCACAACAATGTTTTCTCTCTTACAGTAACTGATTTTTCCCAGGCAATCGTTCACTCCTGTGGAAGGAGTAATACTCCCCTCTTTCAGGCTTGGGTGCCGATCCATCTGCCTCCCACCACTTCCTATCAACACCATTACTTGGGTTTTGCGGCTACTTACTTCCCCAGGTCTTTGCCCAGTGATGATGGCAGTGTACCCAGGGCTGGATAGCACCAGCTCCTGCTCCTGCACCCTCCCACCAAGCCCATTACCCTGCCCCAAGCCTTCCTCAAGGGAGCCAGCCTCTCTCAAAACCGCTGGGTTGCATGGGACCAATGGGAAAGCATTTGTTACTTGCAAATGTTCAAATTAACACTTCTTCCTGTCTTAGAGTCTGCAGGGAAAACCAAGCCTGACTACTAATTACAGCTTTTGGGGTGAAAATAAGCAAGCCTGTAGCAAGTCAAGGCCTTGGTGTAGGAGAAAAATGTCTTCATTTGGCTGCAACATTTTGACATTTCAGGCCCAAGACCTGGAGAAAAAAGCCATGGCAGAAGGGAGCTTTATCTGATCAGACAAGTACAAAGACTTTCAGCCTTGCTATTATATCTTGGGTTTCAGAGACCCAGGTTTGTCGATTTTTGCTCATAGCAGAGGTGGGGAGGAAGTTGTCCAGAGTCATTGATAGCTCAGTAGAAGGTGCATGGCACCACGACTACCCAGTACTGTCGGTCCCTTTCTGCTGAGCAGTCTGTCCTCTAAGCCCAAAATCGCCCCGCTACATCAGATTCGGCCTTCCCACTACCACTGGGGAGTTTTCTGACTACTTTAGCCCTAGCAATCGCTTGCCCTTCACTCCTTTGAAGCACTTTTTCCTACCACTCTTTTGCCAAAGTGACAGCTTCTTATAATTGGCTTTTATTTACACTATCCTGATGAGAATTTTTAATTTGGGAAAAAAAAAACTTTATTCTTTGGGAATTCTCAGCCATGCTGCTCTCAAAATATTGCTTCTATGTCCTCCTCTCTATTTCCTCCTCTCAGAATTCCTATGGAACATATGTTGGGGCTTTTGGTGCGTCCCTAAGTTGTTAAATTGCCCAGGCTGAACCCAAACTTCTGATCTCCTTGCCTCAGCCTCCCAGAGTGCTGGGATTACAGCCACAGGCCATCACACCTTTTTCAGGTTCTGGGGTCCTGTAGGCTCTTTTCAGGACCTCTTCCCAGGTTCTCAGTGCCATGAACAAAGAACTGGACAAGACATGTGAAAAGGTAGTGAGTTGTTACACTTACTAAAAGAAAAGAAGTATGCTCTGCAAAATTAGAGTAGGCCGATTAAAGGTAAGAAAAGAAGTAGACTCAGCAGAGCAAGAGCAGGCCACCAAGAGAGTTCACAGGGGCCATGAGGTTAATGGCAGATGGTTTCATATTACCCATTCTCCAGACTGACATCAGATCTAGGCCATCCTATCAAAAAACTGCTTGGTTTCATGCCAAAAGAATTAAAGATAGCACGTTCTGATTGGTCCCTGGTGCAGGGCCTAGAAACTGTTCTGTGCGTGTGTCCTAGATCTCAGTGATTGACAGGTCAAGTCCATTTATTCAGACATTTGACCACACCCTAATCACCTGCCTCAACACTTGGTTTAGTTTTTTTTTTTTTTTTTTTTTTTTCATGGTTTCCACCCTTTTAGCTCATTATGCCACATTTTGGGACATTTCCTTAGTTTAGTTTTCCACTTTCCTAATTCATCTTTTGCTGTGTACAAGATATGTTTTTGGCTTATTATAGAGTTTTAAATATGTCTGGAAATTCTTTGATAATCCTTTGTCTAGAAGGTGGAGTCTGATTCCTCTCCCCTTGAGTTAGTGCTCATTTTAATGGCTCTCATCAAATGAATAAAATGTGACAGAAGTGACTGTGTGAATTCAAAGACTTGGTTATAAAAGCATTGTGGTTTCCTTACTTCTTTCTCTCTCTAGATCACTTGCTCCCAAGAAGCCAGCTAAGGACATATTAAGCAGTGATACAGAGCAGTCCACATGGGAAGGAACTGAAAGTCTTTTGCCAACAACCCTGTGAGTGAGCCATCTTAGAAGCACATTCTCTAGTCCCTCTCAGGCTTCCGGATAACTGAATCTTGGGTGATATCTTAATTACAACTTCACAAGTGACCTGCAACTAAAATCAACCAGCTAAAGCACTCCTGAATTTCTGAGACAAAGCAATTACTAACTAATACTCATAGTCTTAAATTTTTTATTCCAGTAACTATTTCTTCACTTCTAAGTTTTTAATCTTTTCAAAACCACCTGTTCTTGTTTTATTGCTTCTATTCTTATTTAATAATTTCTATGCCCGCCCTTATCATGGAAAACATTTAAATTAAATTTGAACATTATTTTTTTCAAGACTGCTCCATTATTTCTTTTTCTTGGCTATTGGTTCATCAATTTGTTGAGTTTATTTGTCTTCTATGGTTTTGGACTTTCTGGAAAAAAAACTTTGTAATTTTTGATTGTGAAAGGATCTGACCCTGGTATACAGCATGGCCCCAAGAACCTATAATTCTGGTTGGCACACCTCGGATATTTAGTCACAACCTCAGGCATAAAAGCAAGCTGCCTCTGCTGTCCCTCCTCCCCAAGCACGTGTTTCTTGTTCTTAGCTTTATACAGGCTATGTAACTCCATACCCAGGCATTCAGTGGAGTGGAATTCAAGCCAAGCCCATTGATTAATCTAGTTCCATTCCAATGTCCCCATGCACCTACCAGCTAAGGCCTCCAAATCCCAGGATGACTCAAGTGTTAAACTGTTTTATGGAAACTTCCATATCTGATGGATGGAAATTTCCCCTCTTGTTTTAAGCCCGGCTATGTGCTTGTTAAATGAACTGTCTCATCATTTATAAGTGTTCAAGGTAGAAAGAGAGCATTCAGCCTGTGAGCAATGTATTTACCTCATTCCAGAAGTCTTATTTGCTAATTTTGCCCACTTACTTTTTCTCTTTTCTCAATTACACCTTAAGCTTCTAAAAGTCGGGGATAGGATCATTCCCTTTTCTGCTCTTCCTTATTGGAAAAGCAGAATGCATTCAATATGGAAGCTACTCTATAAGTATTGGATTGACTGACAGTTGAGAGGACAATATGATGAGGAAGTTTGAGAGAAGGAAATAAAATTTCTCCCATATTTCATTAGACTTGCGACCTGCATGTTTGGAATCCTTCTAAGATGTTTCTGGAACTTTTCTGGATCCCAGACATTTTTGAAAAACTAAGTAATTACAACTTCTCTACAGGAAAAAAAAATGCAACGCACAAAATTCTGCATTCTATTTCAAGGATCTAAGAAGTTTAAAAAGTAATCCTAAAATATAAAAATGTATCTTCTTTTTGGTGTTGTGTTATTTTCTTCTGCCCACTTCCCAAAGATGCCTTTTTTATCTATTAGAAATCCAATGTTCTCTCTTGACAGATGTGGAAGCTGAATGCCTGAGTCTGTGTGATGTGCCAGAGTGAATCCTGGTTTGGCAGCTGGCTAGATGCTCCTGCAGGATCCCCTGTCCCCAATATCTAGATGACTTCTCCTCAAAACTTTAAAACAAGGCACACTTCCATGTAGTAGCACAACCAAAAAGTTATAGTTAACTTTAATCCGGTCAATAGATAACAATAATTTGTTACCAATACAGAACACATATTTCATCTTGTTTTACAAATATTTCCTTGTACCTG
Source organism: Hystrix cristata (assembly GCA_004026905.1). NCBI lineage: Eukaryota > Metazoa > Chordata > Mammalia > Rodentia > Hystricidae > Hystrix > Hystrix cristata. The sequence goes on from PVJO010000156.1 coordinate 61,761, forward strand.
ATCTTTTGCTATGGATCAGTAATGTCAACTGGTTCATCCAGAAATGGGACCCACAAACTCAGCCCCCCTAGCCACACAAGCTCATATCAGGCTCCCATATATCATTCGAGGTCAATTTGGCCAACATTTATTGATGCTTGGTATGTATACTAGCCACTACTTTCAACACTGACAATACAGAGTGACCAAGACCTCACAGAGGTCACTGACTAATGGAATGATAGACACGTAGACACATCACTGTAGAAAAATAGAAGTGTTGAACTGGAAGGATGCACAAAGTGGGGGTGCAAAGTGGTGTCATCCCTTTTGGGGATACCTATGACAGGGAGGGTGGTAGAGGTGACAAATACTGGGAGAAAGAGGACTAGTAGCAAAAGACAACTAGAAAAGGACAACTGGAAAAATTGAGAGGGGCTAAATTTTGAAAGACTTGTATTGCAACATTAAAGATTTAAGATTGTGCCTCGAAGGCAATAGGGGAGATCTAAGGAATTTTACATAGGAAAGAGGCATACTTTCTAGTTTAGAAAGACTCTTCTAACAAAATTATAATTAGTCCCAAAATAAATCACATTTTTAATTCACCATAGAACAGATCTAGAAATTATTAATAAAAAATTATTATACCCCTTCAAAATATTCCTAGCTCCTTGAAATTTTTAAAATTCATTTGTAAGTAACATGTGTTAAAGAGGAAAAAACAGTACAGTTCTAGACTATCAAGAAAAATATTATACATGAATATATGAGATGCTTTCAAATCTAGAGTCAGTAGGACAATATATAACCTTTAATATTTTCATCAGTAATTTTAAAAATGAGAAAAAATAAACTAAAATTTCAAGTGAAAATGCTTTTAAAAAGTGCAAAATAATTAACAAATGTAAAACAAATTAAATTATTAAAAAGAAAAAGGTTGAGTTCATGAATAAAGAAAAAGTGAGGTGTTGGGGATTTAGTTTAGTGGTAGAGTGCTTGCCTATCAAGTACAAGGCCCTAAGTTCAATCTCCAGTACAGAAGGAAGGAAGGAAAGAAGAAAGGAAGAAAAGAAAGAAAGGAAGGAAGAAAAGAAAGAAAGAAAGAAAGAAAGAAAGAAAGAAAGAAAGAAAGAAAGAAAGAAAAGAAAGAAAGAAAGAAAGGAAGAAAGAGAGAGAGAGAAAAAAAAACAAAGAAAATATTCAAAATATGAAAATGTTTTTACTTAGGCAAGAATTTCATATGCTTTATTACAGCAAATAAAAACTCAGTGTAAAGTAGATAATTTTCTAAGAAAATTTATGTTGACAGAATTAGATCCAAAAGAAGTTGAAGAAATAGCTACCATGAAGAAATTGGAAAACATTGCCAAGGAATTAGACATAGAAGATTTTATGAGCAAATTCTTTCAAAATTTCAAGAGTCAACTATCCTATTGTTAGATAAAATGTTCTAGACTATACCATTGTTTTGAAAGCTCCCTTGTTTGTTTTGTGAAGTTAACATAATTCTAATATAAAAATCTAACAAAGTGGGGCTGGGGATTTAGCCCAGTGGTTAGAGTGCTTGCCTTGCAAGCACAAGGCCCTGAGTTCGATCCCTGGCACCTAAAAAAAAAAAAAACTCTAACAAAGTCAGCCCAATAGTCTTATAAAACTTTGGTCAATCACATGTTAGTATATGTAAAAAGATCAAAACATATCAAGGGCAGGCAACACAGACTCATTATTTTCAGGGCACTCAAATTTTCTTTTTCCTAACTTTTAGCCAATGCAATAAAACAAGAAGAAATAAGAAATGCAAATATTGAGGGGCTGGGGATTTAGCTCAGTGGTTAGAGTGCTTACCTTGCAAGTGCAAGGCCCTGAGTTCGATCCCCAGCACCAAAAAAAAAAAAAAAAAAATTGAAAAGGAGATCAAATTAGCATTATTTGCATAATCTATAGTCACATCCAGAAAAGTTAAGATAATCATCCATTGTAACTAATTACCCAGTAAAGTAGGCAATTACAGAATATGTCTAAAACAGTAACTTGTTGATAACCATAACCATCTAATAAGTACAATGAGTAAAGAGTTCCACTTCTAATAACAACAAAAATAAAAGGGCCTTAGGATAGATTTAACAAGGTATGTCCAGAACTTTTATTTTAAAAATGACATGTTTTACAAAGGTTCACAGAGAATATTTAAGACCAGAAAATGTGTTGCATCACGTGTCTGAAAGGTAAGATTTTATGTTGGAAAGGTGTAAATTCTCCCCAAGTTAATGGACTTCAACTCAAAATAATAATAGACACCTCTAGAATCTGAAAAAAATGGTTCAGAATTTCAAAAATTATTTTAAAAATCAAGAATGACGTGAACTTGAACTTCACCTGCCAAAGCAAATTACAAATCTAGTAAATAAAACAAACAGAACAGAAAGCACCATAACGGGTCCAATTAGGTCATAATTTAGTCTAAGAAAGTGACACTTCAAATCCACAGGAAAAGATCAGATTGTTAAGAAGTAGTTTTAGGTCAGTAGATAGCTGTTTGGAACCCTTATCTCACATGGCATGCAAAAATTCCAAATGCATTTTAAAAATTAAATGTTCAAATAATAATACAAAAGGACTAAACTGTAGATGAATATCAATCTGATCACAGGTGTGGAAAATTTTTTCTATGAATAAAATTATGAAGGAAAGAGAAGAAAGGAAAGGAAGAAAGGAGAAAATATTAATAGAATTAACTACATCAAAACTACTTCTACAAATAAAAATGACAACACTAAAAGCAAAACTACAAACTGGCTACAAACTATTTGCAACGTGTAACACATAATACTCTCATAGCCAGCTCTAACAAATCTGTAAGAAAAAATTAAAATATTGCTAAAGCAGAATAAATGTCATGAATAATCCATTCAGAAAAGGAAAAATGCAGATAATATACTGTTTGAAAAAATATTTAGCTTCTATAATAACCTAAGAAATTGAAATAAAAGCAAGATACCACGTTTCATTTAATTTCAAAAATTGAAATATCCAAGGCTGGTGACAACATAGGGCCTTTTTATAGATTCTGTTGGCAGAATCATAAATTAATACAACACTTTTGAGGGAGCAATTTAGTAATGTATACGAAAAACCACACAAATATTCACCCCTTTAATACAAGTTTTCTACCTCTTGAATTATACCCTAAGAAAATGACTGATGCTACTTACAAAGATATACATACAAGAATGTTCCTTGCTGTATTACTTTAATAGAGAAAATTTTGAACTCTATAGAATATATCCTAGAGCCTTGATCATACAACTTACAGCATATTCAACTGTATACTCAGAAAAAAATTTTGTTGTAGATAATCTAATGACACAGAAATCATTACAGATACACTACAAATCCCCTATGATGAATGTTACCACTATGTACATCTAAAATGTACCATTAAAATAAAACAAATTTTTTTAAAAATGAAAAAAAAAGAAATAGTTACAGACACACTCAAAGAAAATGTTATAAAACAGTATGCACAATATAATCTTCTTAAATTTTTAACCATGAAATTTATTATTTAATGTCAGTATTTTTCACACCAATGCTCCTGAAGGGTTCTTATCCCTGGAAGCAAGTTAGAATTGTTTGGAAGGTTTTTACAAAATATCCCCACCCAAAACCAAATTAAAACAGAATCTCCTTGGGTATTTTTTGAGGTTTTAAACTTCTCCAGGTGATGACAATTTTGTATAGGACTGTAATTCTCACCCTGGTCCATTTTGCCTCCAGAGCACATTGGCAATATCTGCAGATGTTTCTGCTGTCACCCCGGCATGTAATGGAAGGAACTACTGGCATCCTGGTGAGTAAAGACCAGACTGTATGGTCTGAATTATGCTTCCTCCAAAGTTCATATGTTGGAGTTTCAATACCAAGATCCTAAGAATTTAACCATTTGGAGAAAAGGTCTTTAAAGAAGTGATGAAGTTAAAATAAGGCCTTTAGAATGAGGCTGTAATCCAATACAACAGGTATATTTGTGAGAAATGCTTTTTAAGAGAAAAACACTCACACAGAGGAAAAGAGCCATGTAAGCACAAGAAGGCTGCCATCCACAAGCCAAGGAGAAAGGCCTCAGGAGAGACTAACCCTGCTGGCACTTTGATTTTGGATTTCCAGGCTCTAGAACTACGAGAAAATAAATTCCATGGTTTTCACCCCGACTCTGTGGCATCCTGTTATGGCAGCATTAGCAAACTAATGAAACAGAGACATCCAAGACATCAAACAATGCACAGGAATTCCCCAGAACAGAGAATGACCTGACCCACTGTCCCGCAGTGCCAAGGTTGAGAAACACTCTCTAAAGCTTCACTCAGTGCTGTGTGCAGATAATCAGGAGGTATTTTGGGGGTGGGGTGGGGGAGGAATGGCGGACAGATTTCAGGCTGGGGTGACCTGGGATGCAGAAAGCTGGATTCAGGAGTGTGGACAGGTTGGAATAGGAAATAAGATGGAAGCTGGGGAAGGCACATCCTGTGGAGGTGTTCAGTGTCCAGTCAGAAAGAAGCTTCTAGAAATATGAACCAGGCAATTGCTGGTGTGTGGAGTGAAGTTCAACTCTGGCAAGGAGAAAGATTGTGGAGCATCTAGAATAAGCCAAGTGCCAACAATGGAGTCTTTAAGACCACCAACGCTGAAGCAACAGGCAGAGGAAATGAAGCCAGCATACCAAATGAAGAAAGAAGAAAGCGGCTCAATGCAGACCTTGTCCAAGGGCAGCCAGATAGTGAATTTTATGTGCCCATTTGACTGGGCTATCCTACCCAGTTACTCAACCCAACACTAATGTAGGTGTTCGTAGGGTATGGTCAGTATCTATTACCAGTTAACTTTAAGTAGATTATCCTCACTACTGTAGGTAGACCTCATCAATCAGTAGGAAGGCCTTAAAAGCTAAACTGAGGTTCTTCAAAGGAAGAAGAATTCCTGTCACCAGCTGCAGCATCAGCTTCCTCCCAAGTGTTCCAAGCCTGCTAACCTGCCCTCCAAGACTCAGACTGAATATCCTGACAGATGCAGAAGCCAAGAAGGGACTCAGGAAAATGTGAGCTGATAGCCCATTCTGCACCCTTATGGGCTGGCTATGATGCACAGGATAAGAAGAAAGAAGTTAAGTATTACAGCAGGGTGAGAACTCAGGACAGGAGAAATGAGGAAAGGGCACCATGGAGCTTCAAAATGCTGTGCTATCTGGGGAGATATAAAGGACCAGGGTAGAGAAACCAGAGTAGACCAGATCAGGGAGCAGGCACCCCGGCTGCCCACCTGCCACCATGCTGAGTGCTCACCACACCCCGAGTGCTGCAGCCAGCACTCAACCTTCTTTAACTCTCACCGCAAGACTTGCAGGGGGAGGAAGGTTGTCTTCATTTTATAGATGTGGCAGCTGGGCCTGAGACACACTAAGCAACGGCCCTAGATCTTCCTCCAGTATGTGGAAGAGGCCAGATCCAAACTCGGGTCTCTCAGACATCACACTACGAAGCTGTTATTGTGCAAACATCTTGGTCCAGTGTAACTAACAGGAGTGGAGAACGTGACAGTGCAGCGCTAGCTGTGCTCTGACTAGCTGCAGGGCCTCTACAGCCAGGCAGGAGGTGGCAGAGTCCTCTGATTTCATGGAGCAGCCCAGGATTTGGGGTCAGACACCTGGGCCTGGATCTCCAGTCTACCGTTTATTTAATTGGCTGGCCCGGGGCATATTTCTTGCCTTCCTCCATAATTCAACCTCCCCATCTCTAAAAAAAGGGACAAGTGATACAACTTTTACAAAGTTGTACTTTCTACCAGGCATGGTGGTACCTGCCTGTCATCCCAGTACCGGGAGGCTGAAGGATTGTGAGTTTGAGGCCATCCTGGGCTATACAACAAGTTCAAGTCCAGCCTGAACTACACAGCAAGACCCCGTCAAAAAAACAGGTGTATTTTCTGAGATGGCATACATAAAGCCCAAAGTACAAAGTAAGTGCTCAAGAAGTGGGAATTCCAGTCTATTCTCCATCTTTCTCAGGTCCTCTATTTTCTCATCCATTCCACTTCTTGCAAGATTGCTGGGCTGGTACAAAGAGATAGCAACTGAAATGTACTTAACAAATGCAATGTATCATCACTACGGAAGGACAGGATACGAACACTATATACTTTATGCAAAATTTAGCCACCAGCTGTACAACCCAGAGCAAGTCACATTCACTCCAGATACCTCAGTCTCCCTTTGTGAAACATGGGCACAGGGATAACTACACCACTTTCCTCAACACTTCAGCTTGTGGGGACATATTAGTTCAATTTATAATTATTATAATTTAACTCCAGGCCATACAGTTATGTTAGATTTCGAACCAGCCAGATGACATTCCCAGGCCCCTCCCCAAGCCCTAGTATGAGTACCCTCACCCTCACACCAGCTTGTCTGCCTCCTGAAGGACACGCCAGCTCTAACTTTATAGAATTTTCTTTTGTCATTCCAACTCCTGACTCAGTGTACATCCCCTTCCTCACTCTGTCATTTTTTTTCTCCCAACTTGACATATCACTGAACTGATATCCTTCCTCTGTTTCCTTTCTTGTTACTACATGCCCAATAGTATTGCACAAAAGGGCTCAAAGGGAAGGGTCAAGTTTGGTTTCAAGTCTGAGGTCTGGGATTACATCAAATCCGTAACGTTTATCTTGCCCTCACCATCAGCCAAATACTTCCCAATTTAGGGCTCAGTCACATCAACAGAAGACTGAATTGTCTGGGCTTCAGCATGCCCTGCTCGTACCTTCATTTTCCTCACTTAATTCCAAAGGTACGGCTCCCAGACCCACTGAGGCCCATGTAATGTTCACAGACTGGGTGGCCACTGGCAGCCAAGCAGCATTTCTTCCTGAGGCAGCTCTGGGTTGGCTGGGGCAGCTGTCAGAGAGAGCACACCGCCTGTCAGCCAGGAGGGAGCACAACCCACACAAAGGGCTTTTGTCTCAATTCAGTAAGAAGTCGTTTTGAGCCCAGTTTCCAAAGTTCCTTGTGCTCCACGTGCCTTGGGCACACAGTGAACATCATTATTATTACATGACACAAACACCCCTCCAGTTCCACCGCGCACAGCCTGAGCTTGGCAAGGGACCTATTGGTCTGCTCCCAGCGCTAGCCTTCTAGTGGGTTCCAGCTCAGGAGGTGCCCCTGCCAGCAGATGTGATGTGTCATGGCCCTCTTGCTCCTTCTGCAAAAGTCCTCTTATTGCCACTAATCTAGAGTGAATAACTGGGCTCATCCCCAGTGACTAGGGCAGTGCCTGAAGCCAGGAGGCACTTGGTAAATATTTGTGTAGTGAACAAACAAATGAATGATGCACGAATAAGAAGTTCAAGTGGGGGGTGGAAAGGAAAATAGAGTTCAGGTTTGGTTTAGTTTAGTTTGGTTTTGTATTTAAATGAAAGAGGAGAAGAAACAGTTGTAATTTGGGCTCCTAAATTAAAGGGCAACTAAGTCCCCCAAAAAGTAAGTCATTTGTTTGACCATTTAGGGGCACAGCAGTCAGCTAGCAGGTAGGCATTGGAGACTGCTCAGTGCACGACTCCAGAAATACTGGTAACTCCAAGAGGCCTTGGTGACATCGGCCCCCACGGCCTCTGCTCCTCATGCCTGCCTTGTTTTGCTCTCCTGCTCTGTGTACACAACCTGAACGGGGTTACTTCAGCCTGACAGCTTTCTCTGGGGAGTAATTAGAGCCTTGAAGATCTTACCTATGCTTCACCAGAAGTCTTCTCATTAAATAGGTACTTCAAGTCTTCCCGGGGCCTAAAGCATTAAGATTTAAAGGAAACAATTGACTGCTTTTTTCCATGCCAAATCAGACCGTTGTTTAACATGGTGAGAGCTACCACTGAAGTTAGTGAACTAGAAAAAGGGGGTTATATGTTGCTGCAGAAGAGAAACTTAACAGGGAAATTAAAAACAAGACAGGCTCCAGCAATGTGTTTAAAGAACCAGGTTTTCAGGGGTTGTGCATTCCCAAAGCCAGACTCTTCAGCGCCCTCTCTCCAGGACTTCCAAAGTGCCTCTGTGCTGTGTCCCATGTCACCAGGGAGGCTCACACTGCCTGCAGGACGCTGCTGTGAGAATGCTGCATGGAGGAGGACGTGGCCTGCCTGGCAGGGTGCCAAGCCAGGCCAAAAACTGGCAGCAGAGGAGATATACTGGTAGGAGAAAGGGTGGGAGAATCAGCAGGGGCTGCCCGAGTCCAGAAACTCATTCTGAAGCAGGTGCCGATGGTCCCCTTTCTGACCATGCCCCACCTTGCCAAGAAACTTCGCCCTTTGTGGAAAAGTCATCTGTGTCTGTGTTGTGGGATTTATTACTGAGTTATCTCGGGGCTCTAATTCGTGTCGAATGGCTTAAGATAAGGGTTTCAGTGTATTGCATGTGCATCCGCAATATGCATTGCACATGTATTCAGAATTTCTAGATGATACCAGGTTAGATCAGAAGACGGGCACAGATGTTGTCTCTTTAAGACTTGAAGTTCTGTGGTTGTGTTTGCTAGTTTGTTTATTTGTTTGAGACAGGGTCTAACTATGTAGTCCAGGCCAGCCTTGAACTCTCGATGTAGCCCAGGCTTGCCTTGAATTCCTATTCTTCCTGCTTCAGACTCCTGAGTGCTGGGATTAGACGGATGCACCACCATGCCCAGCTACAACACTTGAAATTTTTAACCAAGGACAGGAAGGGGCCTCCTAAAGGTATAAAGAAAGAGGAACACATCTGTTTGGTGTCCAGTTCAGGATTAATGGAAAACATTCCTTAGTTCCTGTCTGCACTTTCAGGCTTCTGTTTATAAAACTTTCTCAGAAAGACTTCTGCACTTTTCTAAGCTATGGGCTTAGGCAAACATCTGGATAACTCAGTAATGAAGTCCCCAGGTAAACCAAAATAAAATTTGTTTTGTTGTTATTGTTGCTCTTGGTCTTGTTGTTGCTTTCCCTATCATTTCGCATGACAGTCTTGTTCACTCCGCAGGGTCAGGAGGACCAGGCAAGGCATGAGCTTACCCTGGCCTCCTCCCACTCCCCACACCCAGCATGTCTCTCTGCCCTGCCCGTACTTCATGTTGCCAGTACTGGCGATCATTTCATGACAGGCCACCATCCTTTGCACCATTCTTTCCAGGAGCCTGGTAAAATAATCTAGGCCTTTCATGCTAAGACTTTAAATTTTCATAAGGCCTTCTGTAGACATTACCTATAAGGAACATCAGCTCCATCTCCACCAATCCAGTTGTACTGGGGGAAATTCCCTTATCAGTCCTACCACCCCAGTGTAGTAACAACTTGAATTCCTAGCCCCTCCTGCAGCCACAGTGCAGGCCTGTGGCCTGCTCTGTCTTCAGACACCTGCATACAAGGCTCTTTCAGAGGTGAGGGAGTGAGCAGTGCAAGGAACCAAAGCAGGCTGTGCCGAGGGACTCCCTTTCACTGACACAGGTAACAGCTGGGACACCCAGCCTGTGTATGAAGTAGAGACAACTTTCCACCATTCAATTCTTAGGAATCGCAATGATGATTTCATCTTCAAACCAATTCTACAGCATGGATGGAGCATGTTTCCTGAAAGCTAAACCTTGAACTTGCCCTCCGCCATTCCCACTGATTCTAGGGATGACTAAATATCATTTAATAAATCCACTTTATTCTTGAAACAGACTTGTTTCTGTTGCCTGAAACCAAGAGTTCTGACAAAGGGCATTTGGAGAGCTGAGGGAACAGGATCCTAGAGGCACATGGACCTTTGACCCTTGTTGGTGCTTTGTGGGGGCTCTTTCCTCTGCTGATCTTTTGTGACAGGGTCAAGGGCAGAGGTCATCCCTTCCTGGGGTTACAGGGAACTCATTCTTTCAACACAAGGCAACCTTGTGAGCGATGAGCAACCCTTTCTTAGCATCAGTGTTGCCTGCAGATGAAGTCCCTTTGATACGCACCTAAAGCTACAACACAGAAGAGCTTCAAAACGTGACCTCAGGGCAGGCCTAAGCTTCCTCACACCCCCTTTGCTCTCCTTCCCATGATCCTAGCTCAGTCTTTATCCCTTTCCAGACATCCAAAAATCTCTCAGCCCTTTCTCCCTCTCTAACCTCAGTCAAACTTGCCATCAACCCCTTCAGATACAATACCTAAACTTGTTTAGACCAGTGTTCTTTGCCAGAAGTATCTGTATTACACAGGAACCAGAGCCTTAGACGAAAAGGCAATGCTTTCTGCTGAAATTTCAGACATCAGACATTCAATGAAGGAGCTTTATGTTTGGCTTGCTTTTGTTGTTGTTGTTGTTCATAGCAGTGAGGATTTCCCAGGGAACTAGAAGGCCATCGAGAAGGAAGAAAGGAGGGACATTATGCAGGCTGAGTGCTGGATGCTCTCTCCAACATCATCCCACTTCCCCTTGCCCTCCTGGCTCTAGCCATACCAGCTACTCACTATTCTTCCTCCTGCCCGGCCACACTTTACCAGACACCTGTATGGCCGCTCCCTTTCAGCCTTTAGGTCTCTGTTCAAATAGCCTTAGAAAGAGACATCTCCCCAGACACCTAATACTCTTGTTCCCCCTTATTCTATTAGTTCTCTATGTCACCTATCATCATATGACATACTTATTTAGGAATTTGTTGCACACACTTCCCAAACAGCATCATCACCAGAATGTAACTGTTAAAAAGGCAGGGATTTTGTCATTCTTCACTGCTTTCTTCCCCCAACACCTATAAGAATCACTAGGAGAATCACTGGCATGGAGTAAATGTTCAATAAATTTTTCTGACTCAATTAAATTCATACAGAATGATGTAAATAGCATTCTAACTTTCAGGAAAATAGTGATGTTCAGAAAAATTAGATTATTCCAGATCTCCAGTGAATCCATGATTAAGCTTGTACCTAAACCTGAATCTGTACAACAGTACAGATCAGGTGAGACCAAGGTTGCTCACTCACCCCCACCATGCAAGGCAGGTTAACCAAGAGAACATTAAGGCCCACTCCCTAGCTCCTCGGTGACCTCCCTACCCCTTCCTGCTGGGTCATTCTTACATTGCTCAGGGTAGCACTAGTTGCTACCACTGATAAACCTTCATATCTAAGTAGGTTAAGCCAGTAAAAGGGTATGATGTGGGTGCTCTTGGTAAGAATATCCTCCTTCAAATGGAAAGTCAGACACGCAAGCTCCTTCTAACATATGGATCAGCCATCCTCGACACATGGCTCTCAGGGAATCATTGTCATTCTAGCTAGCATGAGTATCACGCTTTGAAAGAAGTAAAGGGTAGCACTTCCACTCACAGAATATTAGCCAGCACCCAGTCACATGACTATTCCGAGGAGTCTGGGAAATGTAGTATGGCTGTGAGTTCAGGAAGAGGTGGAAAGAGGTTGATGACTGAATACCAGCCTTCAAAAGATCTAAGCAGCAGCTTTTCTTAGTAACTAAGGTCCACAGTACCCCAAATGCGGAGTAGAAAGTCACTGTGCAAAGTAGTTAGCCATTAAGACCTAGAAGTCATATAGTTCTGGGCTCAAACTCCAGCCTCATCACTGACTAGTTGTTGGCCTCAGTCTCAGTTTCTCAACTATAAAATGGGGACAGTGGTAATATCTACCTCATCAGAGTATAGGGCGAAAAAGCTGAGATAGTGCCTGTAGGGTGTGCAGCAGTCTGGACACGCTGCTCTTATTACAGGGATGGGACTCAGAAGGTGGTGCCCAGCTTCTTTCCCTAGTTACTCTTACATCCCAGAGAAGCAGTGATCTGCACAGCTACTCTGAGTCTCAAAGCTTCCGCAAGACAAGCTTTGTCCCCTCTTGACAAGTGACCTATGAGTCCTCTCTGTTGCATCCTATTGATGGTTTCTGACAAATCCCACAGTATCGGTTTGCATAAGTAAGTTCGAAATGCCCTTTCCATTAACAGAGGAGATCTGCTATTAACTAATTACACTTTGGCTTTTCCTGTGTGTGTCGCAGAGCCAGGGAGAAGAGGCCAAGTGTACGATGTCCTCTGGCATGGAGAAAATGCATGTGTGGGCCACATCCTGCTGCCCATTCCCTCCTATAAGTCCAGCAAATAGGAGAAAAGCCTGTGGAAAAGCTGCACTTGCTTTCCAGAGAAGGGTTTCCAAAGGATTGGAAAACTCCAGTTTTCAGAAAATTAATGATATTAAGAAACAAATACATGGGTTGATTGTGAGGTGGGGTGTTGAGGGAAAAAGTGCTGATCTCAGTTCTGACCTGGTGGCTGTGACCTGAAGGGTCAGCCCCAGGCCAGAGCGGAAGTAGTGATCTGCCCACTCCCGCCATTCACCAGGTCTTCCTCAGGATTAATGAAGAAAGGGAAGCGGGGAGAAAGCCGGGCTTGGGGGTGTGGGCATTGGTGTGAGTTCAAATCCTTTGCTAAGTGTCGGCTTTCTTGTGTGTTACATTAGAACATTTATCTCATGGGGTTACCCCAGAGATGAACTATAGAAAAGGGTGGCTCAAGGCAGACAACCCAAGGAAATGTTAGGAAGTGTGCACCTCTGACACTTGAGCCACACTCCGCAGGCCCTCTTGTTTCTGTGGCTTTGATGTCACCAACCCAAAAATGCTCTTAAGGTATCGCCCCCTCCAAGGTAGTCTCACTGTAATAATGAGAGATGCACCATGTTGCTGAGAGACAGTGTAGATTCCAAGCACTACACAGTGACATTTGACCATCTCTGGAAAAATCATAAGGCAGGCCCAGTAGAAACACATTTAGTTTGTTCCATAAAGCTAATTGAGGGAAAACTCCTTAAAGAAGTCAGAAATCATGAGCTTTACCCAAAAGAAAGCCTTCAGTACAGGAAGAGAGCAGGGACTTTAAATTGTACTCACGCAAATCTACTCCTATCCCAACTGCATGGGTGGATGACATCCACGTACTTGAGTGATAAGGTAAATAAAAAGAAGAGAGCTCTATCTACAATTAGGATGCAGAAAATCACAAAGCCAGTTGCTTCCGCCTTCACAGTGAGAAGCCAGGTAAGCCACAAAGTCACAATGCTCTTTCTGAGGATGCAAAGAAGCAGAGTGAGCCAAATTTCAGAGTGATGATCCCTTCCTAGCAAGAAGTCATGGTACTTTCACTACTGGTAAAGGAAGCAAAGAAAGATGACTCTCCCATGGACAAGGGTAGGGAGAAAATCTCAAGCCCTTAACAAGTTTATAGCAGTGAACCAGCTTCCCTAACATGCAGTGCCCTGTGGAGCTCCCGGCACAGCCCCTCCAACCCCTCCATTGCTCTCTAGTCCACAGGTGCACTTTCCCAAGGGCTGGGGTAGAGTGAGAGGCTGAGACAGATCATCCTGGGGCACCAGCTCCTTCCCCAGGTGCAAGGTCAAAACTAGGGATGGGACAGGAGCACCCAGAGAACCACCTCAGAGACATGCTTAGCCTGCTCTAGGCACACAGCACAGGTGCTTCATCCTCTGTCCTGCAAAAGTTGCAGGCAGGACTCTGGGCAGAGAGAGAATCTCAAGATGCAGAAGTTTGGGAACAAAACTGCAGGGCAAAGAGAGTACCCCAGTGAGCAAAAAAATAAGCTGGCAGACAGTCAGGTTCTACAGCATACAGAATTTTCCAGATTCTCATCTGTGTTCAGATCCCAAACTCTGCTGAAGGGAAAGCCTTGATCCTTTCCTGAAATTGTCTGAGGCCAATGGCAAAATGCATCTAAGAAGGAAAAGAGACAACTAACAGGCCAAATATATGGTCTTCTTTTTGTTCTTTTTCAAAATAGTTGCCAGGTTTGATTTTTTTGAGTTCTTTGTGTATTCTAGATGTTAGACCTTTGCCTGATGGATAGACAGCAAAAATTTTTCCCCAGTCTGTGGGTTTTTGCCCTGCTCTATTGGTGATTTCTTTTGCTGTGCAAAAGCTTTTTAATAGCATGTGGTCCCAAGCACTGATTCTTTGTATTATTTCCCATGTAGTCTAGGTTCTGTCCATAAATTTTTTCCCTACCTCTATGTCTTCAAGGGTTCTTCCTATTCTTTTCTCCAGTAAATTTAGTGTTTCTGTTTTAATGTTTAGATCTTTGACCCACTTCGATTTTAGTTTAGTACATGGTGAGAGAGACATGTATCTAGTTTTAGTTTTCAGCATGTGGCAAGCCAATTTTTCCAGCACCATTTGTTAAAGAGGCTATCTTTCTTCCAGTGAGGGTGTTTGGCTCCTTTGTTGAAGATGAGGTATTTGAGTATGTTTGGAGTTGTTTCTGCATCCTCCAATCTATTCCATTGATTCTCAGAACTCAAAAAAAATCAAATGTCCCAAATTTAAAGACCCAATCCAAAAAGGGGCAACTAAAATGAATAAACATTTCTCAGATGAAGAAATAAAAATGGCAAATAAATATATGAAAAAGTGTTCAACATCACTAGTCATTCGAGAGATGCAAATCAAAACAACGTTAAGATTCCATCTCACTCCAGAAAGAACCGTGTTCATGAAAAAATCAACCAATAACAAATGCTGGCAGGGCTATGGGGAAAAAGGAACCCTCCTCCATTGTTGGTGGGAATGTAGACTGGGCAAGCCACTGTGAAATCAATATGGAGATTCCTCAAAAAACTACAACTAGAGGTTCCATTTGATCCAGCTATTCCCCTACTAGGGATCTTCCCAGAAGAATTAAAATCGTCATACCACAGGGATATATGCACAGCAATGTTTATAGCAACACAATTTGTAATAGCTAAGTCTTGGAAACAACCTAAATGCCCAACAACCAATGAATGGCTAAAGAAAATGTGGTTTTTCTACACAATGGAGTACTACACCACCATAAAAAAGACAAACTAGAGTCATTTGTATGTAAATGGATGTTCCTTGAGAACATACTATTAAGTGAAATAAATCACTCATGAGTACACATCGAATTGTTTCTCTGATATGAGAAACCATAACTGTAAATAAGGACGAAGAGGTGTAATAGATATTATATAAAAGGAAGATAATATACAAAGGGGAGGAGCACTAGAAAGAGAGAAGGGGGAAAGGCAGGAAGGGATAAAAGGAAAGAAAAGGGAAAGGGAAATCATGGAAAAATATGAATAAACCTGCTGTAAATAGGGAAGAAGGGAACAGAAGGAAGAGGAGGGGAAGAGGGGGGAAAACCAAGATGCATCATGTACAGGTACAAAATAAATGTGATGAATGTGATCATTATATGTACAATGTACCAATACATGTTCTTGGTTAAAAATAAATAAATAAAAAAAACATAGTTGCCAAGTACTTTTCAAAATCAACCCATACGTTTTAGTTACTTTTCTCGTTGCTGAGACAAAATACCTGACATTCACAAGTTAAAGGAGGAAAGGTTTATTTCATCCCACAGTTCGTAGAGGTTTCAGTCTGTAGTCGGCTAGCTCTGAAGCAGGATGGCATGGCAGCGGGGAATTGCAGAGGAGAAACAGTCCATGACAAAGCAGTCAGGAGGCAGTGAAGCAGCAGCAGCAGCAGCAGCAAGCGTCCATTTCCCTTTTATCCCATCCAGGCTACAAGCCTCTTGGGTAGTGCCACCCACAACCAGGGTGGGCCAGCCCATTATCCAAACTCAGAAAAATTCAGTGTACTAATCAAGTACCACTCATCCTTAATCCCAAGATCATACCTTTAATCCACATTCACACACCCTAGGTCCAGCCACCTCCGAAAAGCCCCATTTATGACTACATGAGGCTTTGGGTGTTCATCTAGATGTAATCCATAACACCACAGACCCAAGAAGTTGGTGACTGATGTAGACCTCTCCTTCTCTCTTTCTCTATCTCTTTCTCTCCCCTCCTTTCTCTCTCTTTCTCTCCTATACATATTTGTATTTTTAACCCCTGAGAAATACTACTGACTGTTAAAAATTAAAAATAATACTGGGCTGGGGATTTAGCTCAGTGGTTAGAGTGCTTTCCTAGCAAGCAGAAGGACCTGAGTTCGATCCCCAGCAATAATAATAATAATAATAATAATAATAATACTATACTGTGGGGTTTTAGCATAAACAGAAGTAAAATATACGAGTAGCATAAAGGGCAGGAGGAAGTTAAATGGAATTATACTGAGATAAATTTCTTTCATGGTTCACAAAATAGTATGAAACTATTGGAAGGTAGATTATCATTTAAAATACAATTTAATTTCTAGAAAATAAACAATAAAAATAACATAAAAAGTACAACCACAAAGCCAATAGAGAAGACAAAGTATAATACTAAAAAATACCTGGGGCTGGGGATTTAGCTCAGTGGTTAGAGTGCTTGCTTTGTAAGCACAAGGCCCTGAGTTTGATCCTCAGCACAAAAAAAAAAAAAAAACTTGGCTTACTCCAAAAAGGAAAAAAGTAAAAAAGAAAAAAAGGAAAAAAAATTAATCAAGGTACAAAAAACAAACATGACAAATATTAAAATGGTAGACTTTCAGTACCTAACCATACCTCTAACTACATTAAGTATAAATACTTAAACACAGTAGCTATAAGGCAGAAATGATCAGACTGAATAAAAAAGTAAAATTTAACTTATATGCTATTTTAAAGCACATAGTTAAGTACAGAGACACAGAAATCTTGAAAGGAAAAGCTTAGAAAAAAAATTCCCTATGCAAACAGTAAATCTAAGAAATCTGATGTGTTATATTACAATTACACAAAGTGGATTTCAAAACAAAAAATCATCAGAGATAAGGTGAGAATTTCATAACAATAAAACCAAAAAAATCTACTAGGAGACCTAACGATCTTAAATGCTTATAAAATCATAGCAGGCTTGCAAAAATTTCAAGAAATTGATAGACAAATACAGAGAAATTCACATTAACAGTTGAAGATTTTAACACCCCCTTTTCAGAAAGTAATATAACAAATAGACCCAACAAATCAATAAGGCTATAAGAGTTGAATACCACTTTTACCAATTTGATATGTTGGGCATTTATAACACACTGTACCCCACACCAGCAAATACTCATTAATTTCAACTGAACCTAAAATAGTCACTAAGAGAGACTACATGCTAGTCCATAAAATAAATCTGAAAATAAATAGGAGCCTCAAAGCCATATCAAAGAATTAAAATAATATTCTCTGATCACAATAAAATTAAATGAGGTAACAGCTACAATACCTAGAAAATCCTGAAATGTTTCAAAATTTAAATACCCCATTCTAAATAAGTCATAAAAGAAATCACAAAGGAAATTTTAAAATGTATCTAACTGAAGAATTTTTTAAAGCACAACATAATAAAATTTGTGGGATGCAAATAAAGCTGACCTGACAGGAAAGTTGTGTTTTTTTTTTGTTTTGGGGGGGTTTTTTTGAGACAGGTCCTTGTTTTGTAGTTCAGGCTGGCCTTGAACTCACTATGTAGTCCAGGCTGGCCTTTAACTCCTGGCAATCTTCCTGCCTCATCCTCCCAAGTGCTGGGATTACAGACATGGGCCACCATGCCCAGCTAAGTGTGGAGCTTTTAAATGTCCACATAAGAAAAAAAAATCAAGTTTCCACAGTCAGAAGCAAGAAGCGGGGGGAGCAAAAAGCAAATTCAAACCACCACGAAGCAGAAGAAAATAATCAAATTTAATAAAAGAAATAAACCAAATAGAAAATCGGCAAACAAAAAAATCAAAAGACTCAAAGTTGAATATTCGAAAAAATTAACAAAACTAACAAATCTTTAGCAAAACTGATTAAAGGAAACAAACTCAAATTACCGAAAAAGCAATAGTGAAAGAAGATGCATCACTGCAAATCCTAAAGATATTAAAAGGCTAAATAAGAGTATATTATAAACAAATGGATACCAGAATATCAACAACTTATATAAAATGAAACAAACAAAAAAAAACTTTGAGACGCAAAACTTAACCAGAACTGAAATAAGAAGAAATAGAAGGTCTAATTTGCCCTCTGTCCATAAAGAAATAAAACTTAAAATACCTCCGAACAAAGAAATCTCCAAGCTCAAATAGTTTCACAAATGAATTATATAAACATTTAAAAAAGAAATGATACCAGCCTTACACAAGCACGTTCAAAACTAGTGGGAACATTTCCTCAATTGTTATAAGAGGTTCATACAACGCTGATAACAAATTTTGACGAGATTGCAAGGAAAAAAGACACAAATAGGTTTAATAAACAATATATGATAGATAGATAGATAGATAGATAAGATAGATAGACTAACCAGTAAATTGTATACCAAAAGTGCAAGATTTGTTTAATGTTTGAAAGTTGTTCGATGTAACTAAAGGAGAATAGGATATATAATCATCTCATTCAATATTGAAAAAGCAGGTTGGCAAAATTCGACATTCCTTCATGGGAAAAAAACTCGCAGAGAACTAGAAAGACAGAACTTTCAACTGAATAGAGGAAATCTATAAATCTACTTCTGATACCATGCTTAATGACAACATAGTAAGGTCTTTCCCTTAAACTGAGATACGAGGAAATGCTATCCATTCTCACCACTTCTATTCAGTATTATATTAGATGTCCTAGCCAGTGAAATAAATAGGTAGGTAGGTAGGTAGATACATAGATAGATAGATAGATAGATAGATAGATAGATAGATAGATATACATCGATAGATGAGATAGACAGATAGATAGATAGATGGAATGAACATTAGAAAAGAAGCAAAATCATTATTATTTACAGACATGTGATTGCAGATGTAGAAAACTCTATGAAATAAATTTACCAAGGCCCAATATACAAAAAGCAATTTAATTTCTATGTAGTACCAATGAAAACTGAAAAATAATTTTAAGTCCCATTTACAATAATATAAAAAAGTAAATATTTAGAAATTAATCTATTGAAAAATGTACAGGGTACAAAAAAATTGCAGAAAGAAATTAAGAGGTAAATAATTAGAGAGATCTACCATGTTCATGAACCAGAACATAAAATATTGTTAAGTGGACATTCTCTCTATATAGACCTGCAGATACAATGTCAGTCTAATTAAAATTCTAGCAAGTCTTTTAGAAAAACTCATAGGCTGAATCTAAAAGCATCATGGGCATGGAATATCAAAAACTATTTGAAAAAGAATAACAGAGTTGGAAGACTTACATTACATGATTTTTTAAGACTTACATTACATGATTTTTTAAGATTTTTTCAAAAAGTTATAGCATACTGTTGATGTAAAAATAGACAAACAGACCAATAGCATCAGGCAGAGAATCCATAAGTCAACCTACACATATAGTCAACTGATTTCAACTTTCGTTAAAAAGAAAAGTAGAACAAGGGGTGCTAGACTAATTGGATATCTCATTTCTTATACAACAATTAGTTCAAGAAATATAAATCACAGACTAAACATAAAGCTAAAATCAGATAGCTTCTGGAAGATAAAATGGAAAAGTTTGAGGTAGACAAAGATCTTTTAGGTACCTCACAAAAATCATTAATCAATGAGAAATAAACTGATGTATTGTACTGCGTCTGGGGAAGATTATATTCTCCAAAAGTGGCTACAGCAATATTTCCAATCCCATGTGTTCTGCCAAGACTTCGCCATTCCCGCACAAAAAAATGGAGCCTATTCACCATCACCCAGACCCGGGCTGAGCTTGTAACTGCTCCGATTCTCAGAGGAAAAGTACATGTGCTACTGTGTCACTTCCGAGACTATGTCATAAAAGGGACCCAGATTTTGTCTGACTCTCTCTCTCTCTCACTGGGGATGTTCTCACTCTTTGAACCCAGCCACACGGAGAGGCCACGGTATTCTTGTCAATAGCCCCACCTGAAGATGAAGTATCAGTTGCCAGCCACAAGGAGGACAGGCCTATAGATGATTTCAGTCTGCAGCCTGCAGCCACCCCTAGATGCGAGAGCAGAGACAAACTCTCTCAAGTCCTGTCAAAGCTACAGATTCACAAGCAAAATAAATGTTACCATGTTAAGCCAAAAAAATTTTTTGAGTTTGTTATGCAACCATAGCAACTGGAGCATTATCAAAATAAAAACTAATCCTATACTTCAAAAGACATCACTAAAAAATTGAATTGGCAATCCACACATTGGAATAAAAAATATGCAATCCATATATGTGACAAAGGACATATACCCAGCATAGATAAAGAATGCCTATAAATCAAAACTTTTAAAACTGACACTATTTTAAAAATAGGGAAAAGATTTTTTAAAACACCTCACAAAATGAGATATACAAATGGACCAATTAAACGTGAAAGAGTCTCAACATCATGAAAATGCAAATTAAAACCATAATTTCGCACCTACCAACATGATTAAAATGGAAAACACTGACAATGCCAAATGTTGAAAACAATGTGGAGTAAAACTCTCACATGTTTCTTGGTGCAAGTTTAAAATGATCAGCCACTTTGGAGAAACGTTTGGCTATTTTTTATGAAACAAAATAAACATGGCCAAGCAATTCACTACTAGACACTTACCCAAGAAAAATGAAAATATTTCCACAAAAAGACTTGTATGAGAATGTTAATAACAGCTGTATTCATAATAGTCAAAAAATAGGCACTACCCAAATATCCAAATAAAGGAGAACAGAAGAACAAATTGTGGCACATCCATACAATGGAATACAATTTAACAGTATAAAGAATGAACTGTTTTGTGCAATTAATACATATTAATTAAAAGTAAAATATATATTAAAAAGAATGAACCAATGATACATGCAAAAACTTGGACAACGCTTGAAATTTTTCTTTTAAGTGAAACAAACCAGCCACAGAAGAGTATACATAGTGTTGTTCCATTCATATAAGGTTAAAGAAAATCTACAGCGATAAAAATAAGAAAGTGGTCACTTCTGGGAGACAAGGGCATTGATTCTAAAGGGATACATGAAAAATTGCTGGGGGTTTCTGTGTCTTTTTTGATAACACAGAAGTATGCGGTTGTCAAAACTAATTTAACTGAACACTAAAGATCTGTGCACTTTATTGAATATAAATTATCCTCAAAATTGGGAAAGAGCTGTTTCTCTGAGAGCTGTAACATATGGGTGCTCAAGCAGTCCTTCTGTGGGACCCACCCTCACAAATGCCTCTAACAAAGAAAACTAAGGCCTCCTGGCCCCACCCGCCCCGCTTTCCCACAGACCACCAGCCTCGAGTAAGGCTGCCTGGGGGAGCGGGGACACACGAACAGGATGCCAGGGAGAGCCGTAAAACGCATAATAGACATCCAGGGCCCATCCACAGGTACAAGCTTGTTGACATGGGATGTCTCTCAGAGGAGCCCAGAAATGCTAGTAAAAATAGGAATTTTGCAAGGATCGGGAGTCAGGAGTTAAAAGGTGGGAGTGTATGTGATTCTTTCACATTATTCATTCATAAGCAAACCCAGTCTAGGCAGTTTAGTGAGACCTTGTCTCAAAATGAAAACTAAAATAGGGTTGGGGATGTAACACAGTACAAAGCCCCTGGGTTTGAGCCTCAGTAC
>PVJO010000156.1:83399-133520 GCA_004026905.1 Hystrix cristata
TTCAATAGAAACTATAAGGTATACCAAAGGGAAAAAACATCTGAGACTGAAAGTCAAAAGACTAAGTTCTGTTCATGTGTCCGCTTATGATTTGAGCATGTTCTTTAACTCTCTGGACCTCCATTTCCTTATATGCAAAATGAGAAGGTTGAATTTGGCTGCCTCTGTGGCTTCATTGCCATTGGACACTTTCCTCTCTGGCTGGCAGGTAATGGCCAAGGATGGAAATGCTCATCCCACTATTCACACAATCCAAACACAATCCAGACTGCAGTAAGATGCCAAAGAACAGCAGGGCTGGAGTGATCACAGCTGCTACTTCCTTCCAGTGGTGCAGAGAGTGAAGAAACAAGCTAGGAAAACATCTGGAAAATGGAGATCTTGGAGTGTGGAGCTAAGGATAGCCCTTTCCTTTGGGACTGGTGAAGGAGTCAATTCAAACAAAGAGAATCTTAGTAGTGAGAGAATGAGTCTTTCCAATGGCTCTTTCCATGCCTGTTACTACCCGAGTCTTGCCTTGGGACTACTGAAAAGGCTTCCCAACCTGCCACCCTGCTTCAGACAACCCTTCCCCCAGTCTACCCTCTACAGCGTAGGCAGAACTGTCCTCCCCACGCACGGCGTCCACATGTACGCTCATGCTCCCAGCCCTGCTCTGGTGCTAGCAGCACAGACCTGTCACCCTCCTGCCACCCGAAATCCTCCTACATTCTTCTGATCCCGGAAGCCCTGGTCCACTCCTGCTGCCCCCAGCCAGACTCCCCTCATGCTTCCTGCTGAGGCAGAAAAGTGCTCACTCATTGGAGAATCTCAAGAAGAATAACCCAAGCACATGCCCATGAGCCTTTCTTGTTCTCCATTTTCTGCTGAATTAAAAAGAAATACCTCAGACAGACATTCAATAAAATCTACTACATGTTCCCACCCAGATTCCTATGCCACCATTCCCCCAAGTCCTGCAGACCCTGACACTTCCCTGAACACACCCATGTCTAGGACTTCATCCGTGTGCTCTCCACCAGCTCTTCTTGCCTACCGATGGTCAAAAGGGGGCTCCTGCACTGAGATTATTCCAAATGCTCTCTTAAATCTGCCACTGTCTCTGAGCTATCCTCCTTGAGCACCTTCGCACCTTATGTTTTCCTGAAAGTATTAGAATCTCTTTGGCATTTCAGTCAAGGGTGATCTAAAAGAACGTAACACTGTTGAGGACAGGTGCCAGCCTCCCTGTGCCCTGTGACCCCATCCCAGCTCAGCATGATCCGTACATATCACAGGATTTATGCATTACTGAGTGAGGGACACTGGAAGGTCTTTGTCTAGGCAGCTGTACAAGACATGCCAGCTTTGAGCGGAAGTCAGACAAAATAACTCCTAGAAGCCCTTCTAGTTCCAACTTTCCAAAGAGCTGAAAAAGCTGGAGAAGGTTCACTGAATTCTGCATTTCCTCAGTTCCTTGGCCCCTGGTCACACACTTCGGCATTTAGTTGCCTGTAGTTTTTTGCTTTTTATCATATTTAATATTTTTAAAAGACAATACAGTCACATAGTTCAAAATAATTTTGTCATTAAAGAGTAGAAAGAGCAAAAATCTCACCCTCACCTCATCACATGATTCTTTAGTTAACAATTTCATTAGCTTTTAGGATGCTTCCAAGCTTTTTTAATTCAAATATAAACACATATTCTTACATTTCACTACACGACAGTAGCTTGCATTAGGTCTCTTGCATTAGGGCCTTGTTCTTCTGGTTTATGAGATGAAGAGAGGGGCCAGCGGTGCTCAAGCTGCCAGCAGCAGGTCGTCTGGGCCCTGGATTTGTTTGTTAAATGTGCCTGGCAGCTGCCGTGAGATTGCTGGGTGAGAGCTGTGCTTCAAAGCTCCCTTCTGCTCCCCTCACTCTAGCTCAGGGCTAGGCACATTAAAATGCTTAAATGCGTGCTTCCACAGCTTTCTCTGGGCCTGCCTGGAGCAGACAGCACACGTCCCACCTACGGCTCCAACGTGTGAAGGGAGGCCCTGAACTCTCACTTCCTCACACACATACTTGTAGAGAAAAACTTGAGTCCCAGTGGTGCCAAGCGTTTCCATGGTGATGTCAGACTGTGGCCACCTCAGCCTTTCACCTTGGTGGGAGACAAGTCAGAAGATGGACTGAGTTGCAGCTCTGCACCCAGCTGGCTGTGCGACTCTGAACAAGACAACTCTCCCCTCTGGGCCTCGTTCTTCTAGTCTCTAAAATGAAGAAAGGGGCCGGTGATGCTCGAGTTGCCGCATCAGTGCTCTCAAGCTCCTCTGGGCTCAGCTGGGGAACATCGTGTGCTGAGGGCACAAGGATACATGTGCACAGTGAGTCCACAGGTGCCCCCCGCACAACCCCAGCTCTACGTCTGCTGGGCTGCTGACCCAAGCCATGAGGACACAGCCCTTGCAGCAGTCATAACACAATGTGCGGACACCGTGGGTAAGTGTTCCTCCCCTGGGACTCGCAGGCTGAGGCCTGAAGCAGCTGCCTGCCCAAAGCAAGATGCAGCTTTTCTTGGTGGGTCAAGAGAGACCCAAGTGAGAGCGCCATGCTTCCTTGGATGTGGGCCGCAGGAATCCTACAAGGACACCTCTGGGGAGGTGAGGCCACCTGTCCACGCAGCCTTCAGGGGCAGCACCCTCCTTGCCACAGCCTGCAAGCAGGTGGCACCAGAATGGGGAACTGCGTGGTTCCTGCTGGCCTCTGCTGGGGAACTCCTCTCCACTCCTCTCTGCCCCACTACTCCCGCACCCTGCCTCCACTCTGACCTAGAAGGGACCTCCAGGGTCACCTGCTCCCCGCTCAGTCTGCAGATTCAGAAACTGACCCCAGAGAGAGGAAGTCACTCACCAGGACACACAGCTGCCTGAGGGGGACAGTCTTCAAGGGCAAAGCACTCAACCAGTCTCAGCAAAGACTGCCAGGCTTGCTCCTGCCTTCCAGAGGCCTTGTCCACACTCCCCAGTGAGGCAGCTGCCTGGCCGGCTGTCCTCTCAGAGAGCAGAGTGGGAAGGCATCTCGGGGGACATAGCCAGGCAGATGCTGTGCACTGTTTCCTTTTCTGGCAGGAACCCCGCTTGGGTGGTTCAGTTCTCTGCACCAGAGCTAAAGGTTGGCTAGCTGCCTGATTCTGGGTGCAGAAGGCAAGCAAAACAGGCAGAAAGGAGAGCAGGGTGACCAACATGTCTTCAGCTGACTAGCATTCAGATTGGAATGGGGAGTCAAACCTGAGTCCCAATCAAAAAGTGCCAATAGCCCCACTCCCTGTAGGGACAGAGAGCACCAAGACTCGTGGAACTGACTTCCGCTGTGAGGGGTCCCCACCTCTCTCTGTTGGTCTGACTGCTCAGAAAAGCGGCCCAGCTGGATCCTTCTGGAAGCTTTCCCTGACTACAGACAGAGCACTAAGTTCTCCATCCCCAGAACACCTTGCAGCATCTCCTTCACGTGGCACCAAAGGACAAGGCAGCCCGGAGGTGCCCCAGACTGTTTTTTAGAATATGGTCGCGCCCTTCTGCTCCCAGCGTCCTGCTCAGCCCCTGGCCCAGCAGAGTACGCAAAAGCTGCACAATAACAACGTGCCGGTCCACCGATTCCAGTTCCTCCTCTCGAAGGAAAGTGAAACCAGCCACACTGCCCTTGAAATGTTTGTCTCTCCTGCCAGTTGCCTGTGTGCACCTTGCCAGCACCCAGGCGGAGGGAAAGGAGCGTGAAACAGCAGCGCTGTCCCAGGGCCTCAAGCAGCTGGAGTCACTTTAGGCCAAGCAGCCTCCACACTGCTACGTGGCCTAGTGTAACACACCAGGACCTGTAAGTCCTACCTTCCATTGTCCGGCTCATGGTTACAGCATCTCACACACAGACACACATACACACGCACACACAAACGCGCACGTGTGCACTACCCATGAAAAAAGGCTTCATGGGTAGCACAGGAGGGAAACACAAGAGATTTCCCTCCTGTGCTACCCATGAAGCCTTTTTCATTCAACTCATCAGGCCGTGTGCAATTTACCTCAGGGCCCTTAGGGATTTAAGTAGAACTCCTGCCCCCACCTACACACATCACCTGTCACCAGCTCCTCCCCCAAGTGCTTCCTCCAGTTCTGGGAAAAGCTAGGTGAGCACGCCCATCCACATGGTGCTGGTGTGGGGAGGGGTCAGAACAAGTCAGTCCAGAAATGGGGAAACGGCAGCAGTCAAAACAAACGCCACTGTATCACCCCGCCTTACCTAGTTCAGAGGCCCCTGCCTACGCTTAGAAAGACCCTATAATTTCCAGACCATTCTGGTCAATAACAATCTGGGAGGAACCTTAAAGCTTGATTTCTTTTTCCCACGATTTGTGGCCATGAGGCTCAAGATCCCTGAGTCCAAAACGGCGTTTTGCTCATTAATCGAGGTGGCAGGCCCAGGCCGCAGTGGCTTTCTCCAGCCTGCCCGAATGCAGCCCCAGTCCAAGGCTGAGGAACTCTCCTTGGCAACAGCAAAGGGTCTCACAGTGACATTAACTCAGCCACATTCCACACATGCAATATTCCTGAGTAGTAGCTAAGCTTGTAAATCCATTATTTATGATGCAGAATTGTACGGTATGTGCAATGTGATGCGGACGTATTAGCATCACCGTGAGAAACTTAACTTTTGAATATCCGTATTTTGGGAGGCACAAATTTCACAACTGTGACAGTGTGTTACCAAACATGTCTTGCATAGTTACTTCCATGAGTGGTTCAAAGTGGTTAGTTATATTTAAATCAAGAATTTCCCCTACCTGATTACACTGAACAAATTAAAAATGGTTCAATCATTTGCATCCAAGTTTGGGGGTTTCTTACCATAACCCTTGCTTCCCTATTATTGCAGCATTGAAATCAGACCTTAATTGTGCTTGTGAAACAAAACAGAGAAGCCTACTTCCATTGCAGAACAGAAAGCAAGCACCTGCATGTCTCTCTTTGTTGGTTGGGGGTGGGGAGAAGAGAAAGGAGAAAGAGAAGTACTTGCAATCCAGTGTCTCATCTCCAAGCTAGAGATTGGAGATTCGGTGCTCTGCACAAATGGGGCATCTATTCACCTTCCCTGGCCTGAGCTTCTGCCCTTAAAAAGAACCACGCCAGCACCAGTCCTCTTCAGAAAGGAGAGAGAAACAAATCAAATTGACCAGGGTAGACATACCTAATTAGCACAAGCCAGTTCTCTTGCTGCATGGTCTGATTTGGAAACATAATCGATCATCTTTCAGTGTTAGTATCCATGGAGTCAAGAACTCCAAATTCAAACCTGTTGCAGGTCCTTATGATAATTTATGTGTTGAAGAAAAAAATAGGACAGTTTGGCAATTGATTAGCTTTACTTGTAGTGTTAAGTAGATGACACTGTTCTTATCCTTCCTGTTCTCATTCTACTCTTCTTTGACAATAGCCTGGCTGGCCATTTCCCTTTTTCCATCAGGACCTCGGCCCCCACTGACTCATTGTCTCCTGTTCAAACTACATGGGCCGTCGCCTCCAAACCTTGTTCTTCTTGGTGTCTTCCCAGGATGACACTCCTGCCCCGACCTTTCCAAGTCCTTCTGTCCTTCCCTGCCTGATTCATTCCTTC
Organism: Hystrix cristata; assembly: GCA_004026905.1. NCBI lineage: Eukaryota > Metazoa > Chordata > Mammalia > Rodentia > Hystricidae > Hystrix > Hystrix cristata. Next base: position 89,030 of record PVJO010000156.1, read on the forward strand.
TTCCTCTCTGAAACTGAACCCATAACTTCTGCCCTGTGACGACCTCACATCTCTCTGCACGCCTTAGCGTTCCCAGGATACGCCATCAGTTTTACCTTCAAGACTGTCTTACTCACCTGGCGACTTGTACCAGCCTGCCTCCCGGCCCTTGTCAGCTTCCAGGGGCCCCTGCCTATGTGTCTGTGCATTCCAAAAACATGTGCAATGGAGCGTGGAGCTCGGAAGTGACATTCAGTAAATGCCTCCTCCTCTTTGAAGGGAAAGAGGGCAACTATAATCAAAACTTCGACTGTACTTAGCCTCTCAGCTACCAACCCCATTTCTAGGCATCAGATGAGTAGAAATACGAGTTTGTGTCTACCTGAATTAGTGCATAAAAGAATCTTGGAATGGGACCCTGCCCTTAGCAAGCACACTGTTCAGGACTGGTGGCAGGTGCTGTTGTTGTTAGGATGTTCACAGTTATGTTTCTGAAAGCAAAACTCTGGAAAGGGCCCAAATGGCCAGTAAGAGCAGAGCTCCTTTTTAGAAAATGATGTTACATGATTATGACTCTACACAAATTTTTTTTTTTTTTTTTTTTTTTTTTGTGGAGGTTGCTGGGGATTGAACTCAGGGCCTTGTGCTTGCTAGGCAAGCACTCTACCACTTGAGCTAAATCCCTGCCCCCTCTACACAAATTTTAAAAATAATAAAGTGGATCTTTGTATACCAGTATGGGAAAATGATCATATTATTCATATTTATGAGAAAACAAACTGTAGAACATGTATGAGTTTATCTTTTGAAGGCCTAGATATTTAATCGTCTGTGTACATACTGTACACATTCATGGAGATACAGAGTCATAACTAACAGCATAAACTTGGGACTCTCAAAGCTTGGATTTGAATCTTGGCTCCGCTTCTTACTATCTGTGTGAGCTCAAATTACTTAAATTCTCGGTATTTCAGTTTTTCACCTGTGAAATGGGAAGATAAGCATACCTGATGCTTGGACTAAAGGAGTTCATTCTATGGGTTATTCTTAGAATACAGTCTATACAGAGAGAGCCTCAAATAAAAAACGAATTGTAGTGGTACATGTCTGTGATCCGAGCTATTCGGGAGGTTGAGGCAGGCAGATCTCAAGTTTGAGGCCAGTCTAGGCAACTTAGTAAGACTTTGTCCCAAAATAAAAAATAAAAGAGCCGTAGCTCAGTAGTAGGGCATTTGCCTAGGGTATGTGAGACCCGGGGTCCAATTTCCTCCCAAAAATCAAAATAAAAGTAAGTTGTTAGGCTTGGGATGTACTACAGTGATAGAGCACTTATCAAACATATATGAAACCCAAAGTTTGATATGCAGCAATAGAAAAAAAAGTTGTTATGAGTATTATTATCTACCAGGGCAAAAAGATGCAAAGAATACAGACTAAGCTTTAGAGCTGTTTCCTCTGGAGAGAGCAATTAAGAGAAAAAGAAAATCTATGTACACATAAGCAGCTACAACTTATGTAAGATACAAATGCTACCTGTTTGCCAGTAAGTTGATTCACAAGGACAACTGCTACCTGGGATGTGTGTAAGATGTCAGGATGCAGGACCACAAGCCACAGCTTCCCCATTTCTAAATCCCGATCCTAATTCTAACCCACACTAGAAAATAAAAAATAAGAGGTATTATCACCAGCTGTTGCCCCACACACGCTCTATAGCCTCTCTATGTGCTGAAACATGAGAACATCTGCTTTCTTAAAGCATCGATTACTGTTTTAAACAAGAAGAAAGGAAACAGGAAGTAAATTCGGGGACTGAATGTATTTTTATTTATATGTCTTGACTAGCAAGGTAGGATCTAGCACTGCTTTAGTAGCCGCTGTCCCGTGGTAGAGGATGGCTCCAAATCCCATCACTTTCCCACCACTCCCTTTCACTTACAACCTCCTTTTTCCATAACACCTTCCCAGCCAACCCCAGGTTGCAGCTTCTCTTCCTCTCCCACATCAGACAGATTCTCTGGCCTTGCAGCTCTGGGCTGCTGTGGCTCTGGTGACCCGCGTCGCAATTCCACTACCCCGCCCCCCAAGTCTTAAGCATGCTGAGAAGAGAGCCTCTCTGCCGAGGCCTCTGCGAGCTCCACCCCAGGCCAGCCCCATGCCCCCAGCTACACCCCAAACACTGGACTAGCCCAGCCTGGCCTGGGATAGTGCCCCTGACCGAGTGCCCTCTCTTTCTGGAGATGTGGTCAGAATGGCCAAGTCCCAATGCTCCAATTCCACTTTTTACTTCCTACTTCAGACGTTTAGGGCCACTCTTCCCCTTATATTTGCCATCTCTATGTTATTATCAGTATCTGCCTCTTGCTCTTCCCATACCCACCTCTCACTACTTTTGCAGGGCAGCTTACACCCCACTTTGCAACCCCTAACTAGTGCATAATAACTTCTTTTCCTGTGCCCTTTTGCGCCCCTCATCCTGTGCTCAGCAGAAACCCAAATCACACAAGCTACTCTCTGAGGGTAGCCTGTGTCCTCTACAAGACTTCAAATTCCCGGATGGCAGAACATCTCTGAAGCATCTCTTACTTCCTCACAGTGGAAGGCAGGTTGGAACTTAGAAGGGGAGGTGGGAACCTAATGTAGAATTTCATTTAGTAGTGATAGCTCTATTGACAACTTACTAACTTCTCACAGCAACCTTAGTTGTCTTTTTGTTCATTTTTCTTGCTATGAAAGAAAAAAAAATTGTTAAAAAATTAAATCCAAAACTTTCAGCACAGATAAGATGAGTTTTCTCAAAAGCCAATAATTCCACATGGCTCATCTAAAATTAGAGAGAAGTGACCAGGATTTTTAGTTGATTGGCTTTCATAGTAGATGCAAGATAGTCAAAATCTATTTAAATGACTTTCTTAGGGAACTGGAGCAGCAGGCAATGCCTCAGACGCCAGAAGTCCATTTAAATATTACACGAAGAGAAGGGAATTAGTTTGGTCAAGCTGCTAAAATGAACAGGCAGGGACAGAAATGTCCTGGAGAAGTGCTGGGTGTTTCATCTTGAATCCATTTGTAAAATAAACACATTTATTTACCAAGTTTAGTACTTCGACTATTTCCTGGAATCAGTATTTGTACAAATCTAGGCTGGGGTGGCCAACTGGAATTAAAAAGTGACCAGTACAACAAAATTAATTCGACACTCCTCAGTTTCCTTGTTTAGAAACATGAAGTGAAGCCCTAATCAAACTGGAAGTTTATACAGTGTTTCAGCCTGCAACTTGGAGGCTGCCACAGAACACTGGCAAACAGCAGTCCTCAGCTCCTCCAGCCCCAGTGTGTTTGCAGGGATGGTCCAGGCGCAGCTGTTTATGAGCTTAAAATGCAAACATACTAACTCCTTTCTTCTGCAGGAAAAACTTACACTCCCACTAACACCTACTGCTGTCTTACAGATGGGCCTAAGGCTGAGATTTCAAACCTTCTACAGGAAACACACAGACACACACATACACACCCTGCTCAGGCCCCACGCTATCCAGGCACTTTTTAAATTGCTTTTCCAGTAGGATCCCAGGAAAAGATTCAGTTTAACTGAATCACCTGCACATGGCCGGGATGTGTCTGGTCTGACAATCTATTGCCTCTCCAGTCTTGCAGGGGTCCGCGGGGTAACTCCGCCACCTACCCCGTTAATGATCCCTGATTGGCTGTGGATTGGGTGTTTGGTATCTTGAGTTTCCTGTGCCCCGCAGAGGCAGGAAGACCACACAGTGTCCGTCATAACACCCCACAAGATGAGATGTGGCACATCAGGCCTACTGTGCTGGAAACGGGCCGGCTGGTGAGGATGTCATTTAATGGATCAGCAATTTACCAGCAGGTTTTATCATGGACCACCTCGTCCCATGCCCCCAGTAACATAACTCCCACGGGCAGACCTGGTCTTCCTCACAGCTCTCTAAGGTCAGAGAACCCCCTTATTCCCCTGCAAATTCTTTCAGCAACAGTCTGCCCCACTCCCCCTATACTGTCAACAGATCATAGCCTGAGCCTCAGTGGAATATCCCATCCAATTTCCCATAAAATGGGACATGAAAATAAACACACATATTGTATGTTGGTTTACATTTCCTGCACAGGCCCAGCAGGGGCGACAGGAAAGACATTAAGGAAACTATTTCTAAAGAAATGGGCTACATTTTAGCAAGAATACTCTCACTGACCCTAAAAAGAAAGCCATTTCGATGGCTAAAATCCCATATAATTCTTTGGAAACGTTCTTGAACATTCCCATTTTAATTTCCAAAATCAATGTGGCTTGCTGGTGCCCCATGCTCAATGACAACAATTCATATTGATGGGGAGGAAGGTATGAACATTTTTCTATTGAATGGAAATTTTGGTTACTTTTGAGGACATTATTCCAAGACAAGAAAAGGTCTTAAGTCCACCGTACCTGACAGAGTATTGTTTTGTTCCTAGAAGGCTGGTTTCTCTTGACATCTCTGCCCTCATTAAAAAAGCATATCATAGTTGTCACCTTTATGTTTTCAGTCATGCAGTTTCAAGCCCCAAATCAGAATGTCGCCATTTATTTTTCTTCTGAAGAAAAAGCAGCCTGCTCGTGTGTACACTGGTTGCCGAAAATCCTAGAGAATGTTCCGGTGACACCTCTTTAATTCAGAGCACCTGGCAAGCTTCCTTAGTGAGACAGCTCAACTAAGGGACAGTAGAGGCTATTTTATTTCTTTCAAGTAGATTCACTGACTAGATAATAATCACTTGCCATTAGCACATTAAAATTGTATGTAAGCGGTGATGCTAAAGTGCTAGAAAACAGTTTGTTCTCAGGTAGATAAACGTCCCTCCTGCAGTCTTGTTCACACTGCTAATTTGCAGAGCAAACCCTCTCCTCATGGACTGTGCAAACATCAGCTCTAGGCTCCATATCAGGGAAGCACGCAGGCAATCCCAGGCTACCTTAAACCAAAGATTCAACTCCCACCACCCCCAGCCACTTTACCACACCTAAGAACCTAAAAATGAACCGAGATAAAAAGCAAACAAACAAAATCCAGAGGCACTGCATAAAGTAGCATTGCCCCACTCAGCAATGGCCTATTTTTGGCAGGGGGCAAAGTGTCCATCCACAGTCCAACCATCAGCAGCACCCGGGAACCTCCTGCCATTAACCTTCCTTCCTTCCAACTGCCCTTCACCTAGTCCTCCCCTTTCCCACCCAAGCTCCTGCAAGCGAAGAGTAAAGGTGAGAAGCATGGATGCCAGGGCAGGAGTTTTTGGGGTTTCATCTATCCACCCCTCCATAGCACTCTCATGCCACCGAGGGGAAGGAAGAGCCCACGACCAGCACCTTTGTGGGCAGCCAAACCTGGGCATCTTAGACCAACTCTACTTTGACCCCGAAGAGACATTTCCCCTTTGCCTGCTCTTCCTTGAGAATCCAGGCTGGTTCTCATCTCAGAAGGGAAAGTGTGACAGACAGAAATTAGAGTGTTGAACTGCAGGACTAAGGGGACCGGGAGACTGCTTCGTAGCTAGGCCTTTCAGAATCCTGATGACCCAGGCTTTGTGCGACAGGGTCCAGCAGAGACAGGAATGTCACCTCAGACATGGGGTTAGTCAATATGATGCCTTGCCAAAAGTTCCCACTCTGCTTTTTTCCCTTAATCCTGATGTACAATTTGGCTTTTGGGATCCCAGTTAAATAATTTCCTGATTCATCACAAATAACCTGATCAATGGAGAAAGGCCTGAAAGCAGGTAAGTAGAAATTAAGATCAAAAGAAGCTAAAATAATCCAACACAAATGACAAGTCCCCAAATGACTATGAAGTGACTATATACACACCTAAATGTTTTCATAAGCCAGAAGAGTTTTGCCCTCCCTATGCTGCAGAGAACACAACATCTACTATCAGGGAGGACTAAATCTGACAGTCAGAAGTTTGATACTTCCTACTTATATTTAAAATTAATACAACTTTATATTCACCTTCAAAATGTAATAATGATCTTTCCTTCATTAAATTTTCCTCAAAAGTCCTTAAATGAAATAAATGCTCTAGGACTATTGACACATTTTTACAAAGGCCCCAGGCTTCACCCAGCACACCATCAATTCTTCCCACGGACTCCAACTTGAGAGGGAAAGCAACGAGAAAACCTAAATGGAATTCTGGATGTGGAAAAAGAAATGAAAATGATACCAAAGTAGGAAGAGTCATAAAAAAGGGTACCGACTGTACATTTTCTATAACCCATATTCCATAACCACTGAGCCACTGCTAGAAAATGATTAAAGTATTATGCTGGCTTGTCGTGAGCTTTCACACTGAGCAGTGCTCATTTTGTGTGTGAAAAGTTTCCTCCCCTAGGGACCGTCGGAACTTGGCTTAGGGACAGGCTCTCAGAACACCTTGAGAACTTCATACGTATAAGCTCAACTCCTTGATCCCTTAATACACCTAAGCTCTGATGAAGTCACCGAAGGTGTCAGAGCAAGACGCAAAATCCTCCAGGCACTATCATCAACTCAGCTTTTCCATTCACATGGAGACATTAATTCCACTTATCAAAGAAAAGCACAGAAAGGCACTCATTACGAAAAGCAGAAACCCAAAATGAATAATGTCATGGGTTGGTCTCTGTCGGGTTTCCCTAAAGTTATTACTCAGGAAGTTCGACGTAGATCCAAGCCTGCCATCTGAGACAATGGTTACCGGAAAGCAGTGCCATGGACCCTTTACCAGGCCACACCTGCAGACCCTACCAATGTGAAGGAATCATTATTTGGGGAAGCAGGTTAAGGAAATCATGTGCATACAGACGATTTTAAAGTGGACACTATTATGGCATCTGACCTATAGTGAGATAAGACCAGGAAAATGAGTTAGAGATATGGGAGAAAGGAGATAATGAGGGTAGATACGGGAGGAGGAAGGGGCAATCATAGCAAGGATGCAAAGTCTCACAGAAGAAGGAGAATAGGAAGCACAGAAAGAGGATAGATTTGGGAGCAGGATGGAGAAGAGCAGCCACCAAAATCCTTCACCCTGGAGGCATTCCTATGCCACTCAGCGGAATAGCTTTCATTTGGTTTTTTAGGTTTCTTTTTCTTTTCTGCTATTTCAGAACACCTGTGTCTTAGGCAGACCAGCTTCACATTTGATAGGAGGGAAAGAAACCTCACTTTCAACTCCCACAATTTACATTTGGCCATGACTTTCGAAGTGAACAAATTGGGGGGGGGGGAGAAAATCCAGGCTTGAAATGTCAGAAGATGGACCTTCAACTTGAATTGCGATTCAGTCCACCTTCTGGACACCAAACACTAGTGTATTTCCTTGGTTACATCTCTGGTTGTGATTTGACTTGTAGGAACAGCGTACAAAGGCATGATTGTACATAGAGAGACTTACGGTCAACCAATTTACCTATTAAAGAGCACCAAAGTCAGGCAACAAAGCCTCTCTCTCGCTCCTTCTCTCGCTCCTTCTCTCGCTCTTTCTCTCTCTCTCTCTCGTCACTTTCCACCCCCTCTCTCTCCAGCCAAGTCTCCTTCCCCTGTGTGCCCACCATACTTCTTTATAAACTTAGAGCCACGTGTGTGACACATCAATTCAACTCTCATTTGTCAATCGAACACGAGGCCAATATAACAAAGTCTTAATTTACAGAATTTCCAGATTGTCAGAATTTCAGGATTCAAACAAAAACTATATTTGACTTACGGGGTCTTTCTTTTTTTCTCTCTCTAGCTCACTGGTGGAGGGAACAACAGCAAGGCCGACAGGTCAGCAGACCATGGAGAACAGGTGTCAAGGGCTGGAAAATCCTCCACCCTTGAATAATTGAAAACAGACCAGACACCCTACTGTTCCATGAACCCTCCACACAGCTGGAGAGGAGGCTCCCCGAAAAGGTGTGAGTGCTGGTCAGATACGCAGAGAAAAAGATCCCTTAAGCGAAGAGCTCAGAGAGAGATTCCCATTTATTCGAAGCGTAAAGACACCCCAACTCTGCAAATCTGCCTCCCAGCCCTGCCCTCACTCACTTGAGCCCACTACACTCATGTGCTTGGAGGCAGAAAATAAAAATGGCCCTGTGGTTCCTTGAAAAACTTTCTTTAATCTTGATGTTACTTTAAAGCCATCATAAATCACACAACCTGCCAATCTTGCCGTGTTTTATAAACTATGGGGAGAGGTAGAGCATTTCTGGCCCAACAATCTCCTGGTAACAAATGCCAGTTCTAACGCTGCTGTATTTTCTCAATACTGCTCAACCTCTTAAACAAGGTTCTACAAATATATTAACTGTCATATTCTCAATTTCTTTTTTACAATGGGAAGCGATATTCTCTTATGACTAGCTTCATGGAGCCAAGGGCAGCATCTGTCTGGAAATGGAAAAAACACCCAGTTGTCGTAGGTGATACTTGCCTGCCCGAAAAGTACCAGTCTCAACATTCCCCTGGGTTCCCCTGCCCTATCAGATCCCCCGAAGTCACACCCTGCTGGCTCACAGGGCTCCTGCTGAATTCCAGCCTGCTGCTGCCACTCACTGGCATCCAAGTGGGCGCCAGCACCAAGCCGCAAAGGGAGACCCTCTGCGCGGCCTCAGGGATCAATTGAGAAGGCTGAACCCAGGCAAGCCGAGGGCCTGGCTTGCCTTCAGGAAATTCCGGGCTGTCTGCAACAGCTGTGGTTCGAGTAGTACAACAAATTCACTTACTGAATGACAACAGCTTTATTGGCAAGCCAATTCAATTAAAGCCCCTGCATCCAACAAAGTCTCCGGCAGCCCTCTCTGCATAAAGAACATGGAATCGTGCCTACATTTCCCTGAGTGCCCTCAGCCCTTGCTGTCCCTCTACATGAGAGGGAGAGGGGTGAATGAATTAGACGCGGATGATGGTAATTAATGGCTGGCTGTCAGAGAGTCATTTTGGAGGCTCAGCCGTTGAAGGCTCCATATTAAAGACCGAATCCTGGCATAGACTGACCAGGACAGAGGAGAACTCTCTTTCTAAATGGTGGGAGCGCAGCGTGGGCACCTGGGGCAAGAAGGGAGGGGAACACAGGAGAAGGCGAAGGAAGGTTGGAGGGGAAATAGAGAAGTGAAACAGCAGGCTGCTTGCATTGATCAATGCTTTTTACACTATCAATATATAAATAATATGTTCATTTTTCATTTTTACAAAATATGTCCTTTAGGCTACCATTATGCCAAACTTGCTTCTGAGTTCTGACATGAGATTATTAGGGGGCGGAAAGGGAAGGCTGACTATAGAGCTACAAACAAAACACACTTTCTTACAAAATATACATAGCAGATCATTTTCGCCTCCAGTAAAAAAAGATAAAATCAAGGTTTTTCCAATCCCTGGCCCAGAGTCGCCAACCAATCATTTGGCACTTAGAGAGGACTTCCAGAGGAGGGCTCTGGAGGAGGGACATCAGAGGGCTGCTGAAAGGAAAGAAAATGGTTGACAAAAAGCTCCAGCTGGCTCATTTACATCGAGAAGGGCCCTCACTTGCCAGGAGCCAGTGCCACCAACAGAGCCAAGTGCAGGTTAACCACCTAGCAGGAGATAACTTGGGTATATTGGGGCTTAATTGCTCCTGATAGAAATAGGTTACCATATGCACGGTTGGACCATGAACAGAAGCTAGCTATCCAAGGGCCAAACTAATCCTTCTCCAGCAATTCAAGTCCAGTGAAAAGCCAGGCTCCTGGCTTGTTCCGTCTGTGTAAGTCCTAGTCATAGAAGCCATAGGATCTGCATTGCCACCTATCAAAGTGGGAAATTCTGTGACTATTAGAATGAGCTTCCTCCCTCTACCCTTAATGAGAGGAGAGAATTCCAGGAGGGAATTCCACTCGAGAGTGTGTTTCTCTGTTCATGTTGATCCTCCAGAATGTTTGCTTAGAACTTGACTAAAATTCAAGGTTCAGAGCAAATGTCATCTCCACCAGGAACCCTTCCCACATTGTCCCAGTAAGAATAAGCTACTTCACTACACTCCTACAGAACTCTTTAATTCATTCTGTAGTCAGATGCCCACTGTGTGTCTTCCCCAACAGATAGGGTCTTCCTGGGGGCCTGGGCCTGGGCTTTGTATATAGCTGGCACTCTACAAATCTAAGTGGAGCTGAACTGAATGGCTCTTAGGAGATGGAAATATTTGGCAAAGCCTCAGTCATGAATAGTTATGTAAAGCCATATTAGGAGCCTGCAGCCATCAAGATTTCACTGCCATTTTCTTCACTGCAGTCACCAAATTGGTTGCCCACTTTAATTAGAACAGAGGCCAGATGTCTGGCCAGCTCTGCTAGAACCGGAAGAGCTAGCAAGCTGGTGGAGTTTCCCAGCTGGGGGCCCAAGAGGCTGGCTTCGTGTGGTTGGGTCACCTTCCCTAGCATACTTCCTTCCCTCTTGACTCCCCTCTCTCCCCACCCCCATTCTGAAGGCAGCTGTCCCTTTTATCAGCAAAAGCCCTTTCCTGACAACACATCTGTCCAGCACAATGTTTCACCCTGTCCAGTGATTCAGTTACTGCAGGCATTTGCATCTTTGATCACTGCAAGGGCATGAAACATTTGTGTCCGTAAGGAGACGGCAGAGACGGAGTATCCCCTTTCAGAAGCCTACCATTCACTAAGTAATGAAATCTAATATTTAAAGGGCATGACACCCGTTCATACTAGATTTCATTAATCAATGTTTTCATGGAAAGGATAAATCCTTTATGCATGCCTTTTTCCTGATTTTTCCCCCATTTAAAAAATGCAATGCTTATTTTTCTTCCTTGCTATTAGCTCACAGAGACCCACCACCAGACACCCTAGTTCCTGGTCCCAAACTTAACATTTCATAGTCACACTAAAGGAACAAAGTTCAGCTGTGAATGAAGTAGAAAGAGGGACAGAGAGGTATTCCAGCTAGTCTTAAGCAGCTTTCATTAAATAAAACCTTTGCAACTTTGAAAAACGAGAGACCGTCATTGTAGCTACAAGCCTGTACTTGGCATGTGACGACCAATGTATCAGAGCCTCAGGACATTAAGCAGAGGGTCACAGCCTCACTCTGGTCACTCATTAAGCACCATATTACTGACACAGAACACGACAAGAAAGGTATGGCTGTTACAGCCACAAAACCAGCATCTTAGGTAAAGTTCGGGTAAACACTGTAGGTTTTCAGTGATACCCTTTCTGGAGGATTCTGACCAAAGAACATGCTGACTTTTTGGTTTTACACCTTTGCGCATAGCATCTGACACATCGGCAAGTAGCACTGAAACTGAGATAAGGCGACGGAGACTAGCACCAAAGAATTTACTAGTGTTTCTAAGGACAGAAAAATCCTAACAACACCCTGAGACCTCTACATAAGTCAGAGGGAATTTTAAGCTGCCCAAACACCTATAAGTGTGCTAATACCTTAATGCTACATGTTCCACTCAATTTATGCCATACTGAAGATCTTCCATTTAAAAATGTACAACAAATTATTAACTAATGTCCCATTTGCCCCTCATAACTATTAATGTCCCATTTCCTCATTTCTTTACATGTAATACATAAGACTTTGTTGAGCAAAATCTTAGGTCCTGAATGAGACCTTTTAAAAAATGCAAAGAATAATGCAAATATGGGGAAACAATATTCACCAAGATTCTCAAAGCAATATAACTTATACCATTGGGTAATTGGAAGCAATCAAAATGACAACGGTGGGCAAATAATTCAGTAAATTATGATACACAGAAATGGACTCTCATGCTGCCACTAGGAGGATAAAGATCATATAACAACATGGAAAAACACAAATGACATATGCTACATGGGAAGAGAACTAGAAATTACATTGCACTGTAGTGTATTTTAAAGAAATTGGAAAGGAATAAACAAAATAATAATTGTGCTAGAGATTACAGGTGACATTTTTTTCCTTTATCTTTATTTCTCAAACTGTCAATAATGCTGTCTTATCATTTTAAAAAAATGGAAAACCCAGCAACTTTTTAAAGAATTATTACTTGTTAAGGTAGCTACAATTTTGAAATAAAGAACAGTAATATGCAAAGTATTCTAACTATAGTAAACCCAAATTAAGATGCTCTGAGAGGAGACAGCAAGCCTCGCAGGATGACGCCTTCCCCCACAAATGCGCTCACTGCTAGTGCACATGCCAGATCGTTTCCCCTTCTGCAGACTTAACTGACTCAGAGCTGCAGGCCTCTTTCCAGATACTTTCATTTCACCTGAACAGTTTATTTCCGTATCACCAGATGGGAGGAAGCAGCAACAGCAGGAACGGAGGGCTGAAATGTCAGATGTCTGCTGACCATAGAGGCAGGTTGTCTAAATGTCTAGCTACTGAGCTGTGGGCCACGGGGAAGCTGCTTATGGGTAGACACTAGAATGGCCACATAAGAGAAATAAGGAGCTGGGACTAGTGAGTCCCCAAATTTTAAAATAAACCTGAATTTCCCAGTTCTGTTGTAAGATCCCAGGATACTAAAACAACTTGCAGCTTTGGCCTTAAACCCCATATATGTGATCTTTGAAGAATTAAGAAGAATGAGAATAATAGAATCAGATCATCGTATGTGTGTGTGGAAGAAGGTGCATAATAGCTAAGATATGGAATCAGACTAGGTGCCCAGCAACAGATGAATGGATAAAGAAAATATGGTGTATATATACAGAATGGAGTATTAGTCAGCCATTAAGAAGAATTAAATCTTGTCAGCAGCAGCAAAATGGATGAAACTAGAAGATCTTATGTTAAGCAAAATAAGCCAGACACAGAAAGGCAAGTATCACACATTCTCTCTCATGTGTGGAAGCTAAAAAAAAGACCACCTGAAAATAGCCATGACCTAGAGATTGGAAATGGGAGGGATGGTGGAAAAAAGGAGTTTGGATTTGATCAGTGTACACCGTACGCATGTATGGAAATATCACACTGAACTTCAATAATACATACAATTAACATGCATTCATAGAAAATTTTAAAGAACATGGGGAGGGGGTGCAATTTCATTTCCTTGTTCCAAAGAGGCCCTCAATTCAGGTGAATTATCCTCACTCCTTCACCAGAACCTATTTCCTAATGACTGCATTTGGATCCCACAGAAAAGAGTGTACCTAAAATTTAGGCAGCTGGCAACAATATGCAGGCATTAGTTAACAAGTGAACTTGGATAACCAAACATTTATCCCTCAAGATGTCCCACTCACTTGGCTACACTGTACTTCATAATAAATTTGCCAGGTCACATATTTCTGTATCACAAAGCCACCTACCCTCTAGTCTTGGGTAAGTAGAACTTATGTTCCCACATAGCAATAAGTGCTAATAATTTTTAAAGATAATTATTTCCTCTTAGTAATTGGCTTCTTATCATGACACATTTGATGACTTTATCAATCCTGGTATATTAAAATATCCAAATTCAAGGTAAGCATGAGCTGTCTAATACTGGTCTGTGAGTCTAATCCTACTTCTTTAAAATGTTACAGCTATTTTTACATGCAACCTGAGTACAAGACAATATCGTATTCCATTTGGAAGCCAGACCTATAAAGTGTGAAATCTTTTAAAACACTATAGGAGTGCACAGAACAATTATAAGTATCACACATAGTATTTTAAAATGTGACTCTCTTGCTGGCCTCTTTCTCATCTCCGTGCTTTTTTCTCCCACTTCTTTGGTGGATAGTATATGTTGCTCCAGTTGTGTTCTGGTTGGGGAAATGGAAAGAAGTCTGAGCTCTTCGTCTGAGTGAAAGATCTAGACAACACTTGAGTTTCAGAGACCCAGACAGAGAACAAGAAAGGAAACGGGTATCTCCCTGGGAGAATGATTCAGTGTCTTTCATAAGAGGCAAAAACCATCCTCATACTTTTGCTGGGCATGAGCAGAGTTTGGGAATTGACATAATTCTCAGATACAAGCACCCAGGGCACTTTCTCAACCACACTCTGACCCGTACCACTTACTCTGTAACACACCCTTTGGACCTGAAACAGCTTTATAAATCCACAGTTAAATCAAGTGCCAACCGTCCCTACAGAAACCTCAATCCACCCAGATCAAGACCAGGGTTATTGCTGAAAGGAGGCATTGAGTTGGAAAGATACCTGACACATCTCTAGTCTAGTGATGGTCAACCTTGAGTGTCTCTCAATCACAACATAAGATGGTGACACCACTCAGAGATTCTGATGTAGTGGCTGGGAAGAAACCTGGAAATGCACGTAATCACATGTGTGTGACTCTGTCACAGGTAGCCCCATCATAGCACTTTGAGAAACACTGATATACTCCAGTACCACTGAGACTCCAAGAAGTTGCCAAGGATACATAATCCACTGGCAGTAGAGTTAGAAGAAGCATTCAGATCTGTAGACTTTTCCATATCCTTCTGCCTCAGGGATCTACAAGAAAAGCTATTATAACTGGAGCCTGAGATGGAAAGGGGATGGGTACCACTCTTCCCAGTGGATCCTAAGCTGTGCAGGGCACTCTGGAACCTGGAACAGGCACTGGAGGCATTGTTAAGGAGTCATAATTCTGCCTTCAACGATGCCTGTGGATAACCTTCCCCGCAGAAGCTACGATAGTAAAATGCTTTTGTAAGCACCTACATTTGATCCAGTATCTAGACAGGACTGTGCAGTTAGGGCTTAATAGAATGGAAAATCCACACCCAGCTTCACAAGTGCTGGCCACATGTGAACAGGTTGCTTGCCATTTCTTAGGCTTCTGAAAAATGAGTCTAATGCCCACCTGCCTGTTTTCCTCATTTGTCGTGAGAACCAAATGAGGGCAAGGGACATTTTTTGAAAATTAAAACCTTCCAAAATGTAAAATCCTATTTAATATTCTTATATTCCTTATGGATCTTGAGGAAAAAATAGAATGAACGGATCTTCTTCTAAAATAAGAATTGGATAGGAGATAGTTTTTCAAAACCTCCAGAATTGCTTGTATTTTCTGGGAAGTCTATCACCACACTTACTATGTGGGGATAACATGGACTTTGGGTAAGCAGGACAGAAACAATGAAGATCGTAGAAGGGACAGGGGATGCTTCCAGACTTGGACCCAGTGACTCCACCGACTTCCCACAGGCAAGACCCAGAGCCACAGAACACAGGTGTGTCTGCTCCATTTAACCCTGGTCAGAGCTCAGAGTCCTAATGATTCCAGGGTCCTTCCACGGCTCTCCTCGCAGCCGTGTAAAATACACAGTGCCAAAGGTGTTCCTGGGCTTCCTTCCCAGTACTCACAAGTATGATCTGTGCAAGATTCCAAATAATCCATTTTCTGCCTTTTGGTGCATATTTAGAATGAGGGTAACTTTTTAGACCTGAGTCTATTATCCCAGATGGATTCTCCTTGTAGAAAATCAGCCTCCCTTTGGGGTCCATTGCGGTGTGGAGGAAGGTGAGGGGTGGAGCTTCTGGGAAGGCTTGAGAGCCCTGACGTCCTCTTTGAGGGAAGCAGCTGCGCTTTTGCCTAACTGGGCTTCCACAGAAGGGTTCATTTTGCTGATTTTAAAAAGAGAAAAGAGCATGAAAACAGGCCATTTGACCTCTTAGTTTAAAAGTAAGACATCACAATAGAGAAAGTTTAACTCTCTAGCTCCCTCTCTCAAGAAAGATGGGAAGAGAAAGATGGGAAATTCTGCTTCTCATGGAAGGTTTCTGCCACACTCTTGGATGTCAGCGTACGCTCCTCCCTATGGCATCATCTAGGAATGGCTTCTCCCGTCCTGCACCACACCCGGAAGTTCTCGGCAGTGGCCACCTCCAGTTCCACCTGACCGGTACCCACCTAAGGCCTCTCCTGGGGCAGTCCAATAACACCTGGGGTGGTATCCTCAGGGGACCACAGGTCCTCAGCCAGCTTGCTTGGCCCTCTGGTTTCTGGAAACAACATATTTACAGGACCGACTCCACTCCTCTTTCAAAGGACAGTTCTCACAAGAAGCTTATTAATGACTCTGCAGTGACTCCAGGGAACCAGGTCTGAGCAAAGCATCCTCCGTTGTCATGCTGAGTTGTCCCCTCAGGGCCCAGGCCTGCTGATTCGCCTTTGGACTGTGTTCTTCCATCTCCAAGGCGGTCCTCCCAGGGGTAGAAAGGGGAAACTTTCTGCTCTTCTGCTCTTCCTGGACGATGTCCAAATGCATGGCTGATGGCCAAGGCAAAGCTTCAAGTTCTTCTTTATGGGATCCCACCATTGGTCCAGAGACCCAAATGTGACGGCCCCCAGCTATATAAACACATGATACCAATGCATTAAGATGACACCAACTAGGACCCCGAACAATGGCTTGGTCATCGTGTCAGGCAAAGAAAGGTTTGAAATAGAAAAGCTTCTGGAAATTGCCCCCTCCTTTCCTCTAGCCAGTCAATCTCTCTGGTTTACTTTCTCCTCATCCCACTCTCCCACCCACTGGAGGAGGAGACAAGAGAAGGCTGGGAATGTGCCAATGAGGCTTTTTCCTTGGAACTAACTACATCTTTAGTACCTGACAAAAAATCTGCAGGTGTCACCAGCATCAGTGGCTTCCCTGGAACCTAAGTCCCAACACAAGTATTCGATTCACAAAGGAGAGGAGAACAAAGATCTAAATTTAACAGAATAATGTTCACCTGCAGAATATGACGTCACCATATTATTAGGTGTTTTTGTTTTGTTTTGTTTTGTCTTGTCTTCTTTTGTTTAGGTTAGCAGTACTACAGATTAAACCCAGAACCTTCACACCGAGATACATCCCTAGTGCTATTTAATTTTTTTTTTTTAATTTTTGAGACAGGATCTCACTAAGATCCACAGGCTGGCCTTGAACTTGTTTTTAGTTAGTTTGTTTGTTTGTTTGTTTGTGTTTTTTTTTTTTGGCCTTGAACTTGTGATTCTCCTGCCTCGGTCTCCCAGAGTGTTGGGATACAAAGTGTTTTGATAACAATTGGGAATTGTGAATGTACTAGAGAGTGTATATTAGATAGTATTACTATATTATATTAAATTTATGGGGCCTGATAATAGGACTGTGGCTATTTGGGAAATGTCCTTGCTGCCAAAGCAATAACCTGAATGCGTTTGTGTGTGTATGTGTGTGTAGATGTATGTATATGTGTGTGTGGGTGAGTGTGTGTGTGTGTGTGTAGCAAAATGTTCATTGGTGAATGCTGGCAAATGGTCTGCAAGTATTCACTGCACAGTATTTCAACTTTTCCTCAGGCTTGGAATTTCTCTAAATAAATACTTGGGGGATAGAAAAAGAGATCTTCTACAGGGACAAATTTACCTTGAAGGAAATAAAGTTTAAATATCAAGGCCCCTCACTAGATGGGGCCCTTTCAAGGTCCAATTAATAAGTATCATTGATTTAAAGAGAACAAAAGGGGCTGGGGATTTAGCTCAGTGGTTAGAGTGCTTGCCTTGCAAGCACAAGGCCCTGAGTTCAATCCCTAGCACCAAAAAAAAAAAAAAAAGAGAGAGAAGAAAAGATGAATTCTGTACCTAAAAATTTACAGCTCACACATAAAGGAAACTTGATAGATGTTGTCTCCAATTTGTCAACAATCCTAAAAATTTACATGATCTTACCAATAATAACCAAGATATGTTCTTAATCATCCATAATAAAAGACAAATTTCTATCAACCATGTTAAAGACTAAATCATCTTCTTATTCTCTCTATAGAAAATGTTACAAAATTGTTGTCATATGAAGAGGTGAACAAAGAATTCAGTCCTAAAATATAGAAAGAGAAGTATTATAGAAATGTGTCAAGAAATTAATGAGTAAAAATATTACATTCATTTTCCAGATTTTGTCATATTTGTAGCATTTTTCAGTGCTTTTAATAATTGTATAATTTATTGTTTATTCTCTCCTTTTATTTAAGAATTTACTTTCATAGCCTCCTTTGCCTAAATTTGTATGCATGATTTTCCAAACAAGTAGATCACATAAAAACATATGTACATGTGCACACGCATACACATGTGCAGCTGCTTTTCAAAGCAAGATCTTTCGGGTTTAGGGTTCCTCCAAACATATTTTGGAAAACACTGCCCCAGAGCAAAGTAACCTCTTTTTATCCACATCGATCTATCATGGTAATTGTGCGTGATAGCATTTGACCTCCAAGAATATATTTATTTGAAAAGCTTATTTAAAGCAAATAAACCATCTATTCCATTGATGACTATCTTAAATTTACATATATTCTGCTTTCTACAGCCATATTCATTAACCCAGCTGAGCCCCAAACAGCAGAAGGTGGTAAGCAGGACACACAAGGATTTGCCCAGGTCTCACTTTGCAAACAGCCACCCCACCCCTCCAGCCTTTGTCTGCTGCTGCTACATTAATGCCCCACTCGAGTAAATTGAGTAAGCTGTGAGAGGAAGGGACAGCAGGGAGGGTAGGAGTGGAAGCTGACCCACAAAGACTTGAGCCAGACCCAAGGGGAGGCTGAAGGTGGGAGGCTCTTCCAAACTGGTCTAGTGAAGGAGAGGAGCCACGCTTTCCTACGCCCACGCTGACTACTTGGGTGCAGGAGTAAGATCTGGTGAGGCAGCTTCCTTCTGCCAGGGCAGGTTCCAAAGAAAGTCCAGCCGTGAGCCACAGCAGCCAACGCTGTCTTGGCAGCAGAGCAGTGAGCATCCTACAGAGTCCTCAAGCTGTTTCAAAACATCCCCTAAGAACGTAGCACCTTTTCTAGAAAGGATGAGGAGCAAACTGGGGGCGGGGGGACTGGTTGAGTGAACAGATGGAAGAATGCCACCACTCCAGTATTGACACAGCTCCTGGACCTGAAATGCCAGGACTTAGACCCAGTGTTCCCGCAGTGTCCAAGAATGTGCTATGCCGTACACTGGCACACCCACCTGTCCACAACTAAAAATGCCAGTAAGAAATGAGGGGACGACATTCCCCTCCTCTTTGGCCTGGAGTGTTGAATCTATCAGGCCAATTTCACCTGTGTGTCTGGAAAGGGAAAAAAAACAAACTTTTTCTTAATGAAGAATAATAAAAACTAGACCGGGAAGGAGGCTGGGACAATGAAAAGCTTTCCTGGAAACCTTGTTGCTTGTCAGGCACAAGCCTCCCAGGACACATGCCCACAGTCCAGTCTCGCAGCCCACAGCCACACAGACAGATCTCCTGGTGTCCTGCTCACCTGGCTGTTCTGCGTCCTTCTGGGCTCGGCAAGGATGCCCCACTCCAGCACCAAGCCGGGACCACAGCATCTGAGCTGAATGTTCTGAGTCCAGCTGCAAAAACACTGGTATTCCTTGGATGGTGCTGTGGCCGAAGGGTCACATCGGTTGAATTTTCTTGCAAACAGCCATAATGAACAATGAACCTTCCTAAACCAGGCCAACACACTTCTCAGAAACCTTCTTCCAGTGGGATCTCTATCTAGCAAGGTACCAAAACTGTCTGAAAACAACACAACTGTTACTGGCACCTGTGGTGAAGAGGGTCAGTAAACCTACCTCGGCGCTCAGGCTCCCAGTATAAAAAATAAGAAGCTGCTTGCCTCCACTGAACTTGGAAGAAAGGGTCATAGAAGGGCAGCAGCTCTCAGCACATTTAGGAAGAAAGGGCTTTATAAACGAAAGGTACAAACAACCGATCAGCTTTGTAGATGAGCTGCGCCACCTGCGCTACACAGGCCTCAACTGTGATGATGTAAGAATAAATTATTGGCTAAAATTCCCCCCCTTTAAAAGGCCTTTTTCCTGTAAGTTCATGTAAACATAAACTTGTTTTTCAGGCTCTAGGAAGAGATGGTTTGGGAAGGGTTGTTATTTGGAGGATTTATCTTTAAATACCTTTTTTCTCTACCTGCTTAGAGTGGTAGCACTCGGCCAACTATCGGCCAACAGCGACCTATGGGAAAATACTAAAGAAAAATAGGAATCAAAGGGTACCAAACATTTCTGCACTGATTTTTACTGTAGAAATCTTTCATTCAAAGGAGACATAAGGGACACGTCTGACTCTACAGGGAGCCAACACCTGCAGAGTACCTGCCTGGACCTGGTACTTTCTGAAGCTCCTGATGTTATAAAGTCATTTAATCCTTCCAACAAAACTAATTTACTATTGCGGTCTCCATTTTACAGATGCAAAAAGTGAGGCCCAAAGAGGTTAAATAACATCGTAGTCAGTGTCAGAGCTGTGAGTTACGCACAAGCATCTGACCCGGAAATCTGTGCACTTAATCACGGTGCTCTCCTGCTTCCGGAATAGAAATGCCATACAAAGCGTACTTTTACTTTCAGTCATTCTTCTGTCTTTATTTTCAAAATTCCCTCTGAGGCAGGGCTACTCATTTCACGAAAGCGTCAGACCTTCATCGCTTGCATCACAAAATTAATCTGTTACGGAACACAGAATGGCACCAAATCCAACTCATAGCCCAAATCCTTACAGTCAACAGACAAAACCCCACAGACCAAAGGCGGACGTCTGTTCCTGACCAGAAGACACCCGGATCCACCTGCTATGAGGAGGTGAGAGGGAGTTCAGCGGTGTGCTGGCGCACACTGCATCCTCCCCCGATCCACCGTGGGCAAGGTGTGGCCCTGTCTGGGCCTCCTAGGAGCAATGATACGAGTCAATACATTTCGAGAACAAAACAGTAATGAAACTTGCATTCTCCTCCATCATTTCCAAAACACTCTCAATGCACCACCTCACTCAGTGCTCCCAGCAGCATGTAAAGGGAGCTCGATGGGTTCATTTTAGAGATGGAGAAACCAAGACTCGCAAAGTTGATGATTAATCCGAAGTCTCAGAGCTCAGTCTTAAAGTTTGATACCAGAATACTACAGCATTCTTTCAACTTTGTTCTGGTTCAAGATCCGGCAGTTAAAGGTCAAGTCCAAAGAGAAGCCTGTGGAAATCTAGACATAGATCACCAACCCAGGGACTACATCCCCAGTACCTCATATGTATTACTGCCAAGTGCAAGAGAATGTTGGTTTCCATGATTTAACCAAAGAGAATGTGTGCCACGCACATTCCAACAGTAAATCAGATTTGGTGAATGATGAAAGGCTACTGTTTTCCAAGTTTTATCTATTTTGCCTGATTCTCAGCCCACTGATTTAAACTCTGAGGGCTCCCCAAATGCCAGTGGTCAACTTATATAATCCAAGCAGTATGTAATAAAAAGCCTAACTTGCCCCAAAATGGAGTCTTTTATTCATTTTGCTTTGTTGTTGTTGTTGCTGCTGTTGTTGTTGTTGTTGAAACACCAATGGCCACCAAAATCTAATGGTGCTATAAACAGCTAAATCATTTATTCCTCCTAAGGAATTTATGAGGTAGGTGCCATCATCCCCATCTTACAGGTAAGAAAACTGAGGCATGAATTCAGGAAACTGCTTGTCAGTGTCAGAGTCACAATTCACACTCCAGCTTCAGATTCAGGACTCTGCTCCTTCTGGGGAATCAAGTGCTTAATGACAACTTCCTGAGTAGTAAGCAGTTCTCTTCTGGGATGTGATTTGAGAGCTGAGAATAGTTTTGTTGTCTAGTGTCTTTTTTTAAGTTTCGCTCTCTGTTACATGAGTTTATTATCATATCTTACCACCATAGTTTCGTCCTTTGGGCCCGTAAGAAAACAACTCTCTTTCATCAAAATAGAAATTTTGGAAGGACCCTTATCCATAAACTTCCTAGTTCTCAAATAACCCATCAGCAGAAAATTGGAGACATGGAGAGAGTCTAGCCTCTGCAGAGACTTGGCAAGACATGGAGGTCACAAAAGGAAGGAAAAGAACAGGTAAAAGAGAAGAGTAGGAAGGTTTCCAAAAACAAATGCCACCTCCTGTCGATCTCCACTCTATTTTTTTTTTTTTATGCCAGGGATCAAACTCAGGGCCTTGTGCTTGCTAGGTGAGCACTCTAACCCCTGAGCTAAATCCCCAGCTCTCCCCTAATTCTTTACAGAATGGGAAGTGCCTCTTGACTAGCACCCTCTCACCAGATGGGAATCTATAAAGACATAAAGATGGATGAGCCAACTTCAGGAGGTATGATCTGGCTCTCTCTTCTCTCCCAACCAGGGAAGCTACTGCTCTTCCCATCTCTTGGCCCGCACGAGATTGCTCCCTATCCCGACATAAAGACAGGCCATCATGTCTCAGGTGGCAGCTCTCCTAATCACTGACGGCCAGGTCCAATCCTGCAACCTTCCTTCTACCAGACTCAGCCCTCCAGGGACTCCATGGAGAGGACGCCCATTTCTTCTTCAGCCGTCACTACCAGCCACCCAGTACTTTCTTCCTACTCCTTGGTAGTTAATTTTACCATGCAATACTACTTCTACCTATCTGAGCCATTCAAATACTTATTTTAAAAAGATAAAATACTAATAAGTGTATAAATAACTAATATGGAAATCGTACCAACAGCAAAAGCCATAAATACTAATAATAATAACCACAATGGCCATTTAAGGCATATTTCCTGCATACCCTGTGCTTTACACACATGATTTCTTGTTATCTACTCAACACATTTTCAAGGTGAGTACATTTTCCAGATGGGAAAACTGAGCCTCACAGACTTAAGTAACATGAAAAAAATCAAAAGAAAAGTGGTGATGCCTGCGGCCCGATGGCTGCAGTTTTTTACTTCTCCAAAATCCAGGCTCTTCACCAGTATCCCAGACTGCTTAATCCTCTCTACAACCAGGCAGCCTTTAGCCAAAGGAGTCCATTCATTTCTTTGTTTTTCCCAGAATATTTGCTACATTGACAGACTGCTGTTGTTATGACTTCAGCCAAGCACACAGTTTGAGGAAAGAGTTTCCACAAGACTGCCCTCCCTTCAGGTTAGCTGCAAGCTTGGGATGTACCTGACCATTCTCATATCACACACTGACCACAAATTCTCGGGTTTCCTAATTCACTAGAATGACCTACAGAGCTCAGAAAGCACCCTACTTAGGATGAGTTTTATCACAGCAAAAGTGTACAAATTTAAATCATCCAAGGGAAGAGATGCAAAGGGCAGATTACAGGGGTCTAAATTAAATGCAAAGCTTCAGACTTTACTCACACCTCTGGTCACAAATTGCCACAATAAACACAGAGGACTGCTGATCAAGCTCACCCGAACTTTCAGTGTCCAGAGTTTTACTGGGATTCAATCACATACTGCCATCTGGCTGACTGAACCTCTATGGAGGTTCAGACCTCTACCTTTGGTCCTCAGTTCCTCTAGCAGTTAGAACTGACATGCTGTGTCCTAACGTGCCTCTCGTAAATCACATCGTTAGACATTTAGTCTAGTGGTCAAAGCCTCCAGAAAAACAAAGACATTCCTGTCAAATAAGACATTCCAGAGGCCTAGAGATTGCTTCCCGGGAGACAAGGCCAAAGGCCAAACCCTTATTTAGGTAAGGCTAATTCTTCACTGTACTGCTGTACAAAGGTAGGAAAAAGATGGTAGATAGATGGTAGATGGTAGATAGTTTCCAAACAGCACACGGCCTAGTCCCTGGGTTCAGGTAGATAACACACTGCATGTATTTTACCGATAGGGTGTACTAATGGGTTGCCCAAAATCTCCTGGAGCCTGAGATTCTGATTTCTACTAAAAACACCCAGTCCCTCTACTGTGATGCTACATATACTGCCCCCAATCCTGCTGCCTTACCTGAGGCTCCCCGCAGGCCCTATCCTACCCACAGGCTGGGTTAGACCGTGTACCATAAACACACTCAATATGCCCTCCTTTCCCTTGCTCCTTTGAAGATGTCAAGAAGGAAGCTGTAATGATCCTCTTCCATCCAGACTCCCAGCTGCTGAGGCCTGCAGGCTCCTGCTGAGAGCTCTAGGGATCCAAGTCCACTTCAGATCATCTGAGAGACCCTCTGACTCCAGGACTCCGGTCATGGTCACAGAGGGGTGCCCTTGCCAGGAGCACCGGGGCAGAGCAATGACAGCACCATGAACAAGAAGGCTCCAGTTTTGCCTCTGCCCCAAGTAGGCTCTTTCAGGTCTCTAGGTCTCTCTTTCATTCTTTATAAAATGAAAAGCTCACCTTAGAAGCATGCTACGACAAGTGTAGTTCAAAGAACAAAGTGGGGCAGTACCAAGGAGGTTTTCAGAAGGACAGATTTTCCAGCCCCATCCCAGGACTCCATATTCAAATCTGCCCTGGAACAGGATCTCAGGTGATTTGTGTGAACACCAAGGTTTGCAATAAACCCACTCAGCCCATCGTCTCTAGATCCTTCCCAAGACCTACATTCTGTGATTCCCAAAAGGCGTGATTTCCAAACCTCAGGGGTGAGATGTGTCTTTGGAACTGGGGGAATCCAAACTCCTAATCAGGAGTGGTCAGAAAGTAGAGTCATGAGAGGCATCTGTGAAACCCAAAGCCTTTGGACAGGCAAGGCTGGGACAAAGGAGAAGGGAGAAGAGAGTGGTTCAGTGTTTCCATAGGCACACTGTGTGTGCCAGCTGAGGTCTTTAATGTAAACCCTCTTGTGCGCCGACCTAAACACTGAGCGTAATTGTGGGCTCACTCGCCCCCTTTAGATGCAGGGCTCAGGGTCGGCCCTCCACAGGGTCCTGCAGGAGGTCTCGTTCCTGAGTCAGGGGGGCCTCTGGTTAACCAGAGCAGACCCGACTCTGAGGGGCAAAGTTGACATACCAGCATAATTACATGTAGGTTGACCATATTTATTGCAACGCTGTTGTTCTAGAATTTCAAACAAAGGCTGAACCCTAAGAAAACACACCACTAAAGAGAAGCAGATTGTCCTCAGTGATTTATTGAAAAACAAAAGCTAGGGGAAGAAAGAGAAGAGAATTATCAGAGACTCACATACACTTCCCTTTCCCCTAGACTGGGCTAAGAACAACCAGTGGCTACCACTTTCCCACCCTCCCAACAGAAGGGCCTCAAAACATGACATTGTGCTTTTTCTGAGGCATATTTTCATGTGGCCACATCAGGTCTTGTAAACCAGTTTAGCCTCATGAGAAGAAAGCAGGCTGCTGCATTTGGAGAGGAATACCTCTGCTCTTCCTTCTGCCTTCCCTCACTCTGCCTGCACATTCTCCCCCATGACATTCACATACAGGTATATTTCAAGTGAGAAGAAAAGCAACCAAGGTTGGAAGGTGGCTTTTGATCAGGCTAGGAAGGGTAACTATCCTTTCACCATGGAAGATGACTGGTGGGAACTAGGTACTGAGTAGTGCCAGAACTATGCAGGCCTCCAGTTTGTCCCTTGCAAATATATAACTGTGATGGGAAATGGCAACATCTCCAACACACAGCTGAGAGCTTGCCGTGACCCAGCAATGATAGGAAAGGGAGAGCTGGAAATTGGCACAGTTAAGAGGCAGCACCTAGCCTAAGAACTGAAACTTGTATACATGAGATTTTGGTGTTCCTACAGGGATCTCCAAGTGCTCGCTTACCATCGCAACTCTGCATCCCAACTCCAAAACGCAAATACACACACACATACACGCACACGCATACATGCACAATTACAATTCCAGCCAAGAAATGCCTACCATATGCCTGGCAAAGAGAAACAGTAAACATCTCAGAGTTTATGTCACCTTTAGAGAGACAAGATCAACCATGAAAATAAATGGGAACAATACAAAAGGTATCTGGCAAAGCTGTGGGCTGTTTCCCGGGTAGAATGGAGTAGCTGGTAGATGACTGAGTGATTGGGTCACCAGGTAGGAGGTAAGACAGAGTCACTCACCATAGAAGTCCCTGGTGGTTACTGGATGTTTGTTTGTTTTCAGAATTGCTTTGTGAAATATTTACTTAGAGTTCCTAAGCCTTCATCTTTCCTGCCAAGAAGGAAAGGCTTTCCTTGCCAGAGTTCCAGGGTAGGACCTTCACATTTCTAGTTGGAAGTCTTGTTACTGTGGCCATTTTCTCTGTCTCATTGCTGGAGACTCAGAAGGGGTAACATATTCCAGGCCAGGTGGTACCACGCAAATGAGGAAATGGCAAGTGACTGGGTTAGTTAGCCCGTTTACACACATTCATAAAATTGTGAAAAACCCTTTTGCAAAACTACAGATGCTGCCACCCTTCAAAAGTCAGAAAAAGAATACTAAGGCAGGACAGGAACCCCACTCCTACAAGATGTCGACATGTGTAAAGACCTATTGAATGGAAAATTTCCAGCACGGCCAGGTAGGAACTGTGTGGATTTCAAGCCCCTCTTCAAGCCAGCACAGTCCCTAGGGACAGCACTCAGGCTCTCCAGACCCCACACTGATCTGGGTCTGACCTCAGAAACAATGAGATAGCACCCAGACACCTACTGCAGAAATAGCCAGTGGTATGAGGCACCCAGGAAAGAACAAGGAAGGAAGGACAAGGAATGGAATCGTTTGGAAGTTCACCAGAGATTTATATCAAATCTTGTATATAGTCAGTATGCCCTCACTATGCCAATTTTACCCTCAGGGAAGAAAATTCAAAAGGAATTACAAGGAAAAAATAGAGAAGCAGAAGAGGAGGAAGAGATGAAAAGCAAGGCTGGAGGACAGGGGAAGATCACTCATACTTTGGGAAACTGGTAAAGAAGACAGGAGGGAAAGAGAAAAGGAAGAAATAAAAACAAGAACAGAGCAAAACGATAACAACAAAAACCTAGAAACAAATTTTACCCTCATATAAGAACAAGAAAAAACAAGAGAAAAAGAAACAGGAGAAAAAAAAGAAAGAAAGAAAGAAAAAACAGCAACAACAACAGAAACAAAAAAATGGAAAAATGTCTGCTTCCAGGTGTGTCTCTGCTATTACCAGCAGACAGAGCAGGCGGAATCAGGTCAGTATTGATTAATCCCAGTGGTAGATTTACGGTGGGGTAGTGGGTAATTCCAGCAAGATTTCACCACCATTTCCACTAAAGTCCAGGCTACTCTCTAGTTGCAAGGTTGGAATCCGATTTGTCTAGCCAGAGACACACTGCGTGTCTCCCGCCAGCTTGGACTCAGCTCCCTGCCAGCTTGAACTGGGCTCCTTGGCCTCCTGCCACCTTGAACTTGAACTCAACTCTCTTTTGCCCTGACACAGAAAGCCACCCGCAGATTCTCTGAGATCTAAGCTCAACTGGCTCCTCTCCAAGAGAGCAACTGGCCAATCACCCTCACCTGGGGGATGACTGAACCCAAATAACTCACCAGCCACTGTAGTCAACTGTGTCCACCACTCCGTTCCACTGGTGTGTCTTTCCGTGGGGGCCTCCAGGATCAGCAGTAGTCACAGCACATCTGCAGGATTGAGCCATCTATCCCACACTGCGAGTTGGGGCTCTGGGAGAAAGTGCCATCTGCCACCTCCTTCTGCACTGAGGTCTTTTTTTTTTTTCTGTTCTCCCTGTGGGCTTCAATTCTTGCTTCATATCCTTGCTGGGTCCCAGTAACCCACTTCCCTCCTTCTTCTTTTCCTCACATTGCTATAGTCCAGTGTCTGGACAATAAATCTCAGAGATGCTGTTTCTCTGCTGTTCACTGCTCCATCATCTTCCTGGAAGTCCCTCAAATCTTGACTTGGGCTAGGCCTATTGTAACCCAGACAAAGAAAGGAGATTTTTAGTCAGCATTCCATCACTGTGACAAAATGCCTGAGATAATCAACTTAAAAGGAGAACAGATTTATTTTAGTTCAGAGTTTCAGAGGTTTCAGTTCAAAGTCACTTGATCTTGTTGCTTTGGGCCTCTGCCAGCAAAGTAAATCATGGCAGGAGCATGTGATGGGGGAGGTTTGTTGACCTCATGGCAACTGAGAAGCAAAGAGAAAGGAGAAGGACTGGAGTCTCAATATCTCCTTCAAGGGCACACCCCCAATAACCTAAGTTCCTTCCACTAGACCCCACATTCTAAAGGTTCCATCACCTTCCTATAGCATTACAGGCTGAGGACCAAGCAGAGCTTGGGGGAACCTTCAACACACAGAGCTTTGGGGGAACCTTTAACACACAGAGCTTCGGGGAACTTTCAAGGTACAAATCTATTGCAGAAGGCATAGAATAAAAGCAATAGAAAATGCTCTAGATAAGAACTTCAGTCTCCTTTTTGTGGGCACCTCCTCTTTCACTCTGATTCTGTGATTCCAACAGCCCATCATAATCACCATTCTCCTGCCAAAGAAAATGGACTTGGCCTGAGCCGATCTGTTTCCACTGTCTCTTGGATTGGTCAAAAGGATCAGCTTGAAACTGAGAAGAGAAATCAGTATCCTTCCCCAAGAGGAAGAAAAACCACTTTCTGCTGGTCACATGGACCAGTAAGTGCTTTAAACTTGTCCTAGTGGAAGCTCTGTCACTACCAGAGGATTTGTGACTAATAGGGGAAGGGTGTGCACTCTCACCAGTTGCCTGCTGTTTTGAATCAGTCCCCTAGCCTGTGGCTAGGTTCTAGAGGACACCCTGAGGGGAAAGGAACTGTGGAAATGAAATAAGAGGGAGGGGATCCCTGCTGGTGGTGATAGTGACATTGTCTGAGGTGTTACGGGAAAATAATCACGGGCTACCTACAAGGCTGGTGTTTTGGCCCAGGGGCAGCCTATGAGCAGAGCTGATGAGAACAGATTCTTTCCATGAGCCCCTCTAAGTGGGAACTACCTGTGTCCCTCCCAGCCACCTGCTTCCCAGCAGAAGCTGGGAAAAGCCACACCCACAACTCTTCAGCACCTCCAGAAAACTCTAAAATAGGAGTCTAGTGTATCAGTCAAGAGCATAAGAAAGCTGCATTTTAATCCCACTCATTACCAACCAAGGGAACTTAGTGAAGTTATAAAACTTTTTACCTATCTGTTCAATGGGACTAATAACAGAATCCAGCTCATAAGATTGTTGTGGTATTCAATGGAATAATGCAGAAAAAACACTTGGCATCATAGCAAGCACAGTTGGAATTGTCATCATCATTACTATGGCTGTTATTATTAGAGAAAATCCTGAAAACTGCACCCTATGAAATAAGGCAGGATCTGACCTTGTAAAATCGAAAGTGCATCTTCCCTGGGAAATAGCTAGCAGCTCCTTGTGGCAAATTCCAGGCTTGGGTCTATTTTTTGCCTTTATACACTTTCTCATTTATTTTTTGATTTATGAAAACGCATCCATCATTTTCTAAGGAAAGCCTCCAGACACATGAACAAAAATGATAAAAATGCACAACAAAAACAAATAAAACCATTCAGCATGGCTAACAAGTCAGGCATTTGGCCCCAGTGGGGTAGATAAATCCAGAGCCAGGCTCAGCACTGGGACCCAAAGGTCAACAAGCTGGGACTTTGCTGAAGGAATAAAAGAAAGAGGATTCTGAAGCTTCAACTGACAGCTGACCTCAAATCTATGGAGAGTCTCAGAGAAGATCTTCTGGGGCAGCCCCCAAAAGGATCTCCAAGAGGCCAGCCCAGAAACCTGAGAGATGGCTGCTCCATCTCTCTCTCTGCTCATTCACCAGGGTATATATTCAGAGAATCAGTAGACTTTAACGCTATGCCAACCACCCCGTTTACCTCGGATTCCCATTTCACTGAGGAAGAAGTCAACTTGGGGGAAAAAATCACTCAGGTAAGTGAATTGCGGCTCCCTTGGGAAGGGGTCAAAATCACCCATCTGTGTGTGTCCCTTTACCCTAGAGGCATTACTATAAAGGGACACTCTCTTAGTTACTTTCTCATTGCTGAGACAAAATACCAGACACCCAAAATTAAAAGAGGAAAGGTTTGTTTGGCTCCCAGATTATAGAGGTTTCAGTCCACAGTTGGCTGCTTCCAAGGCAGAGTGGCAAGGCAGAGGGGCATTGGAGAGGAAAAACAGGTCATGGCAGGCAGAAGGCAGCAAAGCAGCAAAGTGGCAAGGAAGCAAGCAGCAAGCAACAAGCAATGACAACAGCGGCCCTTTCTGTGTTTTCTATTTTATCCAAACTGCCTGCCCTTAGTGTGGGTAGCACTCACACCCTTAATCCCAGCACTGTGAACCAATCCTGGCAACACAACCTTGATCCCAGCATTCCACACTCTAGATCCAGCCACCTCAAAAAAGTCCCACCTAGGACCACATGAAGCTTTGGGGGGAAGTTCAGGCACAAGCCATAACAGACCCCTCTTCAAAGAAAGATGTGGTTTGAGACAAGTGTTTCTAGTTCCCAGGACAGATAGTTAATTTCTCCTCTCTGGGTTGTGAGAAGAAAGGTGAAGAGGAAGCCCAGTAGAACCAGGAAGGAGCTCCTACGGTGTGAGAGGGAGACGGAACCCTCCTGAGCAGAGCACAGCTGTCCTCGCAGAGCTCAGACAAGGTCCCCAGGAGTATCTCGTGGGGAAGGCTCCGAGACGCCTTCCTGCCCTAGTCTGAACGGGTCCTCAATTACGGGTTGTCTTGTTCCTTACTGGCCAAATAAGGGATTAATTCACAGGCTGCAAAGAGGCCAATAAGCTGGCCTAGAAAACACCCAGCAGAGCCTATCAGATTTCGTCTGGGACATCAGCCATGGGGAGCCATCATTAGCAAGTAATAGTAGATGCGGCAGAACAGAAGTATAACACAGTCCCTCCAACTACCCAGTGCAAGCATGAACAATAATGACCTCCCTCTGTGAGGCAGAGCCCCAGCTGATATCTAGTATTCCACATCGTTCTTGGAGACACAGTGGACAACATGCACTGAGCATGACTTTCCATTGCACTTTTAGGCCTGACACGTTATCCCACAGGATCTTCACAAGGCCTCTTTGCAGTCAGTGCTATAATTATCCCCATTATACAGATAGTGGGAAACTGAGGCCAGAGAAATAACATAGGCTCTTCAATTATGGACCTCGGGGTTCTAGTCACTGGATCACACACACTCCTCTGAAATCTCACATGGCCATGAATGACATTCCAGTGCTCCGTGAAGCCCAGCTGTGGCTGCTGAGGTCTCCTGTTCTCCTCTTCTGGAGTATCCTTCCAATAATCTTCATCACCTAAAGTGCTGGAATTTTGTCATACTTCCCTTAAACTAGAAGCATCCAACCAACACAGTGACACAAAAGCTATAAGGAAGTAGCTTGTGAGAACCAAAAAGAATGACAGGCCCTCCAGAGAGATTTAGTGGCCCTGTTGCTGCCCTTCTGAATCCTAAGAGGAAATACAAGCTGAGACAGAGAGCAGGAGTAGGCAGTGCCTGCGAGGCAAACTTGATTTGCTAATCTCCTTCTGGTCATCCAAAGGGCCTCCCTGAAGTCAACAAAGTCTTTGGTCCAAGCCAGGCAGGGGTCAGCAAACTACAGCTCGTCAGCCAAACCTGATCTGCTGCCTGTTTTGTGAGTAAAGTTTTATTGGAATACAGCCACAATTACTCATTTATGAATTTGTCTGTGGTGGCTTTCATGCTATGAGAGCAGAGTTGAATGGTTGTGACGGAGACCATATGGCTCACAAAGCCTAAAAGATTTACTATCCGGCCCTTCACAGAAGAAGCTTGCCAGTCTCTGGTCTGGAGTAACTGGCAGGCAAGGGGACACCCCATTGTGATTAGGGACTCCACTCCACAGAGTATATTTGCTCCCCAGGAAACCCAAGCCAGTGACTCAAGCTGCAGAAACTGTCTGCCACAAATACATCAACCATGTAAATCAAAATGTATGTCACAATTACCCTGTATGCCAGTCCCCAAGGCCATCCCTGGGACTGCCCACGGCTGGAGAGTGCAGGGTCTACGGAGGGCCCAGCACAGCGGCAGATGGAGGATCAGGCTGGAGGGACTCTGCTCCATTCTCCCCTTCAGCACTTCAGCTTTGTCTTCTTACATACTTTAGGTTCTACTTCAGCCTCCATTTGAATACAGTTATGTGACGATAAAACAAAATCATAATGATTAAGTGCTTTTTCAGCTCCTATGTGTCCAGCATGAAGGTGAGTGTTCAGGTAGACAGAAGGAGAGGCGTGAAAAGCCACAAGCAAGTCCTTCACCTCTCCGTCCCTCCCCTGGTGACTGCCCCTCCACTCGGCCTGTCAGTCCTTAAACCCAGTGCAAGGCTCCCGCTCGCTTCCCCCTGCCCCATCAGTCCTCTCCAGGGCCTCCTGCTCCATCTTTGTCTCAGCTGCCTCTCCAGGAAGAGAAAATAACTCCCTCCTCAATGAAGAATAACCGCCATAAATGTGCGAGCCACATTCAAGGAAACCACGCCCTGCTCTGATAAATACTCTGCAACTGCTGCTTGATAGTGATTGTCCTGTACCGTAGAAATGCTCTAGGTCTCTGATGTCTACAGAGAAAAAGCAGACAGGTCCCAGTGACCACAATGTCCCCCCAAAGCCCCTATGTCCCCAGCCTCCACTCCTTCCCACACACGAAGCAAAGGCCCTGCTGTTGCTCTCCAAGTCTCAGTATTCTTACAGGTAAACTGGGGAAGATTTAGTGTTCACCACCACCAGAGCTATGTCAAAGAATCATCATCCAAATATGGCCATGTCTTGACAAAGACAAACAGTACTGTGGGGGGAAATTCTAGAAGAGTCTTTCTAGAATGGCAGTGACACAACTGACATGTAGGGAGCTAGCTTCATGTTCTAGAAAGAGTACTCAGCATTTTACCCACATTATCTTATCCTCGCAACAGTGTGTTAGGAACTGCTTATTGTCTCCATTGGAGTGGGCTTCAGTAGGCCTGAAGAGAAAGTGGGACTTGTTTGACCGAGGTTACTCACCTGGGCAGCCACAGTGCGACTGTGCCCACCAGGGACATTAAAGAATTCACCCATCACCCGAATCTTGGGCAGTTGTGACCGCCCAGCTCCTTATGGAGCTCCTGAGTGTGTACGTGGGAACAGCTCACCACAGAAAAACTGGACGATCTGTGAAGGCAGTGGCTCTTATTTCTATATGTAGGCAAGGTGGTCAAAGGTGATGTAGCCAAAGATGTCTTTTCCTCTTCTTCTCCCCTCAGAAGACGCTGATCCCATGATGGGAGATTTCATTAAACAGGGTCATTAAACTGTGGTCACCTGGAGGCAAATGTTGACCCCCCCAAATGACACTATACTCAGTCTTCTCTCCTAGCTGGCATGTGGACCCACAGTGAGCAGCACACACTAGGGGGACACTCTGGGGACAGACAGCCTGAGTTTAATCCTCCCTCAACATTTACTCCCTAAGCGCCTCACTTCCTCATCTGAGAACTAGGAAGTGTAAGAGTAACTATCATGGGGGAGTCTCACAGAGATGGGGGATTTCTCTTTTACTTTAAGTTACAAAAGAAATTCAGACTTTCAAAATATAGGATTATAACCCACTAGCAGCTTAAAAGATAAAAATATCATTGACACCCCTGGTGGACCCCTTGCACCTGGGTCCCATTTCTCTTCTTCCCCGCCAGAGGAAATTTCTCCAAATCTGATATAGATCAAGGACCGGCGAGCCTTCTCTGGAAAGGGCAGACAGCAAACACTGTCCACTTTTGTGAGCCAC
The DNA here is from genome assembly GCA_004026905.1 of Hystrix cristata. NCBI lineage: Eukaryota > Metazoa > Chordata > Mammalia > Rodentia > Hystricidae > Hystrix > Hystrix cristata. Next base: position 122,541 of record PVJO010000156.1, read on the forward strand.
TGGTCTGCGGCAAGTGTGGCGAGATGTGAAAGAATGAGCGTGGCATTGTTTCAACAAATTTATTTATGGGCACTGAAATTTGAATTTCACATAATTCTTAGATGTTGTGAAAGATTGTTCTTCTTTTGATTTTTTTCCCAACTACTTAAAACTGTAAAAACTATTCTTAGCTCACTCGCCATACAAAAGCAGGTGGCGGGCTGGACTTGACGGGAGGGGCTAGTTTGCCAGCCCCTGGAATATACCTTTCCCGTGCATATTTTAATACTGCAGCTCCATATGTGTTTATCCACGTAGAGTATTTGGTCTGTCTTAAAATTTCACACAAATGGTTTTTACTGTACTTTGCTTCTTAGCTGATCACTCTCTCTTTTTAACATTCTGCTGAGATTTACCTGATTTGTTACATATTACTTCAGTGTATTCGTTTTAGCTGCCAATTTCAACCATTTGACTTTACCACACCTTATTTATAGGGTTATTAAGAGCATTTCAATGTCCGAATTTAAGACAACTTATCTGTTCTCCTCTTGATGAGTGTTCAGGCTGCTCTAGTTTCGCCCTTACGAACGATGCTACAGAAGCATCTTAGACCCGACCCTTGTGCATGCGTATCAGAGTTCTCTAGACTGCTCTTACAAGTAGAATTTTATGTCTACAGGGTGTTTGCTGCTCACACAAAGCCAAAAAGGGAAGGTCTCCCCACCACACCTGGCCCCTGATGTCAGTCACTGGTAATTCTCTTGCCTCTGGAGGCCGAGCGCACACCAGGCAGAGAGCACAGCATAAGTAAGTGTTTAATAAACACCTGCTGACTTAATTTGAAAGAGTGAACAATGGGCAAAATGTGTGGGACAAACAACAGGCACTTGGGAGACAACGCAGAGAGCAGGTAAGTAAGGTCAGAGTCCTCGGAAATGGCTAGAAGTCGAGAGGGTTGCACAGGGACCAGTGTTTCTGCTGGGAGTGATTTAAGTGGGCTCTGAGACAAGATGGAGCATGATGTGCTCAGGGATGTACAGGAAAGCACGCTAGACGGTGCATTTACAAAGTCATCTTGGCGGACGCCAGGCAGAGAGTATGGGGCTAGATTTCTCGGCCCGTGGGAGTCCAAGCAAGACCAGACTCAGGAGGGCGAGGACTGTCTCCCGGGGGTGTTAACCAGTCCTGTGTAGCAGAAACTTGGGAGCCAAAGGGGCCATACCAGAGCTGGGGCCAGAACACGTCAGGGGCCAGATCCAGCAGTGTCAGCTGCTCAGCCCAGAGAGAATCTTCACAGGTTCTCAGGGTAGCCAATGCTGCCACCACTGGAGTTAGACTGGACCTTTAGAAAGTCCATGGGAGCCAGGCTGAGAGCTGGCCTCCAAGTCACACATTTCAGTCCTTGGTCCTGCTCAAGACAAGAAACGCTAACCTCCTGCCTACAATCCAACACAACGTGGAAACTGGTGCACTGGTGGCGGGCTCTTTCTAAGCTGAGCCGGTGCATCCATCCTGGCCTTTGTGACATGGTTCCTGTAGACCAATTCAGCCTGCATGGGTCAAGCAGAGACAGGGAGTCCGCTATCCATTTGGCTGGCACCTTGGAAGGTTCATTTCCCTCTTTGCTATGCAAAGACAATTATTGCTCTGCAGAAGAGGAACAAAAGAAATCAATAGCACCTCTTCGTTCATTCATTTATTCAACACACACAGATTTATAAAGTTGTTTTGTGTGTGCAGTGGTGCCAGGTACAGTAGGGCAACACACATGCACCCAGGTGCCCAGGAGGATCGCTACTGTTTTAAACAGTAATACAAAGCAGTATGTGATGGGCACCAGAATTCATCTTTTGGACAATTAACATGAAGCAATTTCAAGGGAATAAAGACAGGCTGGGGAAAGGCTGGGAGAGGTATGGTCAAGGTAGTTTTTTGAAGGATGGAGAGATGCAAAAGAAGCAGGAGGGAATGAGCAGACTTGTCATGGTGCAAAGGAGTGCAACACTTTCAGGCTGAGTGGGGCTCTTCGCTGAGGTCTGTGGAAGGGTCTCCTTCCCAGCTTCTGCAGGCCATGGGCCAAAGTCAGCTCCTGGGGGCTGGAGGACTGATGTCACATCTCCGTGCCACATCTCTGACATGCTCCCACAAGTTGCCTGTGTTCTTTCTCCTGCTTTGTAAATGAGCTCCTCTCCAGATCAGGTCCTGCTCACGTTGCGACTCTCCAGTGGCCTGTTTTTTCACGTCTAAGTCCAGCCAGAGAAAGTTCTCTACTTTTAAGTCTCCTGTAACTAGACTACACATACATGAATAGTCCACAATACTCTTTTATTTTTAAGGTCCTAATCCTGAATTGCATCTGCAGCATCCCTTTCGTTTTGGATGTTAACATGTTCACAGTTCCCAGGGATACCTCGGCCTCCTTTGGAGGGCACTGAACCCACCAGGATGCTCCAGCCAGCGGGTTTTTCTACTCTCCAGCACACCGGCTGCTGTGTGGGACAAAGGCCAGGGTCACATCTGGTACTGAGGTATCTTGAGCAAAAGGTGGGTATCTCATGACAAGGAGTTTTTGACATCAACACCTTCACTTGTTTTTCTGCTTTTTGCACCTCGTGACAGATTAAAGTTTGTGTCTTCACAGTGGCTGGGATTAAAAAGTGAGACCCCTAATTTCCTTCTTCCATTTGAACTAGTGTATCTCACATATCTTTCTTGGCTATAATAGCCCAAGTGTTAAAAATCAAACTTAGAATAGACTTTGACTCACTATGTCACAAAGTATTACACTGGAATGTTAAAAAAAAAAAATTAGTACCTATGTAATCTCATTGCTCTCAGTAGAAATTTGATTACTGATAACATATCTTAGTGAAAGCCAAAACTTTCATGCAGAGTTAATAGAGAAAATCATTGTTGCTAAATGTTTATTTCATGTCTATCGGTTATTAAATTTTTACTTAGCGTATTTTATTTTAAATACACAACATCTTGGTACACAAGTATGTGTGAGCATAACAGTATAAATATATACATTAGTTGTGAATTCCCAAAAATGGTTTTTATTGGTAAAGTTGCTCAAGCAAGCTTTTTGGAAGGTCAAGTCTTGGGTCACAGGACAGAGCTTGTGCTGGGGAAAACGCACCTTCTGAAGCAATTCCAAAGCTTCTTCAAACTTCCCAAATATGCTGCTTTTCAAAATATTTAGTTCTTTGGCTGTGATTGATTTTTCAGGCCATTAAGAGAATTTCTTTTCCAAGTAGACCCTGCCCTAGATTATCTTGTTTTGGCCCAGGCATGTTTAAAAAAAAAAAAAAATGGATGGTTCATTCAGGTACCATTTCCTTGATGCAAACTGAGAGCTGCTGTGCAGGCCTCCTGGTTTCTCGCATTTGGGGTCCGCAAGGAGGCAAGAGCCCCTGAATTGTCGGGGGTTCCTGTTCAAGACTTTACACATTTGTGGACCCATCAATCCAGCACCTACGGGACAGGAAGCCAACCGGGCTGTGGAGCCAGATAGCCGAGTAAAAAAGAATCATTTTTACTTTCCTAAAGTTAGTTCATGCTGAACCAAGCAGGCCAAGTACAAAACCCAATCAGGTTTTCTCAGAGCAAAGATCCACATTTTACCCATAAAGCCAAATAAGCCTGACCCAGGGACCCCACAAATTCAGGTCAGGCCTAGCTGGGAGGTACAGAGGAACTAACACTTTTCCCTTCACACTCCTCCTGGTGTTTCCCTTCTGGGTCTTATTTTTATTCATTTTTCCAGTTTATAAAACACACTCGCCGGTGGGCCCTGGGGGCACATGTGGAAAAGCTTAAAAGACACAAGTACAAAAACAGACTGACTTAAAGTCAAGAACCAAAAACACAAGAATTCTCAACCTGCCCCCACTCCCACTCCTGCCCCCGTTATGTTCTGGTTCCTCCCCTCCCAAATTTCCTGAAAGGAGAATGAAGTTGGGCTTTTTCAGGAGGCAAAAAAGGTGAGTGTCAGAACTATTCCCTAATATCTCCATCCAAGTCTTTCCCTGGAGCCTGGTAGTGTAGGCTGAGCAAGTTTGGCAAAGGGCTTGCTTAAGCAAGGGGTTCGTTCAGGCCTGAGCCGCGAGCAGTGGGGCCTCTTCACCTGGTTCCAGGCCCTGGACAGCCTCCAGAGCACCCAGGTCACTTCCAAGATACCCAGGATCCAGACCCCATACACATTTATCAGAAGCTCAGATTTCCTACACCAGGAAGGGAAATAAAGACTGTATTCTTTGAGGACTGTCTAAATAATGTGCTTTAAAAACCTCAATCCTCCCTCTCTGTTAAAAGTGTGCCACTGAAATCATTTTAATCTGCTCTGTTGAACTGACTGATGATGTGAAGACAAGAAAAGAAAAGACCAAAAAGAGGCAAACACCACTCCTGGGTGGAGAGGCAGTACCTTTCAATCATTCTTTGCTTCATGTGATATGTATTTACTGAGCACCTACTACATGACCTGAGCAGGAGATACATCTGAAAATGAAACACATGTGAACTTTGGAAGAAACTAACTTCATCTGGGGTTGGAGAAAGGCCTCTCAGAGAAATGATACAAGCTGGAACTTCAGGGTGCATGACAGTTAAGCAGGAGAAGGGGGCAGGGGCATCTTTGAGGGGGACCTGGGAGGAAGCTGAGGGGGCTTTAGCTCCGCAGGGTCCTGGACCTCTAAGGCAGCTAGGGAGGAACCGTCCACTTACAGCTGGCCAGCCCTACTCGGATGCAGCCTTGTTCTAAAAGCAGTGAGTGGTGTGACATGATGGTTCAGGGCTTTAAAAAGGTCCCTCCACCTGCGGAACTACCTGCCCAGACTCTGTGAATCTCCTTGTTTCTGTGGCACTGAGAAACATGGTGGAAAACCCCCAGCCTAGAGAGTTATGATCCTTCTGATCTTATTTCCACCAAGGCTGGGCTTCTGTGGTCATCAGAGGTGTGTCTGGATGCTCTGCTAGAACAGTACAGGAGCAGCCACTAGAGAGTTTGGGGAGAAGCAGATGTGATCTTTGGGTGCTAAGAATGTATCCTCTAGCGGGAGATAAAAGGCACTCAGGAAAACAGCAAATGCCCAAGCGGGGTAGCCAGGGAAGTCAGGAGCCTGGTCTTCCAGGTGGGACCCTTTCTTCCTGAGGGACCCGGCAGGAATCCCCAGGCTGATGCTCACTCATGACTTCCCCCATGTGCTGCCTTCACCCAGGCCAGCCAGACTCCTCAACAGCAAAGATGAAAAGATGAATAAGGCCATCCCATGGCTTCTTTATCAAATGACAAAGCATGACAACTATCAAGACACTTTTTAAGCGGCCTGTGAACACATTCTTCATGAGGCGAAGGAGAACAAAGAAAGCCAAGCCACTGCGCAAAGCGTTAGCCACACGGGTCTCAAGACGTCACTATGAGCCTTGCATCTTTCCCCTAAGCAGAAGAACCCTCCAGAAGAACATTGTTCTCCAGTGGCTGTTGTACTGTGCTATTTTTCATAGGAAAGGGAAGTGAGGTCTCCATGAGAATCAGCTGCACACCCCCAGGTCCCCCCAAGTTAACATAATGCATGTACAGTATTCTGCTCTGGCTTTCTTTATAAATACTGAGGGGAGAGGGGGCAAGTCTCTGTGATTTATTAATTTTGCCTCCACCCTTCATCCAATGCATGAACAAATGAAAGAGAAGGTACACTCAGCTGAAAAGAAAAGAAAAAAGAAGGGAAAAAGAGACTCCCCCTCCCTGGCCAAAACATGAAAAAATAGGCAATTTTCCCAAAAAGCCATTGCATAGGTTAAAATCGCCCCAGGGAATGTTTAACTTGCTCCTTGGTCATTTATTTGAGCTTTAGGCCACTCTTGGGCTGTGGTGCTTAATGGAAAGAGTATTTACCTTAGCAACCGCAGCAAACCAGGATCCAGCGGCATGCTGGGAGGACACAAAATACCTTCACGAAGGAGGCCATCAGCTAAGAAAATGTCAGACTTCACATTTGGGGATGCCATCAAGGGATCTTTTAAAAATATTTTTCTGTTAATGATGGCTGAGGGTGGAGAAAGAAAGAAAAAAAAGCACACTCGAGTTTCTCTTTATTTTCCATCCCTGCCCCCTCTTTCCCTCCTCCTCCTCCTCCTCCTCCTCTTCCTCCTCTGTTAAATAGTATGCAAGCAGGTAAGGCAGACTGAGAAAGAAAGGACCACTTCGGAAAAGGGGTCACAAAAGCAATGCCTCTCCTCTTGCTGACTTGTTGCCAACAGTCACCAAGATGCATGTAGGAAGCGCCATGTAAAATCCTAAAGGTCATTTTCCCGATAGACCAAAAGGTAAAGGTACACACAGCCCTGCTCTTGCCACATCCCGCATCCAGTCCTCTGACCCCATACACAAATGCATGGCATTTTATGTCCTTGGGTCTAACATCAGGCCTCCGGCATGCACATGTGTGCACACAGACACTCACACCAGGCAGCCCTCTCGTCTTCAGGAGCATGGGAAGGAATCTGCTACTTAGATGCAATCGGTTGTGCCAAGTAACACCGCTGGCCTGGAGTGTCAAGGCCCAGACCATCAAAATAAAAGTAATGGACATTTATTTGTACCTTCTAAGGAGTTCCAGCAAGCTCTCAACCTGTGACTGAGCAGAAAACCAAAGACAGGGCTCACTCGACCTCTGATGGGGAGGCTCTCTGATCACTGGGAGAAAAGAAGAAAGAGGAGAGTAGTAGCGGGTAGAAGGGGATGGTGGCTAGGGAAAGAAAGGTATAAAGGAACAGAGGCCAGCTACCAGCTGGGAACAGGAAGGAGGACCAAGCCAGCACCTTACCCCACATGCACACAAGCGCATGCGCATGCGCACACACACACACTGCCAAAGACACCACCGATTCACTTGGGGATGCCCAGGTTCATTGTCAGGCTTCAATAATGGCAACAGAGTACACTTTTGTACTCTTAGGACTGGATTAACATATGGAGCCTATAGCTGTTAGCATGCTAACACTCAGTAACAAACAGACCCAAAGACAGTGACTTGACACAACAGAAATTTGTTTCCTATTCATGTAGCATCTTGTGCAGGTAGGCTTTCAAGGGGCCAGACTCTCTGTCATGTGACTCTGCCATGCTCAAAAGCCTCATTCGCCTCTGGGTGGCTTGAAGAAAAGGGTGTGGAAGGGTCTTGGCCTGGAAGGGGCCCACACTACTTCATGTACTTTCCACAGGTGAGGAAATGTCCCATCTCTGCTAAGATGCAAGACAGAGACTGAGAAGTCGAGTCCCCTCCTTCTCAGTGACAAATACATAGTATGAGACAGCTATCTCTTCTGTAGCAACTCCAAATCCCCATGCTCCTGTGCTCCCAGGGAAAATCCGGGTTGCACACGATGAAGAGGGCAGAAAATGGGCTCAGTTCACTTTACTCCTAGATTCTGCTGAAGGTTGGGGAGATGATCAAGGAAGAGGGAGACCAGTTGGAAATCATTTCTTTCCCTTGGCTATGATTTGGTTGGCTCATCAGTACAGGACGGGTGCCTGAGTGGTCCACTCCACCCTAGGTTAACTAAGTGTAAAGATCTCCATTGTTCCAAGGTCAGAAAAAGGATGAAGTCCAAATGCATCATTGCCTGCAGGGGCCTGTTCAACCTGCTCCTGGCCTGTTTTCTTAGTCCCTTCTCCTGCCTGCTCTTACTGCCATCATCATTCGGCTGCATCCAACTCCTCCTGCTGAAGCCCACCGTGGTCTTGAGTACCTTCACACCTTGCACACTGCTCTGTCTGCCTGGGCAGAAGGGTCTTCCCTCTGCTGTGCCTAGCAAACTCCACACACCACTCCAGATGCAGCTCAGATGTGCCCAGGTTCCCTCCCCTTCATCTCATCCTCCTTCAAACATGCACCCAGTGAAGCACTAACAACATGTTAACAGGGCTGTCTGTCTCCAGTGAAACCGGCAGTTCTCAGCCAGAGGTCCAGGGGACACTTGGCAGTCTGGAGATAATTTTATCTCCAGAGGGGTGCTACAGGCATCTCACAGGTAAAGGTCGGGAATGTTGGTAAACTTCCTACTGTGCACTAGACAAACCCCTGTAACACACCATTACCCAGCCCCCAAATGTCAGTAGTTCAGAGCCTGAGAAAGCCTCACCACGATGAATTCCTCACAACAAGGATGTGCCATTTTTTTGGAATCACCTTAGCAATGCACTTAGCTCTGTACACTATGCACAGAGAAGGCTCTCTATAAATGTTAAATGGAAGGATGATGGACAGATAGATCAATCCCAGAGCAGACCACAAAGACTGAAGAACAGTGAAGCCAAGCTCATCTCCTGAGTTGTCTGAGCACAAAAAGGTGCAGAATCTCCACACTTGAAGCTTCTGTGACCAGAGAAAAGCTGGCTAAACTGTAAGAACTGTCCAAAGAGACCCCAGGAGGACAAAGACTCTTCCTAGAGTTTACTACTAAATTGAGTGTTAGCTAAAAGTATTAGACACATCTTCTGTACATGGACACGGATCAATTTGACAGTTTCTTCCTTTCTTTCTTTCCTTTTAACTCATTCTGCTAATTAATCTTCACAAATTATGTTTATCAATGTAAATAATTTGCATTCTGAACTTGCTTGTTTTGCTTTATGCATCTTCACACCCTTTAGTCTCCAGGAACCCTGAGGGACAAAGTGTTATATAAACTGGTTAAAAAATGTATTTTCAGGAATAGCGTATTTTTTAAAGCAGCCTTATTTAATTGTAGTTTGCCTATTGCTACTCAGGCAAGAAGTTTAAGTAGGTGATTGTTAGACCTAACCTGACATCACTCCAAGAGTATCCCCCAGCCCAGACTCTGTGGAAATTCCTGTGAGAAAAGCAGTGACCACAGTACATAGCTGCAACACAGAGTGACCCCCTCATCCTGCTGCTTTGTCCCCATGGACCCAGATGGTCCTTCCATAACCAAATGGGTTGACACCACAGATGAACACAGGTGTCAGGGAGCCCCTGTTCCCAGGTGTCTCTGTAACCATTCTCCTGGACTCTACAGAGAGCATGCTGCAAAGCCCTCTCCCTGTGTCTCAACTCCATCTCACACGGTGGGGTCTTTGAGCTTCTGACAAGCAGATTCAGCTGAGTTTCATTCAGGCCAATCCCAAGAATTTTTATTGAGAACAAGTTCTATGCAAAGAGTTGTGCTAGATGCTGGAGATTTAAAGAGAAATCAAAAAGTTGATCTACTTAGGAGGAGACAGATATTCTGACAAATAGTTACAGGGCTGTGTGTCATTATAGCAATAACAGTAAGCCACAAGGGCTACAGGAACAGACAGACCCTGCCCCACCAGAGGAGAAAATGCTGGCTAACAGGAAAGGAGAGGGAGAGGAGGGCAGATTCTGACCCGCAGACCCAGTTAAATCCCCAGGCTCAGGTTCCCTGTAACTTTAATGACAGTTGTGAACCGGGTCCACCCCTCAGCCTTCTGGGGCAGTGGAGCTCCCCTCATACAAAGCCCACCAGATCTCACTTCTCAGGAGGGGGTGGGGGTCGATGGCTAAGCCAGGCCTATCAGGAGCGGAGCCCGCTGGGGCCCAGGGGTCTCGCGCAGACTAAACATTTAAAACCCTAAACTCCCACAGATGTCAGTCTGGCTGGACGGCACAGTCGGACACCTTCGAAAGGCTGTCCACTCCCTGTCTGAGAATAAACAGGACTGTGAACTGTTGGACTTTTTTTTCTTTTTCTTGGTATGTGCACACGCACGGGTGTGTGTGTGTGTGTGTGTTCTTATGGAAAGAAGGAAAATGGCATTTCCTTAACTTAGAGGTCAGAGCCTCGGCCTGCCTACCACAGCCCACATCAACAGTCTCTCAGCCCCAGAGCTTTTTTCATGGCTCTATCCTCCATCCAGGTGCTACTACCTACACCTCTGAGCTTCCTTTCCATGGAGATGAACCTCACACTTCTGGCTGCCAGGGGCCTCCCAGCTCCGGGAATTACCATCTCAGGGTTTCCAGTTTCTTCCAAACCACAGGCCTGAGGTGGGAGCCGCAGTGGACCTAAGTCTGTCACCAACATAACCCAGCATGGCACAGCCCCAGGGAAGAGGGGAGGCTCGAGATGTCTCCTGAGGCCGAAGCAGAGACCCCGCAGTCCCTGCCATGGCCCCTCATCACAGACCTCCAGGGGTGCCAGCACAGTTTGTGTGCGGGCTTTTCCCGTAGAAGCCCACTCCCCGGTGAACTACACAGTTCTGTTCCATTAGCAAGCCTGTGTTACCCAAATTTCCATCAGGTTAGGACGGAAGGACCCAGGACCCAAAAGCTCCAAAGTATAATATCCCATAAACATCTGCCTGTCTGCTCTGCAGCCTTCCCCTCCCTTTTGCAGTAGGGCAGGCTCTGCCGCCTTCAGCCCACCTGGATTCTTTCTTTCACCTCCTCTCCTCCCAGGCCAGTGCGTGCCAAACTGCGACAGCTCCAGGACCCCGAGGTCGCCTCTGCTTCCGGGATGTCCCTCTCCCTCCGCACAGCCGGCGTCCTCAGCAGAGGGCCTTCATTGTGAAGGTGACTCCTTTCCAAACTTTCTGGAATCCAGAGGGGGCCAGCGTGCACATTTTTAATTTAATTGGATTTATTGTTTATCATGTCTTCCTAAGCTGAGAAACTTTAAGCCTTTCAAGAATTAGATGCGTGTACTGCTAAGATCTGCAACCCAGAGTACAATGACTCATCACTGGTCTTCTACCTTTTTAAACTTTTACGAATGTCTTTCCATTCCTACTTCTCCCACAAGTGTGTTTACTCTGAATTAACCTAACAGAAAAAATGTCCTCCCCAGGGAGCAAAAGGAGCGTAGGAATATTAAGAGTCAAATCGAAGCCGGCCTCCAGCCCTCAGCCCTTTATCAAGAGGTGGACCACGCATTAAGCAAAAGGCCCATGCCACCTGTGGCCCCTCGTTGTTACCGATTGGATGGTCTCCTCCCCGGCGGGCACCCGTC